>OU015493.1:135543457-135637151 GCA_907164885.2 Dolomedes plantarius | reverse complement strand
CCCCATCATTAAGAAGAGCAATCAATAGAAAATCTGAAACTGTAGCACCAAAATGAAATCCTAGAAACTAGAAAAACAAGTCATTAAAATTTTGGCAGCGATAGTGAAATATTGCAGTTAAGATCACAAAATGCACAAATCCAATGTTTATCCTCTTTTTAAAGCTAGGAAAAGAAAAAAAAAAAAAAGCATTCAAAGCGGAATCGGAAGAAAGATGAAAAAAAACCTTTGCCGGAGTAAAAATCCCGTTAAAAGCATGCTAAGGAGAGTAGAAATCCAGAAATGTTTAGCAGTGATTTGGCTGCACGGGAAAGACGAAAAGGAAATGAAATCATTATTCAGAAAGATCCCATCAGCTGAAGGAACCGAAAGAGGAATTATTGAGTCAATTCTGAAAAGGTCATTAACGTAAATTAATATCTTTCCCTTTTCAGTTCTTTTAGATATTGTTCGTATTAAAATTAGCACACGTATAATGTAGCAGAAGCTAATTTCCTACTCGAAGCTACAACAGGACACATTGTGTTAAAAACTTTTTCAGACTTATTAATATGAAGCGTTTCCCATCAGACCCATGAAATTTTTCTTTCTCTGAAATGTGCAGAGATGGTAGCCGTATAATGGTGACAGACTTTTTCTAAACCAGTGGATCTCAACTAGTAGTACGCGTACTACTGGGGGTATGCGAGAGCATTTGTGGTGATACGTAGAAGTGTTCAATAATAATAAGTACAATGGGCTGGTTAAAGATAAGCACAATTGAACCTGACATAGAAGCTCTAATTTATATATTAGGCGGTGAAAGGCAAAGTGGTGTAAGTCAGTAAGTCAAGTGGTGTAAGTCAAAGGAGTTTAACTGCAAAAACTACAAAAAATTCCACCATAAATTGAACAAATTATAATTCATAACAATTATTACAATATTGCAAATAATAACTATTTACAATTCCACTATAAATTGAACATGGAGATTACATATTTGTCCTCAAATGAAAAAAGTTGAAAATGTGACTTACACCACTTTGCCTTTCAACGCCTCAATATAAAACAGTTCCGTGACTGACTAACTGACAGATAACGCACAGACCAAACCACTGGACCTAAAGGGCTAAAATTTTGCATGGCGATTCTTTTTATAGTGTAGGGGTGCACTAAGAAAGATTTTTGAAAAATTCTTCTTAGATTTTTTAAATTAAATTTTTAAGCTGTTTTAGTAACTTATTTTAAGTTTGCGTTTAAAATAATAATTTGAGGGTTGTAAAATTTATATCACGAGAAAGATCATAAAAATTCCTTTAAAATGAAATATTTTTCGTATCTTTACCTCCATTTTCTGATTTTTGGTGAATTTTTAAAGATTAATGTTTAAAATTTAACCACTAGACTAATTGAGATGGAAGTTTTTTAAGAATTTAATTCAAATTAGTATGTTTTATGGATATTAAACGAACAAATTAAATGCATACATTAAACGTTGTATTTAATTTGAATACTTTCTTCTACATTATTTTGTCTATAAAAATATACATTACGATTTTTTTATAAATATATTATTTTTTGTTTTTTTTTGGCATTAATTGCATACATTGACCATTGTATTATATATATATATATATATATATATATATATATATATATATATACCGGGTATCCCAAAAATAACCGATGATTTGAAAAATCAATTAAAGAAAAACAGAAGGCGATAGAAATGTACGGTTTGCTGCATTCTGCTTAGGTAACCAGCAAATTTATACTCACCAATTTTCAAAATTAGTTATAAAGTTCATCAACAGATGGCGCTGCTGACTGGGAAAAACTATAAAACAATGTTTTCAAAATAACCACCGCTTGCAGCAACAATGTTGGCCTCCCTATTCGCCAGATTTGATGCCATGCGATTTTTTTTCTCTGGGGGTACTTGAAAGACCAGGTGTATCGTCACAATCCACAAACTGTAGATGAACTGGAACAATACATCTCTGCTGCTTGTCAGAACATTCAAACTGAAATGTTTGCACGGACGTCTGCGAATTTTGTCCTTTTTTAATAAAAATATTAAAATGATTTAAACGAGAGAGTAGATAGTTATGATAAGAAAACAGCTTAAAGCGTTATTTCTAAAATTGCAGTAATTTTTTAAAAATTCCAATTTTTACACTTTTCAATACGAATATTTTAGGATTTTCAGATATTTTATTAAAATTAAAAAGAAAATAAACCTTTAATTTCCTGGATTTTAGAGTATTTTCTGATCTAAACGAGGCAGTTAGTTGCAATAAAGGAGAATATTTGAACAGAAGAATTATCAAAACTTTTATAACTTTCGATTAACTTAGCGAAATGAAGTTCATGCGAATTCTTTTCCCCCTTTCACTTTTTTGATAGCGATACTGATTTCCTGTAATACTAACTTAATAATTTAATTTGATTTAATAATAATAATTAAATACTCATAAAAAACTGTAATCAACTAAAATGACTCTAAGCAATTTAATTTAAATAATAATAACTACCATAAATACTTGCCTAATTATATAATCTCTATATATAAAACAGTTCCGTAACTGACTGATTGACTGAATGACTGATAGATAACGCACAGACCAAACCGCTGGACCTAAAGGGTTGAAATTTTGCATGGCGATTCTTCTTATAATGTAGGGGTGCACTAAGAAAGATTTTTGAAAAATTGTTCTTACATTTTTTTTTATTAAAATTTTAAACTGTGTTTGTAACATTCTTTAAAGTTCGCATTTAAAATAATAATTTGAGGATTATGAAATTTGAATCACGAGAAAGATCACAAAAATTCTTTTAAAATGAAATCTTTTTCGAATCTTTGCCTCCATTTTCTGATTTTTGGTGAATTTTTAAAGATTAACTTTTAGAATTTAATTTATTAATGCTGATCACGTGGTTTCTTTTCCTTTTGTGATACTTTAAATTAATTTTGTGTCACGGGATTAACAACGAAATAAATTGACAATTTTTTTTTCCTTCTAATGCGGTAGACGATTGGACATTATCCAAAAAAAAAATTAAAATACAGTAAAAGAAATGTTCCTCAAACTGTACTATATTAACTACGTACAAATGGCTTTTTCTAGTTTTATAGATTTATTTTCTGTATTTTGTTTTACTTACTTTTAAATACATTTAGTAAAGTTATTCATATGTGTATAGAATTTTTTCGACCACCCTCAAAAAGTTATAACACGACCAGTGGTACACCACGCACCTACAAAGATCTCAGGTGGTACTCAAGTACAAAAAGGTTGGGAATCACAGTTCTAAATAACTCTCAAAGACTTGAGAGTTGTTCTTTAGTACGTACTTATATTCTTTAGTACGTTCTATTAGATTTAATTCCAATATTTTCTTCTACATTATTTTGTCTATAAAAATATCCATTACGATTTTTTATAAATATATTTTTGGGGGTTTTTGGCATTAATTGCACACATTGACCGTTGTATTTATTATATATATATATATATATATATTTGGCATTAACTGCATACATTGACGGTTGTATTTAATTTGAATGTACACCGTAGCGAAGCACGGGTATTCAACTAGTAATATATATGGCTTTTCAGGCCTGACGAAAAAACATTCCAGAACTTCTAAAACGCGCTGTATTTTATTACGATTTACATGAAAGCCCATATATATTTTTGTTTCATGTCCATTTCGCTCATTAGTAACACTTATTTTTCTTAATTTATCACAATCAAATAACTTGTTTCATTTTTTAAATTATCAACCAGTTCACTATTTATACAAATAGATCACGAATAAGTTAAGTACGACAAGTGGCAATCACAAAAAACGATGTTTCTCCATTATTAGAAATAAGCCGTGTTTGATACTTTATGCAGGACTGTTTTTAGTTTCACTCGTCCAATAAGACAATCATACATAGAAACAAACGGTATGTATTTCCCAATGTAAATTTCAATGTTGTGATAAATATTAGAACTTGTGATATATACACTTAAATATAGAGATCGTAAAATATAGACATGAATATTACAACACTTCTACGTTTTCATTTTTATAACAAAAACATATCATATTGATCATATGACTTCTTATTATAGCTGTGTATACAGACAAGTAACAAACGGAACTCTTGAAAATTTGTTTAAAATATCACGAACAGAACTCCTCACAGAAATTAATTAATTTCATTCACATCAGATCACATACTTTGTTCCTAAATAACGTAACATAAATAAGGGTTATTCTGTGTAAGGAAAAGTTAGTTCCATTTTGAATATCTAAAAGTTTCAAAATAAAACTAAGAAAAACACTATCCATCAGTTTTTATTTACTTTTTTTTTTTGGCAGATATTCACGAGCACTGAACCATGCTGCACTTTTCGGGCAGAACTCAACCAAAAAATGTTACTTTACCCAAAAACATATTTTCGCTTTCATCTTTTTATTCATAGATTTTTTCCCCTTTCTCATACCCAGAATTCTTTTCAATAGTTTTTCCCGTTATTTTACTGCAATAACTTTTAGTTTTTTTTTCCACTTCTGAAAGCGGCATCAAAACGATTTGGAGAAATCAGAAACATATCTCTTTTTCAGACGTTTATATTTCCAGTCGCCATCTCACTTTCAGATAGTTTCTGTTTGACTTGGTTCTCGATTTCTGTTTTATTTCTCCGGATGCGGGGACATCTGGAGATCGGATGGATTTTGCGGGTAAAATTATAAAAATGTGTTGATTACATTTTATGTTTTTAATCCTATCTTTAATGGAATAAAATATAAAATCTATTAGAAAGCGGGAAAGGCAAAATTTTAATTTAAAGGCACTCCCAAGTTCAAGAAAGTAAATTATTTTCAATTCAACCAGTTGACAAACATGTGCGAAAATTTTCCCCTCAATGCAAAGAAATGTTTACAACAGTAGTTTGGAATTCATAATATTGTGTTTAAAATTTTAGTTTGCTCAACTGTTGAGCTATTCGTTTCTTTAAATAGTCCTAAGCGTCAAATATCATTAAAATGCATCTTTCTAATATATTCTGAATCTAAAAAAAAATGTATTTTAAGCGAAAAAAATTTACTAGTATTATAATATACTAGTTGGTACCCGTCAAAACATGACGACTAGATAGTAAATAAATGTACTAATACATAAATTATACTCAACACATCATTGCCATATGTTGAAAATCATAATAATTCGCAGAAACAAATTAATGTGTTTAAGCGGCCTCACGCTTTGTGAGTATCTAAAGACAGATTTAGAAATGTCACTGAGCATGCGCAAAAAGCAAATTTTGAAATTTAAATTATCCATAATTAAACAGCGTGAAATAAACAATTTCCACCAGGTTTAATCTTATATTTCACAAACATAATTATAATAAAAATAAAAATGGCAGAGAGAGATCTAGAGAGACTCCTCGGAATAAACGTGTTTATCATTAAAACATATCACTGAGCATGCGCAGAAACAGTGAGTTTCTAAAACCAGATTTAAACAAGCCACTGCTCAAAAAGTCGGCTTAGCAACTTAAATATATAGATAAAATATATTCATGCAATATAACCTGTTTTCTGTAATACAAATAATTCCGTAACTTCGAATCACGTTAATATATATTGTTACTAAAAGCAATCGAAATAATCTATATATATATATATATATATATATATATATATATATATATATATATATATATAAAAAACGCGTAGGTATGCGGCACAAAAATCGACGATATTTCTACATTCCGAATGCAACGGCTGCAACTACCAGATGTAAACATTAGCGGCCAACCGTGTGTGTGTAGTGGCTCGACGATAGCACGTAATTTGGTACAATTTAATATCTGTATTTTACTCATGAATAATTTTAATTTATTCACGAGATAATTTATTCATTTGTTCCCTCGGTTTTTCTAAATGTATGTAAGAGTACAAACTTTTGACAACATATGTTTAAACTCATCAAATCCAGTGTTTAGTCATGGACAGTTATATGTGAGTTTATCTAGAGTCCATTCTTTTGATTCTGTCACTGTAGTATCTTCTACTTCTGAAATACTCAACTGCGTATATCAAGGAGTTTTAGGGATATTATAGTAAAATATTAATCCATTAAGTCCATTTTATAAGTGAAGAAATTTTCTTAAAATTTTTTTATTTGATATGATTAAGTGTAGATATCTGAATTGTGAACAATAGTACATACAGAGGGTGATGTAATCCACACTATATTTTAGTAATTGCTGAATTTTTACTCCATTTTTTTAAGTGAAAATTTTTTTCTCCAACAGTTTCTTATTTGATGTAATGATAAAGTGTAGATATCTTAATTTTGAAAAATATTACACACACACAGAGGTATGTAATTTTAAAAACAATTGGTGTTGGGTTTCTCAGTCTTATCTTTAACTCTGTTCTGAAGTAATGGAAATTCACATTTTTTAATCACGATGTTTTAGAATCAGCCTTATAGAGAATTCTGTAATGATTATAAATTTTTTGGCTGAGATCCCATAACTACTTAACAGCGTATATTTAAGATGACAGGTAATGGTAACAATCCTGATATATGTTTCTTTCAGTTGAGTTGTTTTGCAAAAGAAACTATAAAACTAAAAGCAACCATGCTGGTCGCGCAGTGGCTAGTTCTTTATAAAATGGATTTATTTTAACTTTTGGAAATAAACAGGACTAACCGAGACATTAGTTACATAGACATCTGATCAAAGCTCTAGTTGAAATGTCTTCCATTCATAATTCAGAGGTAATGTCAGCGAAGATGTGCACTAAGGTTTTTGCTTCTGTTTGTTAAACACCCGTGTTTCAGAAGATGGTGCGTTAATAAATTACTATAAGCTTTAAATGCCTTGTAAATTCAGGGAACATTTTCTTTATTTTGATTTCTCAACTTTAGTATTGTATTTCTTATATTATCAATTCAAATCAGCGTACAAATGGTGCATTTCTGGGTAGTGAGTTACAATTATAAAAATGTGTTGATTACGTTTTATGTTTTTAATGCTATCTTTAATGGAATAAAATATAAAATCTATTAGAAAGCAGAGCTCCGATGAAGACAAACTTTTAATTAAAAGACACTCCTAAGTTCAAGAAAGTAAATTATTTTCAATTCAACCAGTTGACAAACATGTACGAAATTTTTTCCCTCAATGTAAAGAAATGTTTACAACAGTAGTTTGGAATTCATAATATTGTGTTTAAAATTTTGGTTTACTCAACTCTTGAGCTATTAGTTCATTTGGGCGAGATTTTACCTCTTAAAACAAATTAAAGATACTAAAAAAATCGTCGGGAAAATACGTAATGGTAAATCATGAAACTGTATAAGATAAGGAAGTCTGTCAAATATGCGAAGTGTTAGCGTCAAAATTAAGTAAAAGCAAGTGATATACAAAAAAATTTAAAAACCAGCATATAAATATATTTTGATAATGTCCTCATCCTTCGGGAGGATAGGGTAAGTAGTCTGTTTTTCCCCAAAGTCTGTCTGAAAGGGTGATAAATCTGTTTCTCAAAACATGTAACTATGTCGTAAAACCGGGTTAACTTTAAACAATTCAGAGAACGTTAAATGTTATCAGAAAATTAATTTTATATCCATACTTGGTCAGATAAAATTTGAAGAGAAAGCTCTATATTTTTATTTTCTTGGTTAAGTAATGAGGAATGGCTTAGAGTAGGGGTCTTCAACCTTTCACGTTTGTGGGCCACACGAATATTCGCAAAGTTCCGCAGGCCACACATCTGTGAAATAAGTAGCACAGGCAGAGGAAAAATGTATTATTTGCAAACGAACTTCAGCCTTTGAGATGATTGCTTGATTTGCTTTCTATAGCATGATGATGAAGGATTAATTCCGTCAAAACACGTCACGGAAGTTTTGCGTGTATGGTGTGATTGAAAAAGCATTTTGTACCTTTATAACCATTATTAATTTTAAAAAATGTTTTTATTTATTATTTTCTACAAACAACAAAAGATGGGAGTTGAATCAATGTATTTTGTACTTCATATTGGATGAAACAGAATGAATGCAGGAAGACGAGACGAACACGAACCTTGGCATGCTGCTTTTTGTGTTTATTTCATCTTAAGATTCTGGATACAGTTACCAATTTATTATTTTGATAAGCCTATGTACCTTGGGCTACTTTTCCTCGCGCATTCTTGATCTTTTTTGTGTAAGAGAATTTGCCGTTCTAGGGTTTTTTTCAAATTTATGTCAAACTTTCGTTTTGCATGATCAAAATGTTTCGGTAGGCCACGGGATGAAGATCCCTAGCTTAGAGGGATTCTAAGCGGGTTTATTGCCATTTTCGATTCTAATACAATAAGTAAATCTAACTGAATCCTCCTTTATATATATTTTAATCTAGCAGAAAGATAGTCGAAAGGATAGTCAATCACGTTCTATAAGAGAGAAAATCTGACGATGCTATAGACGAAAATCCTTTCTACCGTTACAAATATTTAAGTCTAGGTAGGACCATTCATTGTTCCCACCACTAGGCCAAGCTCGAATCTTCTGACAAGTTTTATATTCCAATGAAAGGAACCACTTATTTACGTTAGAAGTCTCTGCAGCGTAATGTATTTCACACAAGTTCTACAGAATACAATAAATAAATAAATAAATAAATAAATAAATTAAATTAAATTAAAAAATGTCCGGATAAGGAATCTTTTTTAACCCGTGCGCCCGTGTACAGAGTGCAACATTTTCGTCATTTTGAATGGTTTGTTTTTACATGTAAGGCTTGAATGTTCTAAGCAGTTTCTATTTATAGCTACACCCTTTCTAATGCAGGTCTAATTTTCTGACCCTTGTATTTCTTTTCATTCATTGGTAGTCGTGATTTAACAGTGGTAAACCAACGATTATACTGGATTACAATACGAAAAAAGCAGGAGTTGATGTATTCGATCAAATGTGCAGCTATTACACGGTATCCCACATATCACACAGATAGTCAATCTCATTATTTTTTAGGTTTTTGTACATAATAGGCATCCATTCGCAAGTTGTCCTTAGATCCAATATACCGGACAGTTTTGAAATAAGGCGATTGTATCTGCATTCTTTGGCCTTTAATTATAAATATATCTCATTATTATCAACATTTTATGTATTATCATAAAACGCAAAATTATTCTTTTCAATTTGAAAACAAAAAGTTTATTACAAAAGGAATAATCAAGGTTGAAAAAGACGTTGCACTTTGTTCCACGCGCGCCTGTTGATGTTCCACAAATTGGCGCGCCCGCTGAAGGGTTAAACTACGCATTAAGGATAGAAGGTAATCAACTGAACATATGTGTGCAAGATAAGAACTAGAGTTTTTATTTTACTTTAAAACTTTCATCTTAGAACAATGGCTACCTTTAAGGATTAACATGAGAATTACATACTGCCATCAAGAAAAACGAAAACATGCATATTCCGACAAAACAATCCTTTTTTACCGAAATCTCTTCGCTTCGGGAAAGAGATTCATACAACCCTACAATTTCAAGCAAATACTGTTTCTAAAATTTATGAGAGAGAGATTCTCGTCTCATATTCCTCCTTTTAATGCTAAACTCAAAAACTATTGCCATTTTTTTCTTTCTATCCAGCATCTTTTTTTTTCTTATTCCTCCGCTAGGGTGCCTTTTCTTCAAGGAATAAGGGGGAAATAAAACTTTTTTTAATGTCTCTTCACGGTGACGTGTCTTCAATGGGAGAGAGGGAAAAAGTAACAATAAACTTTCTAGAAGTCAGATATTTCCGTTTTAAACGGGTCCGGTATATATGAAAAAAAGAGGCTTGATCTATTCCATTTTTATTTCTTTGGGAATTTGCAAATGGACGGGATTGCGAGAGATCAATTCTCCGCCATTGCATTGACTCGTCTCGTCGTCAAAGAATTTACAATTCACTCCTTTTGATTCAAATATAATTCCTGCGAATTAGAATTAATATCGGCATATTTTAGTTAAATTTAGGGGTTAGAATATTTAAGATTTAAGCCGTTATGTTTTTCTAAATCTTTTCTAAGTCTTCCTAAAATGCGCTTAAAATATGAGTTAAATATGTTTTAAAATATTCTTATCAGGGAATGAAGGAAGTAGATTTTTAATAAAATGTGTGAGATCTGTCATTATCGAGTGCCACGTTTGAAGGAAAGACTTGAACTTATCATCGTAATTCCAGCGAATTTAATAGAAGATTCCATGTCATCCGATGTCCGTTGTAACGTGGTAAAATTGAATATTTTCTTTTCTTTAAGGGCGCCGTTATCAAACAGTATTGATATCAAGTAAATTATTTGAATTTGAGAAGATGGGGGAAGGGAGAAAATCACAGGCCTCGTCGCCGTACATTGTCACCAGTTGCGCCGTGTGCGTGGCTCCATTCAATTACATAGGTTGCGCGACTCATCACGGACTAGTTTGTGATTTGAGCCGGTTATCAGTTTCTTTTGAGTTGCTCCGTGTGCAGACGGGCTTACAGAGAACGCCCTAACCAAAATACGAACCCAACGGTTAATAACTGAATTCGTTCGTAAAACCGGTGAATCATCAGCACCAGAAGAGACTCGTGCTGATTTTGCTCAAGAGATCACAGAAAGAATTTTATTAATAGAGGAAGAAGACGATGTCCACAACATTTTTAGTGATAGCAGTGATATAACAGTCTTGCGCAAACGTATCCGCCGTTTATTGTCAGGAAGTGAAAATGAATAAATAAAAAAAATTTATGTGTAAAACAGATTTTTTTTGTTCATGACGATTTTTTTTTCATTTTTATTACATACTAGCTGAAAACCCGTACTTTGCTACGGAGTACATTCAAATTAAATACAAGGGTCAATGTATGCAATTAATGCCAAAAATATGTATAAATATATTTATAATAAATATAACGATCAATGTACGCAATTGATGTAAAAAAAAAAACATATTTATAAAAAAAATCGTAACGATATTTTTATAGACAAAATAATGTAGAAGAAAATATTCCAATTAAATCTAATAGGACATACTAAAGAATATAGTACAGTTAATATAGTACAGTTTGAGGAACATATCTTTTACTGTATTTTAATATTTTTTTGGATAATGTCCAATCGTCTGCGCATTAGCAAGAAAAGAAAAATATTTTTTTGGTCTATTTAGTTGTTATGCACGTGACGATAAATTTAATTAATGTACCAGGAAAAGAAATATATATATATAGATTATTACATGTGTATTTTGTTGAAATAAAATAACGAATATAAAACGAATATATTCATATGATTTTTTAAAATTATTTTTACTGATTTTTTAGACCCGGAATCAATCTTGTTTTCTTCATAGATACAATGTCTTGTTTTACACGAATTTTTCTTTTACACGTATTCTTCAGGAACGTACCTATGGTATAACAACAGAATTAGGTGTATTCCCGTATTCAAACCAGCCCAGCCTTTTGGTTAGTTTCAAAGTATATCCACTATTACTTTCTTTCTCTCTCTTTCCAGGCTTACGCGATATAAAACGTCTGATTTGCTAAGTTATAATATTTTTTCATTTAGAGAGTCGGTAATATCAACATCATAAGTAGCTGTAAAACAACGTCAAACCATAATGAATTAAGAAACAAACCTGCGGAAATTGAATGAAGTTTAGGCAAAGAGCCGAAAGTGCGATACGTTGCTACCGAAATACGTTGCAGGGGTGGGGGTGGGGGTGGGAGGTGGGGGAGACAGACACCTATTGAAAAAATACGCAGAGTTAAATCGATGGGGAATACTTCCCTTCGAAATTCTATCTTGGCGTTTCCACCTACCGCCAGCCCCCGTTTTCTTCTACGCTCCGCGAACCAAGACAAGAGTCGGAACACACCGAGCCCTGTCTTCTGCCTCCCTCGCAATGGCCTGCCCCGCTTTGAGAGGCGCCGACAGGAAGGAAAATGTTCTTTAAGCCCCCGACACGGTTCAGGGTCTGACGAGTAGCAAAAAGTCAAAAAGGGCGTCGAAGGTGTAACAATGGAGGCCTTGTGCCTCGCCAAGGTACCTAATGGGCAACCGTCGGTGTCTGAAAGAAGGACAGACAGTTCAATAGCCAAAAAAATAGTGTTCGGACTTTTAACAAATATCTCGCCATTGCTCTGCTTCGAAAGAAGAAAAAAAATCTAAAACTTTTTCTCTAAGGATAATGAAGAGCAAGGAAAGAGATCAAGAGAAGATCAGCACGTGAATTTCAAGAGCAAATCCTGTTCTCAGGTATATCCACACAGTAAAACCCCGGAGGGCAAAAATGGAATAAAAGTCAATATTTTAAGGTTTTTTTTCTGAACCTTAAATTAAACACAGAGTTGTGGTTACTCTGAGTAAGAGTTCAAAGACCGTAAGTTGTAGAAGTAAATTATAATTTTAACTACAATTCTACGAATTTTGATTATTCCTTTGCACTTATGCGAACATATCACAGGTTTTATTTAAATAATGTCGTTAAAATATCGGCTTTTTAACGACATTAAAAAGAACAGACAGTAAACACTAAATCAAATATCATTTGTAAAATTTTATATAAATCACTAATGGTTCTGTTTGCTGCTGAAATTAATTGTTCTTCTGTCTGATTTAAATTATACAGGGTTCCCACCTATATCCGTTACACCCCCCTTAACTTCTAAAGGGTGACATCTTAGGCCATAAAGTTGGTGTCTAGGTATAGTAAAAAGGCTATGCGCTAATCGATGAGATAACTTGCAACGCCATCTATCGGAAACTTTTGAAATTAGCATTTTTATCTAAAAAACGGTACGAGATACGGGAAAAACGTCAATTACAAAGTTGTTCAGCATAATAGATTTAGTAAGAAAAGATACCTTGCGCCCATTAATACTTAAAACAGAAAGCAGAAAATGAACATTTGTTTGGTCACGATTTCGAAAATTGCCATGTCATAAAAAGTGGATGTTGCACAATGTGCAGCGATAAATACAGTAGTGGCTAATGGAAAGCATTTTCAGCAACATAAATAAATGATCCTGAAGATAGGGAAGTGTCTCAGTTTCTTTCTTTCACTCTTTATGATATGACAATTTTTGAAATTGTGACCAAACAAATGTTCATTTTCTACATTCTGTTTTAAGTATTAATGTGCGCAAAGTGTCTTTTCTTACTAAATCGATGATGCTGAACAACTTTGTAACTGACTTTTTTCCCGTATCTCGTACCGTTTTTGAGATATAAACGCTAATTCCAAAATTTGCCGATAGATGTCGTTGTAAGTTGTCTAATCGAGTAGCCTTTTTACCTTTCCTAGACACCAACTTTATGGCCTAAGCTGTCACCGTTTAGAAGTTAAGAGGGGTGCAATGGATATAGGTGGGAACCCTGTATATTAAATTTGGAAGTTTTCAAAGAGCTACAATTTTTTTTTCAGTCAAAACGGTCAAAAGTTAAAGGCAAGCCCCCCCCCTCCCCCACTCCCTTGATTCTTTTTTTTTATGCTGGAATTAATTACGTTTACAAATATTTTAAATTATACAAATCATCCACGGAAGCATTTATTATTGAAAGTCATCGGTAAAGATTCGGTGCAAGCCACCAGCAATTCAGTGTAATGCTGAAATATTAGAAAAGAAACAGGTAAGAACCCAGCACATATATTTTAGTGCGGTTTTCCTGTTTGCTACACAAACGAACAGTGCCGTCGTGTCCATTGACACAGGTCGCGAGGTACTGTGATTAGTTCCCAGATTCCCTCCTCTCAGACCTTGAATGACAGACCCCGCTTGTAGTAGATCTGTCTCAAATTCCTTCTCTCTTCATTTCATCGATTCCTTTATACAGAGAGGTATCAGAATGTGGAAGAGGTATAAGAGTTATTATATTTTTTAAACAACCAGAGTGTATACATATATATATATATATACCGGGTGGGCAAAAAGTCCGTATAAACTTTAAAATTCATGAAAACCAGAAAAATACCAAAATAAAAAAAAGGTTTGCAAAGTTACATCGCTAGGTCACAGGATTTTTTTTTTTTTAAATAGGAAAAAATAACTCAAAAAGCAGCCGACAGATGGCGCTGACGTACACAAATCAAAGAAAATATACATAATTAACGAAAAGAATGTTTCTAAATCGTTTATTCCATCGGTAGGTGTTTCACAACCCCCACCACAGGGGATAATACATTGCAGGCGAGTCACAAATCCAGCAACGGCAGAGTGCAGCAGGCCCGAATATATACAAGACACCTCTCGGCAGATCGCATCTTTCAGTTCCAACAGATTGGCTGGACCAGATAGATACACCCGAGGTGATACACCCCTTTTACTTGTGTAGGTCAGTGCCACCTGTTGGCTTTATTTAGTTTTTTTCCCTGTCTCAAAAAAAATCCCTTGACCTAGCGATGATAACACTACAAAATTTTTTTATTTTGGTTACTTTTCCGGTTTTATGAATTTTAAAAGTTTATACGGACTTTTTGCCCACCCGGTATATATATATATATATATATATATATATATATATATATATATATATTTTATTATATATATAATAGCCGTTGTCTCTGTATAACACTTCCGGGTTGTACTCATCTTTCAATTAAAGCCCTCAGTAAACAAACAGCCGGTTAGACTTAATTTCAATTTCAGATGTGGATCAGAATTTTTTCTTACCTAAAAACTAATATATTCGCCATCAAATCACATTTGTTCAGCCTATTTTTCTATAAAACATTCAGAACTAAAAAAAATTGGATGCTTTTAGCTGTATATTAACAGTTTTTAAAAATCTGTTTACTTTTGCGATGAATTCTGAAAGTAAACAAACTTGAATGTGAATGAATCAAGTAGCTCAAGTATTCATATCGTTCAGTGAGCTGTAAAAAACTAGATGGCAGTCTACTACTCCAATCGCATGAAAAACTAAATAAATAAAAAATAATGAAAGGGTTTGCTTTTACAAGGTGTGGATTAAATGCAATATTGTTAGATAATTCGGGATATTTTTTAACTTTCGTATACTTTTTTCCGTTATGACGTCATTATTAGTATTATGACGTCAAAATGACGGGTTACCTTCTAGTTTATATATATTATTTATTTATATGAAACTCCATTATTAAAATATTTAGGCACATGAATACAATTTATTATATTACAACTTAAAATACAAAATAAAGAAATCCCTGAAATTCCCGATTTCTTATTAAGTTTTAAATTTTAATTAGCTTCAGATCCCTAAAAGGGAACTTTAAACTACTAGATTTGTCAATACAAAATAAAAAATGTCAAATTTTGTTTTCTGTTGTTAATAATCATCAGATTAAATATCCATTCCGAAGTGAAATTTCAATTCAACGAGCACAAAACAGCTGACATAATTGTAAATATCGCTTTGGATTTTCATTACTATTGTGCATTACAGAAGAGATACTTTACCGTTCAATCGTCCATAACAAGTTTCACGAAAGTGATACGAAGAAGTAACTCGTAGAGAAATGATCAGCGCATCGCTTTTGCCGCCAAGAGTTGAAGAGGAGTCATTCAGAAGCCGTTAAACTCGACGTGGTTCGAATCCAAGTCACAAGTCATCCGACACTCCCTTCCTCATTAATAAAACCCAAAATAAAAGAGACCGTGTTCAAGAATAGATCCTAGTTAAAAGCTCTCAATGTGAGCTTTGCTGCCAAACTCCGGTAAAAAAAAAAGTGTGCTGGAAAACGATACGTAAGGAAAGCAGCTTTGAAAAAAAAAACCCGAATGAATAATATTAAAAAACAACGGTATTATGGTATGTTATATTATTGGAGAGTTTTCATGTACATTTTTTACTCGCTCTTAATACCTCAGGTGTTAACAGAGTAGGCGTTGACACTGGATTCGCGCAGTGGTTCACACAAACAGAGTCTATTTTAAATGATAGAATTTTAAAGGGTAGAAGAAAAAAATCTCTTAAAAAAAACAGTACTTAATAGCGTTTATTTTACTTGACAAACTCAGAGTAAGTCTGAAAATCGGTATATTAAGATTCATCCTCTTTTATATATGAAATTTATCAAACTAAATATTTGAAACTAAACACTGGAACTAACAAAAACATCTCCAGGGTACAGATAGCCTTAGTTCTAGGTTTTGCCCTTGCTATGGGCTCACCAGCAAGGATGAGCAAGCCGATGAGCACGGTCTATGCACTCCCGGTAGGCGGACTCTATGTATTTTCTTATGTTCTTTCACTCTAAATTTTGTACCACACTACGCGATAGCCAATGGTTCTTTCCGAAGTAGATTGGATAGCTGCACTTTGGTCAGTTAGCAGTAAAAATTGAGAGAAATTTCGCATCAGAAATTCCTTTTTCCCCAGCGGACTCAGCTGTTATGACTTTGTGAGGAGAGAGACACCTTGGGCAAAACCTAGGTGCAGGTTGCGCAAGCCTGAAAGGTGCAACCCGCGTGGAGGTTGTCCAAGACTACCTGCAGGCGGGAGATGTATATTTTCACTTTAGCGACGCCCACCGAAGTGAGCTGTATTACTTTTGCAAACTCTGCATTTAGAAGGATTAAGAAATTACGTACTTCACAGAGCATTTGCGGGAGAAATTTCTCCCGCAAACGCTTCGAACTCTTCTAAGTCCTTCATAATTATGAAGGACTTAGAAGAGTTCGATAAGTTTTGTAGTATAATTAAAATTAAAATTACATTTATTTTAATATGCTAATACATACATCAAAATTTCGTGATTTTACTAATTTAGTAAAATAAGTATAAAGCATGCCCTCCGTGAAAATTCGACCAATTCGTAAATACAAGAGGAACGTACTTTTAAGTCACGCACAAAAAAAATGTGCAATTCAAAACCGCACGTTGTATCTGACGGCGACTTATGACAACCTAATGTCAGCACAAATTTGAGGCTTATGAATCTACATTTACATAGAAAAACATCAGAATTGATTTCATTCATAGGACTACAGTTTCAGGAAGCAGAATCTAATTTTGTAAACATAGAACTATATATATATATATATCTGTGGCTTGGTACAAGAACTGCCTAAGTTAGTTTTCTCCAAGATGACTTTGTTGCTTATGTCCCTTTAAAAAAAATTATTTTCAATGTGAGAATTACCCAAGTCTGTACAATGGTTTAGAAAACATTTTTAAAGCATCAGACAGACTCTGGGTACTTCTTACGTTGAAAATAATATTTTTTTAAAGAGACATAAGCAAACAAAGTCATCTTTGAAAAAACTGACTTAGGCACTTCTTGTACCAAGCCACAGCTACACACACACACACACACACACACACACACACACACACACACACATATATATATATATATATATATATATATATATATATATATATATATATATAGCCTGACTGTAAGATGCATTTTGAGGATTTTAATTATAGATTATGCAATGAAGTTTTATTTATATACACATCCTGATGTAATAAAAGCAGATAAACTGTAGGAATAGCACAAACTTTTTAGCCTTCATAATCGATATCCGAAAGCGCCAATTACATCTTGGAGGCGGGCGGTTAGACAATGGTACAGATATCCACTTCGCCGCCAATTTATTGCGGGAAAACACGACATTCCTTTAAAATAACTCACTGTGTGATGGAATAAAATATAAGACCACAGATGCGTACATACTACGACATGGGCCTTGGGATAATGAGCGCCATGAATTATTAAGCCAAATATTTCACCTAATCATAACTCCGAAATTATAAAATTGCTGCCATAACTCACCACAAAACGGGTTCAATTTCCCGATGATCAGTTTTTACCTCGACGCTAGGGGGGACAGCGCATATCTATGTTCAATATTTATGCGGGGGAGTAAAAAAAAATACAAGACACACTACACCGTCTTATTAAATAACAAAGTATACCCAAATTTCCATAAAAACCCAAATAAATCACACTTTTTATGCACTTATCTTAGCACTCAAAGTGAGAAAACGGAGGAGCGCACACAAAATTAATCTCCGCAACTCCCCCCCTCCCCTTTAAGATTCCGACACTAGCGTGATGAATGGTCTAGTGCCCCCCCCCCCCTTTCAATGGAACCAACTTCCCGCCGTCACCCTCTCTTTATTGATATTCTTCAGAATATATTAGGCACGGGGATAATTTTTTGAGAATATACTCTTACGTATGACCTCCACTTCCCCGTCGGATTTCTTGCGCCTAAACACCAACCAGTTCGTACTGTGGGAAAGGACTCTTCGAGTGTACTTCCTGTGGGATGGAATACAGGTGGACAATGGAGGCGACAAAAGGAGCGGCGCAGCCTAAGAGGCTTCGTAACTTAAAAGGTACTAGTACACGTGGTAAGAAAAGAAAGGGTAGAAAAAAATCCTCATAAAAAACTGTGTTTAGTAATGTACAGTTTACTTGAAAAACTTGCAGTCTCTAACCTCTCTCTCTCACGAGCGTGTGTGCGCCTATATATCTATATATATAAAACAGTTCCGTAACTGACTGACTGACTGACATATAACGCACAAACCAAACCGCTGGACCTAAGGGGCTGAAATTTTGCATGGCGATTCTCCTTATAGTGTAGGGGTGCACTAAGAAAGATTTTTGAAAAATTCTTAATTTTTTAAAATAAATTTTTAAGCTGTTTTAGAAACTTTTTTTAAGTTTGCATTTAAAATAATAATTTGAGGGTTATAAAATCTATATCACGAGAAAGATCATAAAAATTCCTTTAAAATCAGATCTTTTTCGAATCTTTGTCTCCATTTTCTGATTTTTGGTGAATTTTTAAAGATTAATTTTTAGAATTTAATTTGTTAAATGCTGATCATGTGATTTCTTTTTCTGGTGCTTTAAATAAATTTATCGTCACGTGCATAACAACGAAATAGACAAAAAAATATTTTTTTTCTTGCTAATGCGGCAGACGATTGGACATTATCCAAAAAAATATTAAAATACAATAAAAGATATTATGTTCCTCAAACTGTACTATATTAACTGTACTATATTCTTTAGTATGTCCTATTACATTTAATTTGAATATTTTCTTCTAGATTATTTTGTCTATAAAAATATCCCTTCCGATTTTCTTATAAATATATTTTTTTATTTTTCTTACATCAATTGTATACATTGAACATCGTATTTAATTTGAATGTACTCCGTAGTGAAAAGCGGGTTTTCAGCTAGTATATATATATATATATATATATATATATATATTTATTTATTTATACATACATATATTCACACACACACACACACACACACACACACACACACATATATATATATATATATATATATATATATCACTCAAGCCTTTCAACAACGTTATATCTCAAGAATCGGCGATTTTCAGTTATGCCTGTTGTTTTTAGACTGCCCTGAAAGAGTAGTATCCCTGCAAGATTGTCATATCTCACCGCTCAATATTTAACCGCTAGAGAGCAGAATTAATATTGATTTTCAATACATGTTAATGTACTTTTAAACTTTAAAATCATTCTCCTAAAAAAATCACGTTTTTTTTAGATATGACGTTGTTGAAATGAGTGAGCGATATATATATATATATATATATATATATATGTGTGTGCGTGTGTGTGTGTGTGTGTGTGTGTGTGTGCGTGCGTGCGTGCGTGCGTGCGTGCGTGTGCCTGTGCCTGTGTGTGTCTGTCTGTATGTAGGTATGTTTGTATGTTTGTGTGTAAGTATATTTGTAAGCAGTCTCGATTGTTGCTTAAGTAAATATTCCTATTATACGTCAGAATTACTAGTATTTTCTCAATCAATATCCATAACAGAGTATGTGTGTATGTATGTATGTATGTCTTTTTACGTGTGTAAGTATATTTGTATGCAGTATCGACTATTGCTTAAGTAAATATTGTTATAATACGTCAGAATTGCTAGCATTTTCTAAATGAATATCCCCACAAGAGTATGTGTGTGTGTGTGTGTGTAAGAGGTATATTTGTATGCAGTATCGACTGTTGCTTAAGTAAATATTCCTGTAATAAGTCATAATTACCAGCTTTTTTTCAACCAATATCCATAAAAGAGTAACTGTACAATTAACTGTAAAAATGTGACAGAGGAATTCCTGTATCTTTCAAGTTCCAGCAAGGTGCATTCACTATAGTCCCCATTCATTGCAAATCCCCTTTACTTCTACCAGTTCCAAGTATAATAGAAAAGATAGACCCAAAATAAGCGAATCGTAACCGGGTGGGAAACAAATAAAAGTATTGCTCATAAATTCGAAATAAGAAATCATTTCGGGAATTTCAAATGCCAATACGGCTTTCTTCAATTCCTGATTGGCTCAGCTTTTGATGAAGAAAGTAAGCTATATCGGCTTTTGAAATTCGCGAATAAAGTTTCTTTTTGCTATATCATAGAGAATAATTGATTTTTTCTGCCGCTCCGAAATTACGTTCCGTTGCTTTCCGCCTAACAATTTTCTAATTTTCTCACGAACGTTAAGGCGAGCTTTCCTCCTATCATTATTATAAGTTCATATAAGCTTTTTTTTTTTTTAATCCTATCTGGAGGCATCTTACATACCAGCTTTACATCCCAAAGTCATCTCGTAAGACACGTTTAATTACCTTCCTCTCCTTAGATCTGTATCACATTCTGGCAAAAACTAACCAATAATAATATTTCTGCGTAACATTTTGGATCGGGCTGATAATATTAATTCCAGTCACATGGCGGCTTTGGAAACCCTTGGAAGATATGATCGTTGCTACTTTTTCTCGCCTGCTTCACTCTAGCTATTAGACGGTAACTTTGTAATGAGTTGGCATCTATTCCTTTCCATTTATATCCTATATATAATATGGTGTTCGAAGTCATAAAATAATAGGCAGAAATAATCATTATTTAAGCCGATTTTGAGAACTACGGAGCTTAAGGCTTCTGTGTAATAATTGCATTGGATTAGCTCACCTCGATGTTAACCTATGGAGAAAAATTTTTTCTACTCTTTACAGCTACATAAATGCTGATGATCCAATAAAAATGGTATTTTCAGGTAGCTTGAACTTTTCTGCACCTTGCAAAAGGATTCATTACTACCACGTTTTATTAACTCGCTTTCTTGTTTGTCCAGTACAAATCTTGCAATCGATTTTTAACTAACTTCCCGACTAGCTAGACATTTGAAACTTTTAGAATAGCTCAGAACACGATGACAATGCATTCTTTTAATACTTTTAGCCATCTTTAAGCAAAATTGAATTCGTTTTCGGTTCATTTTGTTGTTTGAAAATTTCATATAATTGCTCTCTTTATTACGCATTTGATCATTTTCTTTCAAGTTGATGGGATAATTCATCAAAAAAAAAATTTTTTTAAGTATTTTTTAATACATAGAATTGTCAAGTTTATATGATTCAACAGAAAAATTAAAAAACGTGGTATATAAAAAGTTCTTTTTATCTTGGAATTATTTTATAAATTTTGTCCACCAAAGGAATTGATGAGCGTTTAAAATGTATTAGAAGGTTTTTCCCCGAATAATTTAAATTTTAAACTATTATTTTGCATTTTTTTAAAACGAAAAATGCCCCAAGGTATAAAATTTCTTTCTCTATTACGGAGTACAATTAAAAAAAATCTTTCAATTCAAGACGGCAATCCTTGGACACATTTTCTCCATAGGTTAACAATTAGGTGAGAGAATTCAATAGGGTTAGTACCCATCAGCCTTAATCTCCAACCCTAAAGAAAGACTGTCTACACAAAGTATAAAGCATTCCTGCATTTTTCTTAGGAGAATCCCGTTGAGCAAAACCGAAGTATAGAAATAGTGACAGGCCACGTGAGCAAAGCCTGAAAAAATTGACTCCATATGAATTATAAAAATTGTATCATGGGAACATAATAAAAATTTACTACGGACTTATTAGTTTTAAGATGACTCAGATAGGTCACAAGCTCTTCTAACATTCGAAACCATTAAAAAGCAACTGAAACTGCGATTTCACGCTAAAACTGAATCCACATCCGCTGTTATTTTTTTTCTTCCGGTCAATCTTTCAGCTTGTTTAGTGTTTCTCGTGACAACAACGATTAGACATAGAAACTTCTGTTCTCTTCTAACCGCAACGTGATTTTGGAAGTTGCCACAATGTTCAACATTTTTAATTTTATCTACAAATTTCTGAAATTCATCCAGTGCTTGCTGTTTTAAGAATTCAGCTACCTAGTTTGAAAGATGGACTTTCCTTCAACTTTGAAAAAAAAGTGTTTAATTTTGAACAATATGAATGGGAAACATAAAAATGACAGATAATTATCAACCGATGAAATTTACAGTCCTAGCCTACCAAGGTTTGTTTAAAAGCAGCAAAATATTGATTTGTTAAAGTATCTTTAAATGTTACATAGTTCTAAAATTAAATACATAGTAGATATATTCCAATCGCATAAATATTTCCTCATCATACATTAATGACAATTTTTCTCATTCCGAATGCTTACGAAGAGATTTCCAAGTCTATACACATATTCAAACAGTGGTGTATATATATGTATACCGGGTGAGCCAAAAGTTCGTAAAAACTTTAAAAATTGATAAAAAAAGGAAGAAATTATTATAAAGACGTCCAGTTTGCACGAAAGGGCTCACAAGGAAGTCGGATTTTTTTAGCAACGAAATAAAAATTTAAACAAGGTTACTGCTGGAGTCAATGGTCCAGCTTTGCGAGCGCTACTTCTCATGGACGATTCCGCCGCCATATTATTCATAACGGTTTCCACCGCAGTAATGCGACCCTCCGCCAACGAGGATCTTCCACTTCGTGGCCGATCACCTTATTCTCGTGTATCACGGTCTTTTATTGCAATGTTGATTTGCATAATTCTGCTGAATCCCTCGCATGTCAGCGCCATCTACCTTTTTAAACTTTTAAAACTTCTTTTAAACTTTTTAACTTTTTTTAGCTGCTGAAAAAATCCTACTTCCTTGTGAGCCCTTTATTGCAAACCGCACTTCTTTATCACGATTTCTTCTGAATAAATTTTTAAAGTTTTTACGAACTTTCGGCTCACCCTTTATATATATATATATATATATATATATATATATATATATATATATATATATATATATATACTCACACACACACACACACACACATACACACGTATAGTTCTATGTTTTAACATTCTCGGTCATCCCCTCCCCTCTCCCATAAGAACGGTAAGATTAACGCAAACTTTTGTCAAACGTACTTCTAAGGAAAAGTCAAATACGACTTGGAATGCATTTTAAAGAGTGTATTTTGATCCGATCCCTAACAAACACAACAAAGATACATTTCTCGAACGTTATTTCATTCTTTTGCAAAATAAAAAAGGAACACAAATGCTGCTCCGTCTGAACATTTGGTTCCATATTCAAACTTAGGGCAAAAATCCTATCTGCAATAAAAACGACCTATAGCCGGGGCAGTCCACGCTAAAAAAAAAGATGTAAAAGACAAAAAAGGAAATAGCAAGACTTTAAGAAAGTTTATTACAAATTCTTCCTTTTCCTCTCTTTTTTTCCTGCAGAAAGAAACGGGACGGCAGAAGTACATTAAAAAGTTTTATTTCTCGGAGCAAGGTTGATCTTTTCTTCGTTTCGAAAAATGAAAGGAAAAGAAATTCACAATAGCCGGGAGTTACGTATTAAGATGACGAATATGAGCTAGGGAATAAAAATTTAAAAATAGAACAGAGTAAAAAAAGGGGGAAATACAGAATGAATCTCTGATCCTCAGTGCAAAAAGATTTCGACAAAAGGGGATTTTGTTCAGGAATGGTACACGTTCTTTCTTTTTTTTTTTTTTTGGCCTGGACTGCAGCAACCATTCAGACAAAAGTGCTTTTCGTACAGAAAGCTTTAAGATATTGTTTCAGATGTACTGATTTACATTTTGCGAATGTTGGAGCTGCATTTTAACTGATGAAACTCGCCAGTTTCTATCTAAAAAGAGAAAATAAAGGTAGTATTTTTGATATCTTTATGAAGTCTCACAGACATATCTCTTACAGAAAAATTAAATTTTTTAAGTTTCATTATTAGAATACGTTTGTATGAATCTAAAATACTCTCTCTCTCTCTCTCTCTCTCTCTCTCTCTCTCTCGCTCTCTATCTATCTATCTATCTATCTATCTATCTATCTATATATATCTATATCTATATCTATATCTATATCTATATATATATATATATATATATATATATATATATATATATATATATATATATATATATATATACATACAGGCCCAGATTTCCGCATGGGGCGCTTGCCCAGGGCCCCCCAAATTATGGGGCCCCCTAATTCAGTATTAAGTTGTACATAATTTTGAGGATTTGATTTTTGGTTAGTACAGTAAAAGGGGGCAGTGGCGGATACAGAAAAAAATCCTGGGTGTGGCACAGTGCACCCACTATAGTGAAAGCATGCTTACATCCATAAGCGTTTCTGTTTTTTTTTAAGGGGGGGGGGGGGGTGGAGTTGTAATAACTCCAGACTGTGATCTATTTTGAATTTAAAAATAAAATTTCATGAATTTATTTATTAACATTAAAAATTAAATTAATTAATTAACACTTATTATTATTATTATTATTAATTTTTTTCTTCAAATTTTTGACTTGCCACCTCTGCTTTGTCCAGGGCCCCATTGCGTCAAAGCCGGATCCTGTATATATATATATATATATATATACTATTTAAATTTTTTTATGAACTAGGGGCTTCGCCCCTAGGCTCGCTACGCTCGCTCCTCTGTTAGGGTCAAGGTCAAGGTATATTGAGTTTGTTGGAGTGCCATGGTCTTACGACTTTACCTCCAGTAGCAAGATATGTACATCAGAAAATATGTGCTCAGCAGTACAATAAAAATTTAGCCCTCTTCAGATAAGTAAAATAAAAAATATAATAAGAATTAAAAGAATAAAATTGAAATATTTAGAATAATTAGTATAAATGAGCGTCCATCGGGATCGAACCGGGGACTATCGCATACGAGCAGCGCGCTCAAGCACAGTGCCAATCATGGCACAGCAAGTCGAAGGAATAAGTTGCTAATAGAGAGATACATAGGGGTGATTCTAGGGCAATGCAACAGCTTCCATCCATTTACTGTTGAAGGGGAATCACTGTTTCAGCTTTAAAATTCAATTAAAAATCTAAATTTTAAGATAGAGACTTGAAATGAGGTTTATATGAATGAGAAAGCTTTCATCTTCCAGATGATGTAAATATTTTCTTTGTAAGATAAAAACTCGAGGAGCATCGATATTACATCCACATATGTGACGATATTTATCGAAAAAGTGGGTTTAATATTTTGATGAAAATATTAGTCTGTTTTAAATTATTTTTAAACAAATGAGGTCTTGTTTGAAGGAAAGATGTCTGTATTCTTAGATTGTAAAAAGATCAAAATTCTACGATTAATTTTTGGCGAGTTATCGTAATCTGAACATGAAAAAGGTCAATATTTTTCCACAAAACATAAAATTTAAAAAAAATACTTAAAGTCCGACGAAGATGAGACATGTCTTACTTTCTTCCCCGCGTTTTCTGCATCTATTGGTATCGGTCTCGACCCCATACCCCCAGCGGTTTCGGAGGAGATAGCGTGACAAGCTTTTGACAGCGGCGGCGGCGGCGCCAGTTACTTTTTTTTAGAATAGAGAGATATGTGTGTGGCCATGCGTGCGTGCCTGCTACAGAGTCCACATAAAACGTAGAAACACAGAACTGTTACTTAAGAATTCAAATGGTTTCAAGACTAAAACTATGTTAATTGTCGATAGCATTTAATTTGTACCTAATAATTAGTAAAATAAAAATAGTAAAAAAAAAAATAATTCTCTGGTATGTTCAGAATAACAATTCCAGCGAGATCTAACTTTTCGCAATAAAGTTTGCTGAAAAACGAAATGTATGGACAAAATGTTGAGTTTCATCTGACATACGGCGGAGTGAGAGCACATTAGAGAAAATCGGGACTCTTTTTATGGCAAAAATTCATGGAAGCAGTCTGAAGGTGGCTAAGAAAAAATCGAACAATGAATCTAGGTGTCTATCATTATGATGATGAACGTAGAATGGAGTCGAGGGGGAAAAAGTTTAAAAATAGATTTTTAGAGAAAATATGGGACTTGGGTTCTTCTTCCATAGAACTTTTTCCCCCTGGATTCAGAGTAATTTTTTTTTATTCATTCCTCTGCTCAGTGATGGCAACTGCCATTTACTCATGAGAGGAAAAATTGCTTATGAGTTTCCACTACTTTATTTTAGTCAAAAATGTATAAGTAAAATATATAAATCAGTATTTCTCTCCAGAAGGAAAAATGCGATTCATATTTTCATATTTTCTTCACTTCAGTTCTCGGAGATTCCTCGTTTGGGGACGCGAAAAGGGGGATAGAACCATTTACTGAAGAATGTTTCAGGGAGAGCGGCAAATTTGAGTTTCCCCTTAGCGTCTCCAAAACTTTTCATCATCAGAAAAAAAATGAAAGTAGATTTTTCCCAGTTTCCATTAAATTGGGACTATAATTTTAAGCATTTATCTTTCTGGAAAAACGGTAGTATATGCTCAGCGATGAGGCTCCAAAACTTAAACTTCAGACTTGAGAATTTAAAGAAATATGTGTGAATTTCAATTCTATGTACATAAATGTACCATTAAATACTCGAAAAGTTTTAACAAACCAAAAAAAAGGGAAAATATTGTAGCAGACAAAATATTGAAGCAAAACAAATATTACAGATAAAGGGCATTTTTGAAAAAATTCAAACATCATCCCTTGTAAATTAGATTTTTCTTCTCTGAAGTTTTTCTTGTTAGACTACAACAACAATTCCCATTAAGTGTGTTTCTAAGAACTTAATATAAAAATTTTATGTTAAATATTTTTTAGCTGTACAAGTAGTATATATAGACTTTTTTTATATTCGAAGAAACTTGGCACGGGGTAGAGTCATAACTGAAATCGATCGCACATTGTAGTCTCTGAGTGATCATGAAGTGATTTTTGTGACTACCCTGTGAAGTCTCTGCGACGGCTTGACTTCCACTGGTAATGTGGCGTCACATTCAAATGGAATTGCTTTCACAGTGAAGTCACATCGTGACAATATATTGTAGCGTTGTAACTACTTCGCACTGACGTGGATGTGCATTCCACCACTCCTTTCTGTGACTGGAAAATGAAGTCGATTTTTGGTCATGGTGCTATTAGGGCCCCTTTCCCTACCACAGTACAATTGCACAGTCGCATCATAAGACTTATTACCCTAAATGATGGAGAATTAAGGATGTACCTATATAAAGCAACATGTTTTCATAAGTATTTGTATATTTTAAGGGTTTTTTAAAAGCCAAGTATTTGATTCAAAGCTTTTCGGTTTGTGTCAAATATTGTTTTCTCATTTCCAGGCTTCAGATACATGTGGAAATAAAGGAGACAGGGGGAAATGAGCTTTACGATTTTTAAAAGGTCAAACAATTTCAAAATAAAATATTTTTGTCAGAAAGTTTTTTTTATAGTCAAAGGAGACCACAAAAATCCAACGATACTGACATACATATACTATTAATATTAAATATTTATTGCTGATTTGCAACAGGACATAACCCACAAGATCAGGAAAGAAGATAAACTTTTTAATTCATGAAAAATAAATTAAGAAGTCCCACTATTTTACATTTTGTTCATGGTGTGTGTTATGATATTAAACTATTTGCTCATCATTTTTGATGAATTAATAACACACGTCTTTTCATAATCAACTCTAACTTCAGCTGTTATACTTCATATTGTACACTAAGCGAATACTCGCTTCCTATTGGTTCAGGATTACACAATACTGCAAGTGAAAGGAGAATGTATGTCTAATAGCTGTACCAGGAACTCAATTAAAAAACAAAAATGTGGGTTACGACCTACTGCAAATAAGCCATCGATATACAAAAGTATTTACTCCGTTTTAACTCTTGCCTAATCAAACAACATTTCCCAAAAGGAAAATTTGACTCAAATTATCGCTAGTTTCAAATTAGTAAATTTGCATTACAACACAATATGTATCTGCTTAGACACATTCGTGCAGCACACTTTTTGAATTAAGAACGAATTTCAGAAAATTCTTGGAGATGTATTTAGAATACTACGTTCCTAGGAAAAATTTGGGAAGGCATTGGGAAAAGTGGATGTTTAAGCAGATAAGGGATCTATCATTAAACTCGCATTATAATATACTCAGAAATTTTAAAGAGAGGTCCTTCAAATCCTCTTCTAATAGATTTTATCTTCAATTTTATTCCTGAAACTTTCTAGTAGCACAGCAGAGTTAAAGTGTTTTGTCTTAAGAAAAAGAAATCTCCAAAACTATATAGTAGTAGAACTTCAAGGAAGCACGTGATTCTCACGAAGTTTTATTCTTTAGGTAAAAGAATTTGCGCTCAAAAACGGATTAAACAATTTCCAAGAAAAGGAGAATGTAGTTTGTTAAAGTATAATAAAGTTTTTATTTGAGGGATTTTTTTTTTAAACAGCACGTTACCAGAATTAAACAGCGTGAAAGGAATGCGAAAAAAAAAAACTATTTAAATTTTACGATAAAATAAGAGCAACATATTACTGACTCGTGCTGCATATTATGCAATATATTACAAATTTTCAGCTGCATTTAAATAATTTTAAAAAGTTAAACTATAGTGAGAAATTAATGAGGTTGTAAACTGTAGACTTGAAAGTGAAAGGATTACTGAAATAGACCGTATAACAGAGGGGTAGCCAAGATAAAAAGTGTTAAGAGTCATTTGGGATGGTCGACATACTTAGATGAGCCCAAAACAGAAAAATGTTTTATTAGATATAAAAAAATTAACTGTATATTTCTGATGTTCTAAAATTAAATATATCATTCTCCAATTGTTAAAACAAGTAATATTTTTAAATTCTTATTAACAATTAATATTTTTAAATTCCGTTATTAAATACATCATTCTCCAATTGTTAAAACAAGTAATATTTTTAAATTCTTATTAACAATTAATATTTTAAAATTCTGTTATTAAATATATCATTCTCCAATTGATAAAACAATTAATATTTCAAAATTCTTATTAACAACCAATATTTTTTAAATTCTGTTATTAAATATATAATTCTCCAATTATTAAAACAATTAATATTTTAAATTTTTATTAACAATTAATATTTTTAAATTCCGTTATTAAATACATCATTCTCTAATTGCTAAAACAATCAATATTTTTAAATTCTGTTATTAAGTATATTATTCTCCAATTGTTAAAGCAATTAAAATTTTAAATTTTCATTGGCAATTAATATTTTTAAATTCTTATTAATAATTCTTATTTTTAAATTCTTATGAACAATTAATATTTTTAAATTCTTAAATAGCTTTAATCATTTTAATAGCTTTAATCATTATGTTTCTTTTCATTGTTTTGCCATATTAATCAAATCAGGTATATTTTGAGATTTTGAAGTTCATCGCAGTTCAGTTCAATGTTGAGTAGTCAACACTGAACGTTGTTTATTTTTTTTATCAATCTAAATGCAGAATTCAAGGATTCACACCTAAAAGTTGTGCCAAAAATGGAGGTTGTTAGACGTGTCGCTAATTTTAGTTTTGGGTATTTTGACTCTGGCACAAGTTTCGAAAATTGTAACGGTTTGTACTCCAAACCTTGCTGGCGAAATTACTATCGACTAGCTTAGTCAAGGGCTTTGAACCATTCATTGCCCATACATAGACCGTTTAAAATATATATCAAACGAAGGGATAGAATATCAATACACTTATACTCTGCTACCCGCAAGAGCACTTAGATGAATAAAACACACTATTGAAGTTCTGAAATGAATAATTAAAAAGGATTTATCGAATTCTTCGGAAATATGCGAAACAAATATTTCTAAAATTTCTTTTCCTACTCAGTATTATTTTTTTCAGGGATAAAGGAGAGAGAAACATTCCAATCAATTAAATAAGTTTTAATTTAGAAGCCAAAAGCGAGGAAATTATCGATGGAAATATATTTGGTTGGCTGTTTTTGTCATTTTGAAATTTTGTTATCTATAGCAGAGAACGCGCCTTGTGAGGCTGGGACTGTTGGCAGGTTAGTTTACAAGTGCTTTTTAACGTAAATCTCCTATAAGGTTCATCATAAACTAATGTGCTGTTCATGAAAAGTACCAGAGCTCATTTAAGTAAATTAATATGATACATAAGAATGAAATGAAGGGAAGAAAAACAGTTGTTAAGGTCCACTGGAATTTGATGTTTGTATGAGATACGGCACGTCGGTGTAAAAATATTTACAAATTGCACAAAACTTTTATTCTTCTAAAACCGTACAGCTTCACTGTTACAACTTAAAATTCAAAGATACATAAGTAAATAAAAAAGTTGATCATAAAAATATCTCTAAGAAATATCTACACCATAATTTTTACGCGTGACTGAAAATGTGCAGTCATTCAGCCCAGAAAAGAACAGTGGAAAGAACTATCGTCTATCACGAATAGGGGTACAAAATTTAGAGTGTTCCGCATTTGGAATCCTTTTTCTCCCGAGTGCTTATTGGTCATGCCATGCTGAGAAGCCCATTAGGTCCATGAGTACGCTGGAGATGGGTATCATTGCATAAGGCTCGGTGCACACGAGCGATCCGGTGTCGTTGCGGCACCGCAGTTGAGATCAAGCAGTACATAGAGTTGAACTAACCGACTCACACGGACGACGATAAGGCTCGGTGCAGCCTTAAGCAATGATATCCATCTCCAGCGTACTCATGGAACTAATGGGCTTCTCAGCATGGCATGCGTCGTCCGTGTGAGTCGCTTAGTTCAACTCTATGTACTGCTTGATCGCAACTGCGGTGCCGCAACGACACCGGATCACTCGTGTGCACCGAGCCTAAGTGATCCCTTCCATGAGGGAGAGTTCTATGCATTTTTCCATTTAGGGTAGTTAAATATGTTTTGATAAAAACTAGAAAATAATAATAAAAGAGTAACAACTAACAGTATTTCCAGTAACCTGTATCAACGACTAATTCTAATAAATCATTTTTATAACATATGTTTAATGTTAAGACAAAAAGATTGACAAAAAATGAAAAAGACAGAAAGCTCGAATTTAACAAAAAATCGCCAATAAAGGACAATTTTGCCCTTAGAAATACTTCATATTTCACAGCATACACGAAAGTAGTTGTTTAATCTATACCCAAATACAGTAAACTAAGAAAAAATAAATCTTTTGTTTGCATAATTTATCGTCTAGGAATAATCCTCTTACGTATAAAGTAGTTTTTCTACGGATGAACGGAAGTATCCAGCTTTGTACAGATCTTGGAATTACGGCAATATATAAGGAAAATCGCTTCTCTAGTAACGACACTCTCTAAATTGCGAAAAAAGAAGGGAACTTTAAACTGCTCCTCCTTAAATCTGAAATACTTAATGTCAGACATTTATCTTTTTCCACGGGATGGGGCACGCTGCCTCAGAGTAGAAACTACAGTAGACTTAAAACTAATAGTACAGTGAAAACGCACAGCTACAGGTAATAAAGAAGGAAGGAATAGATAAATAAGAGATTGGACAAACATCCTGAGAAAAATTTCCTTTTTGAGTACAAATAAAAAGACCGGGAAGATAATTTTTAATGCACAGGCTACATCTACTTGTATTACTCCGTGTTACCACTTATATAGTGTATAACATAATAGATATCTTACTTGCGTATTCAGAGTCACTCTAAATAAATAAGTTCAACGTAAGCTGTATTCAAAAATTTCTATTCTCCAACTCAAGTGTTGCAGAACAAAAGTCAAAAATTTGTACATTTCATTAAATTGAATATTACGAGCTAAACTACACAATAACGAAATACTTGAAAATACTGAATTGGATTTATTAAAATTTAAACTAAGAGTGAGTCAAAGCTGAACTGAGTGGAACAAAAGCAGCGGATGTTTTGAAGACACGAGTGGAACATTTCAAGCTGAAACCCGAATACAAATTCCTTACCTCTTCACAATCACATCGATATCACAGACGATACTGAAAATGTCCGCCATTGACATTCAAACACAGTCGCTGCATATTGTCAAATATACGGTTTAGCATGTTGGTCTTTATTGCTTCAATTTCCTGTGCGATGTTGTTTTTCTATTTCAGACTAATCCTAGACTAATTGCTGTACACAGTTGTCACCACGTAGGGTGCTTTGTATTCAATTTCAGCTTGAAATGCTTTCCCCTTTCAATATTATAGAGCATTTTTGGGTGAGGTCCCGATTGAATCAACTTATAGAAAATACTCTAAATCCTTATTGATAATCTGGAAGAGTAACATAAAAGTAATATATGGTTGCACAGCTATATGTCATCGCACGGTGCTATGGAGTAAGGATTGAAATTCTTTTCGAAGACGAAAAACTTATCACTACTGAATGGATGTCACCCCTTCTCACAAGACTTCAGGATATAAAATTCTTGATTTTTAACAAAGAGCATCAATTTACTGACTGTTAAAAACATATTTGAATGAAAAAAAATCCGCTTGCATTTGATGTTCTAGTGAAAGTACTAAATTAATATTCATTTTAATTATAGTACGATTTATAAGAAATTGTGAAATGAAATTTACCATTGCCAACTCATCCTGGAGGTGTTGCACCCGGTCCTGATGCGTTTTTAGCTTCACCCGTTCAGTCTGTAGATCTTCCTTCAAGGCCTCGACCTCCATCTGTAGAGCTTTTTCCTGGAAGAAATAGAATTGAGAGTAAATATTCTGTAGAAGGGAGTTATTCTTTTTAAAGAAGGTTTTCTAAACTTTCAAATAAAAAAGCAAGTGACATTTGTAAGTTATAGAAATTCGGACACACATATGAGGATTATTCATAAGATCTGTCGTTCATTTTTCATTTGTGTATGGGCGTGATTACATAAAATCCATTTAGAAATTTTTCAAGACCAATTTTAAATGTAAGAGAAATTTCAACATATCGCACCTCTGCTAGTTACGTCTCAAAATAGCCATATTTTCAGGAAGAGCTAAAGAAGATATATGTCGAAATTTCATTTCTTGTTTTATGAATGCCTATGAAAATTTTGGGAAACTTATTGTTCGAATCACTTTAGAAGGCAAAACTATATATTATTAAAGTTGTTTTCAATTATTAAAGCATGATTTTGAATTTTAATTACAAGATATAACCCTCTTCTAGTAACCTAATTTTGTCAACATGTAAAAAGCTTGAGGGAATACTGATCTATGCTAATGCAAAATCTATCTAAACTTTTCACAATACAAAGAAAAAATCCTGATAACATAAACAGCAAGTTAGAAAAAAATACAAATTTATTTTCCAAATAAAAACCTCTATTTTCCAAATAAAATTTAAGGAACATTTTTATCACAGGACTATTTTAATGCAGCAACATTAGGCACTGACAAAAATCTTATTTTCATTCTTCGCGCATGAGCAAGTACCCCATCCTAGTTGTGGAAGAGGGTAATAAGCGCCATCTAGGAGATTGTGTTGGTACTAGGCTTATAACATTACTCGAGAATGAGAAGCATTACTTATAGAGCATTGTGGTGCGATTATCTCAAAATCGAAAATTTCGGAGATGTAACACTCTTCTATCAGAGGTGCGATATTACTTTTATAAGACTTAGGCCGTCTGCACACGGAGCAACTCAAAAGAGACTGATAACTGACTCAAATCACAAACCAGTCCGTGATGAGTCGCAACCTATGTAATTGAATGGAGCCACGCACACGGTGCAACTGGTTACAAACCCGTCCGACGGGTTTGTAACCAGTTGCACCGTGGGAGTGAGAGAATTCCAGAGTATCTAGTAGTCATGGACTTAGGATTTTGCTCTCGGCATGGCACAGCCGAGTTAGGTGGAGGGAAAAGAATCCCAAATGCAGATTATTCCCGATTTTTACGGGTTACTCAGAAGGTGCAGTAAATTCCACCCAATGAGGAAAGAACAAACGTTATCCCCGAAAAGAAAGTGGTCCAAAATGTACATTTCTGGAAGAAGAAAAACGCTTGCATGAATGTATTTTGCATAAGTGATCGTTCTTATAAGAAAGTGTACCATGCAGTTTTTCATAACTTTTATAACCGCACCAAAACTCGTTTTCTCATAAACAGCTCTTATCGACAGTGTAGAAATAAGAGAAGAAGAGGTGGAAAACTTATACCTGAAATTTTATATCGGTACGTTCTGCTATAAATCTATACCGTAGATGAGATAAAACTTTTCTTAGTGATAAATACATTAGTTCTCTTCTTAAAAGGGTCGCAAAACTTTTTACCAATCCCCTAAGATAAGAGTTGTCAAAGTGGAAAACACGGTTTGGAGCAGATCACTAAAAGAGAAATGCGAACATGCCCAAGAAATCTCCCGAAGGGAAAAGAAGTGTATCGGATATTGCAACTACAAAACATATCAGGATCGAGCACTTGAGATAGAAAATAGGACTCTTTGTGGCAGGGCTGCAATACATCTCCACCTGTCTGTACACTCGTGAGATGCAATAACTTTGAATTGAAGCATTTCGAAAAATTGATATACCTCGGGAGGGGGGAGGGGTGATGTTACAGACTAGTAGGGATTCCTATTTAGTCCGTATTTTGTGCTTTATCAGACTGCTTATACACATTAAAGGGCACAGATGAAAATATGATAGAAATCAAACTATGTATGTCTTATCTCTTTTCTTAAAATGCGACAATGAATTTCATGAACTGGCATGGATAAAATAGAGATAAAAAAAGGTTTTAAGGACGGTTCTTATTAAAGGAAATATAACACAAACGCATTGTAAGAAATCTCATAGATAGCTTACAGAGAAAGATCACACAGGGCAATGTTGACATATCATTTCAAATATGGCAAATTGTAAAAAAATTCTATGCCAAGATTAAAACGCTTAAAGTGCAGGTTATACCAAAAAGTACGCATAGACGTACAGAATAAAAGTGTTGTATCTTGAACTGTAATCATCCTAAAAACATACTGTTTGAATGACATTATTATGAAAGTTTCGTAGTTCTGTTTTAAACCAAGGAATTTTGAAAATTTCGTTTCTCTAGCTTCCTAAACAAAGAAACGTCTACACTAAAAGTTAAAAAACAAGAGAGCCTTTTCATAACCAGTTACAGCTTCCTACGAGTTGCATATTTTATAAATCATATCTTTGACGATCAGTGGATTTTATATTTTGTTTCGCTCCTCAGAATCTTATAATAACCTAATTCCTTATTTATTCCTTTCTTATGGATCAATAATTAATCATCGAATGCTGAGATTAAAAATTTATAAACCGTTTCGCGCTAAATTTTGTAACTTTAGCCTTTTATTCTTATTCAAGGAAATTCTCCAGGTGCTTCATAAAAAACACGCCAAGAATATTTGCTGGAAAGATTGTGCTATACCACTGATAGAGACAGAATAATGTACTAAATATTTCCCCCAAAAGTCATTTCTTCAATCATTTCGTTAAACCTCTGGAGTATCCCAATCTACTCAACTACATTGCCGGCACAAGAGTGAGTGGCCCGAGGGATAGTGCCTCGGCATACTGCATAAGGAATCTTTCTAGAGCTAAGAGCTTTGATTCGTTGTAAATAAGGTATTTGGGGACGAAGATAAAGGCATAAATGGATATTTAATCAGTCTGAATGTGCCACTGGGAGTCTTTGCAAATAAGCACGAAGACTTGCATTTACTTGTTTTTAGAAAACCTCGGAGAGAAGAATTTGTTTGAGAACTATGTTATTAAACTATATCAACACCATAAAGATTAGGTTTCAGCCCTCAAACGCGGATTTGTAGGACATAGAATTTTACACTATAAGAATCTCCGTGCACGAAGTATTCCTTATAGAAGTGCAATTAAAAACTGTCTTTAATTAAAAAAATTAATCACGTTAAAATATTCAATAATTCAGCATTAAAAATTACTACGGTTGATACGGGGGTAACAATATCATTATTAACTCTCCACCAGAGCATGATACAATGTAGTTGGTACTAGAGAAAATCGTTACTAGATTCTAACAAATTTATACTTTTTATTGCTTTAGTAGCAGGTCCTGGGCCAACCTAGTGGTTATCGTGTCGGTTCTTTGTACTGAGGGTGCTCGGATCGAATCCTCACAAGCGTCACTGAATGTATTGGTGTTTATGCCGGGTATGAACACGTTAAATATGTAGGCCGGAAAGTTCATCAGTGGAGATTGTAGGGGTGGCAAGAGGTTAAGAACCTCCGCCCCTCCCACACACACAGATGTCACCTCTGGGGTTGTTCGGTCAAAACTGAGGTGGCACCAGGGGGCGCGATATTCGTTCGCCTATACGGTGCCTCTATTACAAGAAAAACAACAACTTTCGCGATGTTGATTGGGCGTATGCCGACAGCCAATGTGCCTGCCATGTTGGAGAGAAAAAATGTTTTAGTAGCACAAAATTGCGAAAACGTCGCGCTACCTCTTAGGCATCACATCTTATGTACATTAAGTGTGGACAATTTTTTAAATTTAATACTTTGTGACAAATCTTTCGAATTACGACTAATTACTAAATACTATAGTTACTTTATGATTTTGATAAGCGTAACTGTACATTGAAAAAACGAAGGCAATTTTGAACAATAGTTTTATTAAAACGAGCTTGGAAAACTGCTCTATTTGAAAATGCTATGAAATTCCCAGACAGCAATTATAGATTTAAACAACAATTGCTTTTAAAGAATTACTGCCACAGAAAAGGTTTTAGACAGCAGTTAACGTATTATGCAATGAATTCCTAAGACACTTTATATATATAACATACATATTCATCTCTTCTTTTTTCCTTTTATGTACTCAAACACGTTATAAAGAGTGGGTTGCAAATAATTTATTGCCCCGTCGTGGTATTATATAGTTTTAAACAGCAATTTTTCAATGCAATAACAATGTGACAGCTATTTATTAACCTTGTTATTTATGGAAAGGAGTGGAATGCTGGTCAGTCTGACCTTTGTTCGTGATGATCTCTCGAGCGATTTTCGTTCTATGATATATGGTATAACTTTAAAAAGGTGTAAATGCTGATCACGGTCACAGTTTACGAGCAACAGTTGTAAGTATTTTCGAGAAGTACGATGGCCTGAAAGACATCTGATCACCGCAGTCCGTATACTCTTTGAATACTTAAAACTTTCACTTAAATTTACTCTGTCAGAATTTCTACGAAATGATGAATAGCATCATTTAATGTAATGAAAGAGTTAATAATGGACTAATATCACTTTAGCAATGTAAACGATTCATTCACTTTTGGATGTAAGTATGGTAAATAACGTTATTTATGGTTTATCAATATTTGAGAAAGAAAAACATGTACCGGATATTTAGAATGAAAGAGAAGGGTATTTGAGTACCTGTTACGAAACAGAACGTTTATCCGCGATCTTCTCCGATTACCCATCAATTATGCAGAATAATAATAATAAAAAAAACCCGGTGGTGTTTGGTCAAAATTTTGGTGGTACCATCCTCAGACCATTGTGATATCCAATAGCCGTGTGCTAAACAGAAGCAGCATCTCTTCGTCCTGCGGCCTTTAATGAACCTAGTTAAGATTTATTCGTCCAGGGGCCATTAATAACAACAACAACTCTGGAAAAAAAGCAACTAGAAAAATAGTTTTTCTTCGTCCTAATTTCACCAGACAACTACGGTAAACTATATGCAGAACAGGATACTTTAGTAAATCTGTATAAAAGTGATGCGAATGAATTTGCAATAAATATTAAAAAAAAAGAAACCCGTGTTCAGTTCTAAAAATGAGACTTTTAAACGGTGCAGATGGATAATGCAGCCTGAGTTATAAAACTTTCTACTTTAAATTTACTATTTATAAAAACTGCTAATAAATAGGAAATAAAAAGGCTCATTTGAAATTACAGTACAAAAAGCATTAACCCACAAATACAATAAGAAACAACCCACATATTCTATGGATGCGAAAAAAATTGCACGGAACCCATACTCTAGTATATAAATTTCATATGCAAAAGCAGGTATTTCTTAAATCGGAATTTCTCTAAGTTTTTACTGGTGACTGACAAAGTGTGTTCAATCCAAACCATAGCGGAAAGAATTAAATGATTCCTACAATGCGTGGAGCAGTTTATTTAGATAGTTTGAAGATTATATAACTGCACCGAACACATCTAGGTATGAAGGGTCACTTATGCAAGGATAGATATTTGCATCGTACCTAGCTACTATGTTTAGCCCAGGGAACCGTAGCATGGCATACTCGATAAAAGAAGCTTGGATTACTTTCCATTGAGGGCTGAATTGGCTGCATTTAGTCTGCCAACAGTAAAAATTTGGTGAAAACTTAAATGGAAAGCAAACTGCTCCATTTACCTATGATCTGTCAAAATAAAAGAATTGTTTTTTTTTCTTAACAAGACTGGATCCCAAGGAAGAACTCTTTAAGACATTTTACACTTTAGATCAAAAGTTAAAGCGCCGTAAGGACAAAAATATTTAAATACTTTTAGGAAGTTTGAAAGACCGTGGGAACCCTGAATGCAGCAGCACAGGTTGTGAAATTTCTCTTTGTCTCCAAATCGTCTAAGTGCTAAACAGGAGGGCTTAATTATGTAAACTATAATCTCCTTCCTTTTACTTTTTTGAGGTAAAGTGCGTCTTTTAGTGCATGAGAATATACGTAATTTCAGTCGCCAGAACTCGCAAGCAGGCAAAGAACAGAAGCAATTAAAATAGCGAAGCTGAAATATTTGCGAATTGACATGACAACATCCTTATGGCGTGTTCACATAGAATCCGTCAACGTCCGTGTTGAAGATTCCGATGGCGATGATTGGTTAAATGGGTCAGTGATTGGTATATGATTAGTTAAAAACTTTAAAGCTGACGCTGACGGATTCTGTGTGAACAGGCCCTTACTGTTATAACTTGTGTAACACACTTTATATCATATAAAATGTTTCTACAAGATCAAATTTTTAGCAAGGATCGTGAATTTGAAATTACAACAGAAACGTGTCTTTTTTCCCCCTATCAAGTTGAAAATGAATTGTCTGTCATGAAATGCGTAATCCACATACGACTAATTTCGTTCAAATTACGCATAATCTAAAACATAAACTTTTATTACATTCTGAGTTGTAAACTTTTGTGAAGTGCGTGAGTTTATAGTGCACGTCCCATTTAGGTTCTGGGGGTACTCGGATCGAATACCGGCAAGCGCCTTTGAATGCCCTTGCTTCTACGCCGGGCATGGACAGTCCCTCCAGGTGGTAGTAGTGCTCGGTCAAAACTGTTGTGGCTCTAGGGGCTATGTTGGATTATATTATACGGTGCCCCCATTAGAAGAAAGCAACAAATCTCGCGGCCAATCGACGAAAGTCGAAAAACAAAAGTGGATGCCGCATTGGAAAAACAGAGTGCACCTTCCTCGGACAGCTATACTTCGAATCTCTTCCTTTTGTTACCGGTCGTTATATGTTCAGCAGCTTGTTGCTTCTTTATTTACCAACAACGATTACGCCTCAACTGAAATGACTCGAAGAAGTGGGCTATCATCCTATAGTTATTTTAATATAATTTGTTGTTGTTGTTGCTTATGCCACTTGACAGACAGCAACATCAGATCAAGTACCAAAGGCTATGGGCGATGAAGGTGTGGCTCCTGTTTTTGAATTAGCACCACAAGGGTCGGAGTCCAACTTGGCTAAATGACCGGTCCCGTAATTTTGAACCGAGTCAAGTAACGAGACCGGAACACTTGATCCCGTACCTCCAGAGGTAAATTTGAGAACTTGGAGGACATTGCAGCCCCGCCCTATTTTACGTGCTTCGGCCACCATTAGTGAACACGGCGGTGGATTTGCAGCGACGAGCATCGAACCCGGGACAATCAGATCACTGGTCCGCTGCTCTTGCCCACTGGGCCCATATAATTTGTCACTGGAAGGAATGATTTTTATATTAGACAATGTACTAATAGGATTACAAAATGTTCCACGGTATCTATTAAAAGTGTCTATTAAATCATTGATATACAGACCAGGTTCTTTTTAGAGTTTCAATAAAAAAGCCATTAGCTTCATGATTTAAAAAACAGATCGGGCCACGCGGAAAAGTGCACTTCGTGAATTAATCGCTCATGAAAGTATAAAAAGAGACTCGAAACATATTTTTCCCCGAAACTTTTTTTTATACAATGGGAGAAAAAAAATTGCAGCAATCATCCAGGAATGATACCCTTACATAAAAAGAAAAACGGGAAAAAAGACGGGATTTTGACTCTAGTGAGAGAAAACCTACTGGACATAACCCATAGGGATTCAGAGACTGGAAAGAAAAACAAGTAAGAGTGACTCTCTTACATCTGATGTACGTTTTTTCCCGGGGGGACTCTGACAAAACCTTTCCGGAAAAAAATTTCAAGTGCAGTGAGCAGATAAACCCTATGGCTTAAATCCGTAACTTTCGGATTCACAAAAAAGAACAATAAAACAGACACTTTCAAATATAGTTAAACAAAAAAAAATTGAAATATTAAAAATACCCCTATATTTTGCATTCCATTCCGGTAGATTATTTCATTTCAACGAAACAGCGAAATATTTTCGTTTGAAATTTTGTAAGGGCTTCTGACATTTAAAATCAGTTACCACCCCGTCACATATGAACGATGCTGAAAAGTAATCATATACAATGCCTGTATACCCCCTAGACAGAAGTGTAATTAATATTAATATATTATATACCTGTGTTTGCAGTGTAAAGAGTGTCCAGTCCAAAATCGCAGTTTTGAGAAAAACGGGATTGAAAAAAAAAACGGCTTTTGTAAAGTCAGTTTTTTCAAGTTTAATTTTTAATTATTTTTTTAAAGTAAACTTTTCCAATTTTATTTTTGTTGAGTGAAGTGTGTTAAGTCCTTGATTTAGACATAACGGCTTTAACACTAACATATTTGTGTTTTGTTTCACATATTCCAAATTTTTCCTGATGAATAAAAATATTTAGGAGTGGAATTGGACTTAGCTTTCTGTACCCTGCAGTAGTCCTTGATTTTTCAAACATGCCTGGTTTGATAACTCATTTTAGCCCAATTTGGACTTAACACGCTTTGCACAGCAAAAAACAAAAAATAAACAAACCAACGAACAAACAAAAACAAAGAAACAAACAAACACACACACACACAATATTTCTTGCTCTTTAGACACGTTTAGAAAATCTATGTAAAGAATAATATTTGATAGCTTTAAAATACCTTTAGATCTATCAAATTATTATGATATAAAATAGACATCTTAAATTTAAAATACTGGATAGAGTTCTGAACAACAATTTAACTTGAAAATAACATCAATAAAAGCATGTAATTGAGACTCCCCCTCCCCCCCAAAAAAAAGATAGAAGTGAAATGCTAAACGTAAATAATACAAGAATTGGGGTAAAAGTAAAACACAAACTGGAGTCGTGAATCGTCTGTAATGACTATAACGAAATGGCTGTTTCAAATCACTTAATTAAAAGTTTCAAAATCTTATTTCAAGAAAAAAATAATTGCTAATTATATCTAAGTGGAAATATCTGAGTAGTAGTGTAACGTTTCAATAAAAAAGTTGGTAATGTTATTATATTTTTTTCTACAAGCTTACTAAATACAATCGAACCCCGTTATAGCGAACCCGGTATACAATGAACTCACGGATATAACGAACAAACATTTTGGTCCCGCCGTTTTCCTATTGTACGTAATTTAACTAGTATTGTGTCAGTTTAATGTAATCGATTTTAGTTGATTTAATTCAATAATTACCCTTTTTAATAGATTTCATCATTTTTAATACATAATTATTGAATACACATTACAACTAATGAGTTATACATTTTGTGAACTCTAGCATTTTTCTTAACGGTTCGGATATAGCGAACTACCGGATAAAGCGAACAAAACCTTTGGTCCCTTGAAGTTCGTTATAACGGGGTTCGACTGTATTACTTTTCTACAGTATTATTCTAAAAAGACTAAAGTATAGCAAATATATCTAACTCAACAGCAAACATACAAAAATTCCAGGCTTCATTTTAACAGATATCCACAAAAATAGTTGAAAAACTGCAGCAAATAACAAGTACAATAACATATAATTTACCATGAATATTTAAAAAAAGTAGAAAGTAAAATAAAATATAGATAAGAAATTTTTTAGAGCTCTATACAAACATTTTACCCTTTCCGACAACTTAGGTAAGAATCTTTGATCCTGAAAGAGTTCGCATGTCCTACACCTAGTAAAGCAGAAAAAGTTCCTCTCTAACACGAGTACTATTTCCCGAGAGATATCCGGTCAGAATCGAAAATCTTTGTTTCAGGCTTTTAGGCAAGCTTTTCCAGGTCGTTATGCATTGATGTCGCACCTCCTGGGAGTCGAGGAAGCTCCTTTACTGCGCTTTCCGGAGAATATCAGAATAACTTCCAGGGTTTGGGGATTTCAATGCAGTTTCAATACTTAGAGGATTTCCCAAAGCTGCCAAATAGACCGGCCTCGAGAAGAGAGCTTCCAAACGTAGGCTAAATTGAGAGGTTATGGGTGAAAATATTAGGGTTTTTATGGAACGTCTTTTTTCTCCGCTTCGTTCCCGAATAAGAGCGAAAGGTATCCCGCAAACTACACAAACCGCCTGGAGAGAATTGCATTTTATGCGAACCTTAAAGATAAACACGGGAGCAGTTTTATTCTATTTACGCAGTCATCCATCTTTTGAGGTAAAGTGTGACGCACACATTTGAAAAAAAAAGAAAAGGTCAAACATTAGGTTACTTTTAAGTTGATATTTATTTTTCACCAGCGTTAAATTTGTACATTTTACAGATTTTCCTTCACTCAGCTAGATATATTGAGCTCGGTTTATATATATATATATATATATATATATATATATATATATATATATATATATATATATATATACGCGCACGCACGCACGCACGCGCACGCGTACGTACACACACACACACACACACACACACACACACATTGATTGCTGTTGTTGTTTCTAATGCCCCCTAGCTGGAACTTCCAGATCAGGTCCGTATAAGCTTCGGGCTGAAGTGTGCGGCTCCAGTTTAAATAGCACCACTAGGGTCGGAGTCCGTCTTAGCTAGCTGCCACCTCAATTTTCACCGAGCAACCCCAGGGGCGACATCTAGGGGGATCATACCCTCTCCCACCCTCTCTGACCTCATAGAGGGACTTTCCGGTCTGCGGATTAAAATTGCCCATATACGGTCTAAACACAGAGGCATTCAATGGCGCGCGTCGGAATTCGATCCGAGCACACTCAGCATCGAAAACCAGCGCGATACCACAAGGCCAACTCGAGCCAATATTGTTCCGTTTTTCCTGCGTTCGTTAGGATTGAATAAAATCTTTTAAGAAACTGCCCACAAAATAAAATTTATTTTTCTGTAAATTCTTCAGGCGCATAAACAAATTCAAACAGAAAACACGTAACAACTGTCTTCTATACAGCAGAAAACTCTAAAAACACAAGTCAGCATATCAGAGTCTTCAATACAATACACGCCTAACGCACTTTCAACACATTCAATTCTCAATAGAAAAGAACTGAGCTCCAATGCCAATGTCAGGTATCTTTATAGACTTCCAAAGCACTCCATATCGGTCAGTGAGCTAGATACCTCAAGAAACTTCCAGAAAGGTCTAGACGGCACGTTGGCGACCATTTGGCACCATATTGCCAATTGTGGCGAAATATCGCCAAATTTGGCTACCAAAATAAGTCACCAAATCCATCACCCATTTGGCGATAACTCTCATAGCGTTAAAATTCGTAACAATATATAATGCTGACCTAAACAATAGTAATATTTTTTTAGCATAGAAAGCTTAAAGAATAAATTGCTGCTAGTTAAACCATTCCAACATCTGCTTTCAGAAGGTTTCGCAGGTAAGAATTTAGAATTTTGCTTAAAAGATTTAATAGCTCATATTGACAACAGCACAAAAAATAGTATTTAATCAGTTTAATGAGATCACGAGAAAATTGTCTGCAAACACTTCACCGGATAAACACAATAACTAGATTTTAAATTTATCAGAAATAACGATATATCAGGAAATGATTTATTTAGGAAAGAGTTTGGAGCTCAGAGACACGGAGTTCTTTACACGTCTTTTATACTCTTTGTTATATGCCTGCGTGACAATAAAACAAATACATGTAGTAGCATTCACACACACGCACACAAAAAAAAGGATTTCTGAACTCACGATTATATCAACCTTAATATCTTTCGTTAAGAATATTGCTCTTATATTAACATTAGATTATGTACTCGGCGATGCCCTGTCTTTTTGTATCTAGAATATAAGCATCTACGTAGAATAGGGAAGCATATGGAAATGTGAAAATCAAAATCACTTTTTAGAAGATATATTCAAGGCAAAAATTTTTTTAAATCACCGTCAGCAATAAAAGTCATGTTAGATACGAAAATAAGGCTTACAAAAGGGACTTATTACGCAAGATTAGGATTTAACATGGCGACCGCAAAATATGAAGGAGAGGGGGTAACATTTTTACGGTAACTTATATTTTCAGGGGAATCCTACCGAGAAACAAAGGAAAATTTCCTGCAGGTGGTTCAAAAGGTTTAAAATAAACGAAGAGCGAAGAGACAGACACATAGATTTTATCATAGCTTCTTACAATGCAGAGTGAAAAACTAAGAGCGCCAACTAATTTCACTCTAACGTAGTTCTTTATATATATATATATATATATATATATATATATATATATATATATATAAAATATTAAAAACTAGTAATTTCTTAATTCAACACTCTTAACATTTAAAAACTTTTAATTCCTCTCTTTACTATTCCAAATTACAAACCCTTTTTTAATTCCTTAAAACATTTAATTCCCTTGGGGCATTCGCGTTAAATTCCATTATTACAGCCTTAGGCAAAATCATTCAAGATGGCTGTCTTTTTTAACTAAAGAGAAGTAACGTGGCGTCACTACGAGAGTAAATCAGTTCTGCGCATCAATACTAACTTTAAACCAATCAACCATTAAGACATACCTTTTAATCACGTGATGAGTTAAAGTCTATATAACTCGTGACGTCCGGAAGTAGGACGGATTTTTTGTAATTGCTTTGCTGCTCGCATACCGACGGATCGGTCGGTGATCTCAATAAAATGTTCCCTTAAACACTCGTGTCGACGACTGGTTATTTCGGACAGACTACCATTCCAGGGTCTACAGAGATGATGGTGATGTGGGGGTGCGGCATTCTTCTTTTTAATGACCGACGGCCGTAAGCCCCATGTTACATATATATTTATATATATATATACATACACTCACAGTATTGTGCAAATTAATTGGGACAAGATTCATTTTTCATAAAATTCGTCCTTTCCCAGAGATTTCCTGCCTGAAACCAGTTTCAACTGAATTTTGTTACGAAGAGAGGTTGGCCTTGATTAGTCTAAACTGGTGTGAACACGAGATCATCACACGTAGAGCATTTTCGCGTCAGTTGCGTTTCAGCTGCTGTAAGAAGTGGTCGATTGTGCGAGTTGTCTGGTTCTCACGTATATTAAAAACATGGATATCACTCCCAGGAAAAGGACTAGAACTGTTACCTTTAGTCAGCATACCTTTATGAATGTGAGGGATATTGCTGCAGCAGTTGGAGTAGGAAAATCCAATGTTTCCAGGATTATTAATCAGCAAAATAAATTTGGGACAGTTTCTCTAAAACGGAAGAGTAAATGTGGACGCAAACGTAAGACACTTCGGACATACAAATTTCTTGTAGGAAATAGTAAAATGCATCCTCGCAAGACAAGTATAGATCTTCAGAGAGAATTATTGGCTACTGGTGTGAGCGTTGATTCATCGACAGTACGACGAAGGCTTATTGAAGCAGGGAGATGGGCAAGGATACCAGTCCAAAAACAGTTATAATCACATGCAATGAAGAAAGTTTGTATTGGGCCAAGAAATATCAATCATGGACTGCATAAGACAGGAATAAGGTTGTATTCAGCGACGAAACGCATTTTTTTTGTGCAAGAGTTTCGATCAACATTTGTCAAGCGAAGTGCTGGAGAACCCATCAGGGAACAACAACTTAATCAAAAAGTTAAGCACCTTCAAAAGCAGATGTTTTGGGGGTTATTTTACATCTGGAGGACCTGGCAGCTTAGTACCAGCTGAAGGAATGATGAACTGCAAAAAATACATTTCAATACTAGAAGACAAAAATGGGCTGGCGGTGTTGGTGTGTTTCAACACGGTCTTGCTCCATAACATAATTCTAAGCTACTAAATAAATTTTTTCAAGAAAAGAAATTAACAGTTTTGGACTGGCCTGGTAATTATCCAAATGTAAATACCATCGAAAATTTGTGGAGCATTATGAAGAGACGTGTGGGTAAGATGAACTGCTCAACCAAGAGAAAAATGACTGAGAATGGAATTCATGCCAAAACGTGTACATTATATCATTAAAGCTAGAGGAGGACATATTTGCTACTAGATTGTTATACCATGCATGTAAGTGAACTTATACTTATTAAACAAGATATGTGAATTTTTTTGTGTTTGTCCCAATTAATTTGCACGGTACTGTGTATATATATATATATATATATATATATATATATATATATATATATATATATATATATATATATATATATATATATATATATATATATATAAACACAGAATTACCTTTAGGTTTAATACATTAAATGCTAGAGGTTTCAGTAAATCTTAGTTGCGATTTTCATAGAGGGAAAATTCATTTCTACCGCACGATTACTTATGCGCACGTAATCCTGTTATCTCCGAAGGTAAAGGCGAGTTGTTTGCACATCAGCAGCCTATTTTTCAGGAGTTCTCCCAGCCACTTAATGCCTCGTATCCGTTGCGCAACTGCATACTTTATCAATCGCAGAGGAAAAGAAAGACGAGTGAATTACTCTGTAAACATCAAATGTTTGATTGTTAACACAGCGTCGGCGAGTACTTCAGCTCTGACAGACAGGGGGAGGGTGCCGGGAACAATTCGAAAAAACACTTGTTCTCCCAACCAAAATACTTAAGAATCCTTTCCGGAAGATGAGAAAAGCAACCAACGGAAGAATTCAAAAATAACTCTCCAGATAACGATCGCTCACGACTTCCAGACGCTTTAACTTAGTTCCTTGCTCTTTTTAAGCACAGTATTTAGGAACTATAACATCGGGGAGGTAACTACATTTAAGCAGTCGAAAATATATTGTGTAGTCAAGCTTCAATAATAGGAAGCTTTTCACTAGAGCTTAGCAGATAAAAGCTCCATGTTGATGCATTGAAGTATTATGCATACTCGTATTTCAGTCATTAATTTTAACGTTTTCACCATTCTCAAAATTAAAAAAAAAATTCCCAACAACAGTTTACATACTTGGAGGATCGCCCTCACTATGAAAGGCCAAATTTGGTAAATTCAGTAGCATCTCCCTGAATACTTATGGATAAAGATTTATTACACTTTGCATCTTCAATCACGTCAAAAATGGAGTCATCAGAGACAAGAACTCAACAAAAGGGAAAATGGTATTAAGTAGCCGAAAATGCGTTTATTTTTTTTAACTGCTATTGATAAATTTTCTGCTTAGCGAAACAACTATCAACGTGTTTTCTCTCGGACTTGGCATAATTTCCCAAATAGGAAAAAAAAAGTCAGTTACTGAATTTTAAAAAAATTCTGAGCGCCAAGACAGCTGGATGCCTCTAAAAAGAATGCTACAAAAATTTTCTGAAAATTTTTATAAATAGTTCATTCTCTTTTGTCTTTAGCATTTTTTTTTTCATTTTTGAAAAACTTCCTCATCGTTCATTGCTAATCACATCTGTTTTCTATTAAATTAAACAAAAAATGATCAAGTACTTTGCAAATCAATAAAATTTGGTCATAATCAAGAGATACTACGGATCCGATTTCGTAAATCTAGATTAATTTACTGTAGTGGAAATCTTCTTTATGGACACCAGCGGGACAGAAAAATGTGTCCTTATAAAATAAATTGTGGTATATAGTGTTTACATACCACAGAAATTTGTACTTGAAATATTAGATTTAAGAGGTACAATTAAAAAAAGGAATAAACATGCTTGTTGTTACATGTTATCTTTTCTAATGTCACTGAATAAATGCGTAACTTTAAAGAAGAATGACGACTTATACGTGACAAATATGGAAAAGTCGAATACATCTTGCTTGAAATTATTGAACAAGTGTTCTACTGATACGAATGTTTGTGAGAGGATTCATTCAAAAACAGAAAATATAGTTTATGAGCAGTAATAATTTACAGTAAGGGATTTTGTTACATTGATATCAGATCAGATATACAGGGTGGTCATAAAAAAAACTTTGCCGATATATGGACCTCTAGCGGCTGTTCCGTTCAACCGATTGAGATGAGATTTCATATATAGTTATTCAGAAGTATGAGCTCGAGATTCTGTGAACGGCAACAAAATGGCGCTCACGGTTACGGTTATAGGTATAGAAACTCGAAATTTTCGAACGGCAGCGCCCACTTTTTCCCATCACAAAATGCTCAGCGCATGTGAAAACCCTAAGGAGTGTTGAAACGGTGAGTGTATCACAAAAAACAGACGTTTTATGCACACACAAAAAACAGCTCTGCGAACGGTCTACAAAAACACGATGATGGCACCCATGTGGAAAATTTGTAATCCAAATAAAAGTTTTCTTTTGTTCGATTTGTGTTGTCATCAGTGATTGAAGTCTTGCCTTTGTCATATGCAAATTTCCTCCGTGCGCCCAAACGTGTTTTTGTAAGCCGTTCGCAGAGCTGTATTTTGTGCGTGCATACCGCGTCTGTTTTTTTGTGATACCCGTACCATTCCAATGCTCTTTAGAGTTTTCGTATGCACTGAGAATTTTGCGACGGGAAAAAATGGGCATTGCTATTCGAAAATTTCGAGTTACTGTATCTATAACCGTAACCGTCAGCACCACTTTGTTGCCGTTCACAAAATCTCGAGCTCATACCTTTGAATAACTATATCTGAAATCTCATCTCGATTAGTTGAACGAAACGGCCGCTAGAGGTCCATATATTGGCAAACTTTTTTATGACCACCCTGTATTAATAAGATGTAATTTATATGACACTTAATCTCCGATTTTTATAAACAAGTTAAACACATGTTGAAACAATATAACGCTCTACTGACGACACATAGCAATCATTTAATGTACATCCGTTTTATCGCATTCTCTTTGCTACATTTACCGATTACCACACAGATACATGTTTACGCGCACATTCCCCAAATAAGTGCAACCTAAAAATAAAAATTCAAGTCTTCGGGTTGAAAAAAAAAATTACTCTAAAAGACACTTACGAACGACACAAAAATAACTCATCAAGAATCAGGAGTGGAGCAGGGGTAAAAAATCGAGCACTCAAAAGTTTAAGAACTTTGCATTACTCATCGCACCCAGTAGGCACTAGGAAAAAAAAAGTGATTATTTTTTTTTCCTCCTTTGCCCATGTCGTAGACAAGTTATGATTAATGTCGCGCAGCAACACGATACGAGAATTACAGTTCTGCAGAAGAAAGGGCGCATGTACAGGACATTAAAAAATGCTTTATGTGCATGTTGTTTTATCACGCACTCGTGATGTGCAGAGAAAGGGAATACGTGAATCCGCTGGAGGATAATTGTAAGTAAATAGTCTACTGTGTGTCTGTGAAGATGAATCGCGCGGGGTAGAGTGAGTCATGCGAAACGGGACACTGCATCCAAAGAGACACTTGGCTTTCTTGGCAGTCCGAGAGAGTCGCTCTTGTGTGTTTCGTAACAAGATTAAAACATCCTGCCAACTCATTACGCGAAACTCAACTCTTCCGACCAGCAGCGTATCCATTATAGAGCTAACGAAGGAGAAGCTAATATCCAGGACAAACATTTGGATCACATTTGCAATATTTACTTTTACTACGCAATTAATTGCTTTATAATGGTCAGAGAGATAATCCTACTTACCAGTATAGTTATACAGTATTTAAGTAATAATAGCGTTGTCTTCAGCTACTTAAGTTCTAGCTAAAGACCTCACAAGTGCGAAACTAATACTGGCTCCCGTGTTAAGCCCACTAGAGTTGAATGTTCCTATTTGTATTTAGAGGCTTTTCCCTGAAGACGTTTGCCGAGCGATAACCGTATGGCTGGGGCGCTGACATTCGGTACAAAGCTTGCGAGTTCGAGTTCCACTATTGGCATGAACGTTTGTAACCCTTTTGGTAGTAAACCGTAGGTCCCGGTCTAGTTAGACGTAGTATAGCAAAATTTGTTGGTAGCGCTCTAAACCAACCATTCTTAGCTCACCATGTGCTAAGAATGGAATAAAATCAGGGCCCAATTTAGAAAATTCTGGACTATAGACACAACTCGGGATGGGGGCCCCCCTAACACTGATGTGGGCGTAAAATTTCCAAAATTGACGCACGTACAAAAAAATAATCATGAATCATTGTGAAAGTACCATTTTAACAAGAATTGGCTATTTGCAGCGTAGAAGCCTAGAACATTATAAAATAACAAAAAGCAATACAACGTATTAACTTCATCATTAAAACACCAATACAATGCAACCAGAAAAACTAATTAATCCCTTATATACACTATAACATACATATGATGAACTATACATATAACTATACATATGATGAACCAATCAATCAAATTTGAAAGGATATATAAAAAAATTGCTATTAAAAAAGGTAAAATTAAAAAAAATATATTGAATTGGAAATTTTTTCTTTCTTTTCTTTTAAAATAAAATTTTTTTGGGCCCCCCACCATTCGGTGGCCCCTAGGCCCGGGCCTACCGGTCCTAATGGAAAATCAGGGCCTGAATAAAATGTGTACTAATAAAACTGTGCAGTCATTCCAAGCATAGGATACCGTCGTCTCCGATGTGAACAAGGGCTACCAGAGATCTCATAATAGGGCGAATCTGAATTCTAAACTGTTGATGAAAAAGAAAGATGCTGACAACCTTTAGCATCGATAACGGGGAAGTAGCTTATGGCTATTTCGTCTCCTTTCAGCGAGTCCATGAGCACGGGTCATTATATTTATATTAAACATTAAAAGCTGATAAGAATGATTGATTGTATTTAGTAGAAGAAAGATTTTATTTGTAAACTCAACTGAGAGGTATACCGAGATATTGAGATTTCATTATTCTTTCAAAGGGGAAGAAGTTCCAGCAGACTCCATAACTTCTTGCCTTAAAAAATAAACTCGTAAAAACCTTGTTACCATAGTGTGTCTTTTTTAACCATAGGCTATTAATTGCAACAAATGCCATATCTAAAAGAAATGAAAGTTAATATTTTATCTTACTTAAGCCTATTGGAGAAAATATCTTTCATCCTTTTTTCTACCATTGACCGCGTTCATAAAGTCCATTTGTCTAAGCGAAGGTTTCATAAATAATTCTTTCGGTTGCTAAACAAAAGCAGAACGTTTGTAAACTGAACGAATACCTTACATCTGTTCTCCATTTCCTCTTGAAAACTTGCCCAATTCCCCCTCCCCTCCCCCTTCGCATGAGAAATCCAAATTACGTACCATGGAGGAGCTGCCATTTTTCGAGCCAAAAACTAAACATCTCGACTTCTCGAGGCGAGATGATGTTAATTAAGTTAATGAGTGTTAATGTTCTGTGGGCACTACAGACTCAGTAGGTCGAGAATAGCGCCTTCGGAATGCTATTTCCGTCCGTTTGGGTTTAAAAGAGTATTTCGCGCGGAAAAAAATAGCGGAAGGACCAAAACAAAATGGCGGCTCCTCCGCGAAAGAAGAATACAAAGAAAAAAAAGGGGTTTGGTTCGAGGCTAAATGGGAAGTGTGGAGAATGATTGATGTGTGGGAAAGAGAGTGCTACTGATAGTATCTAAAAAAAGGGATATTCTTAAAAAAAGACAGGGACAAGAGAATATGAAAAAAAAAAGTGAAGAATGTTCCATCGAGATTATCTCGAGTCTGGCAGTAAGGCGATCTGGCGGAGATTTTTGCAATTTTTTAATGTTTTCGTTACGTTGGTGATTTGTTCTTAAGCTCGCGTAATCACAAGAATGATAGAAGCGACAGGACTTTTGATGGGAGAAGATTTCACACCGCTGAAATGAATTTTAAAGCTTGGCGGTTTTAAGGGAAAAATAAAAAGGCGTAGGAGAAGAAATATGGAAATTCAGTTTTGTTGGTGGTCATAGTCGGTGCTGCTGTTTTTGAATAAATTTTGAAGCCATTGGATCAGAAAATTGCGAGTAAAGTTGAAAGCGGTGGGAGGAAGGTGATAAGAATACAAAATTTTCTGCAGAAGGGGAATGAGTACTGTAGCCCACTGCCGTAATATTTGTCATGGATCTTTTTAATTCCCTTTCAAACAAAATCGACTCTCATTTCCTGGGACACATATTCAGCCCTTTTTAAGTAATTTTCCGCCCGAAATCGTAAGACCTGAGAATTTAAAACACCTTTCATAAATTTATACGAAATAACTTTTTTTTTTTTCAAAACAACTATATTGAAATGATTTCGATTTTACAAGTTACTAAATTATCGATTCGTTGGTTGGTTGGCTGGCTGGTTTGTTGGGGTTTAATGGCGCAATGTCCAAAATAGGACATGACGGACAAACACGAGATTAGAGCCAAAAATCAGTATATATAAAAGTGCCAGGCTCGAACCAACAGCGGAAATTACAGATAGATAACCAATACTTTTGGTAATAAAAGGACGTGAAAACATGAAAAAGAAGAAAAAAAGATAAAAGAGTGATAAAAATTACGTGCAAACACGATAAAAATATGATATGTAAAAAGAGATGATACATAAAGGATATATAAAGATTATAAAAACGATCTAAACTGTCGATCCATGAGGTAAAACATTGATTCGCGGAGCCTTTAGTATGTTTGGATGCTCATCACAGTTATTATTAATTGACAGAGAACATCTCTATAAATCTTAATAAAAATCCATGACCGAGAAACAGTGAGTCGTTGTGAAAAATTTTTTATTCTTTCCGTTACCTAGAAGAACCTACCTAATTAGAAAGACCATTTTTCATAAGGATTTTAGACACAAAAATGATACATCTTTTAATTTAGAAATGGGGGGGGTTATCGTGACTGAAGACTGATTGAAGATATCAATCTCCTCAGAGAATAGAAATTTAATTTGCCTCTAATAATTAAATTTAAATTATAAAGGATATAAAACTATATATCCCTCCCATGGATGTAGAAATAATTCTTAAATTTCTGTAAAAGTCCGCAGCAAAAAAATAAATGAACGTGGGAATTAAAGAAAGTGTTCGAAGAGGATATTTTCTGTAACTGGATTTAATTTATTCATAAAATCGAGAGACTCCATTCATTTAAATCCCGTGTAATTGGATGCCCGCCTTGCCTTTTAATAATGTTTAAAAGCTTCAAAACGAGCTTTGAAAAATTCTTAATTGAGGTTTTAAATTACTTCTAATGAAGAAAGAAAGCCATGATTCGATCATGCGAAAAATCGAATGGAACTAGTCTTTAAAATTAATATTGGAATAAAATAATGAGCGATTATTCTTTCTATAAAGTTCATTGAAAAAGTTTTATATGAATCAAAAGTTCTATATAAAGATCCATATCGAATAAAAAATAATTTTGGTAGGTAATGAATGTTTCGTATTTCTTACTTAGTCTCATTTGTTTATAATATCCACTAATTCCGATTTTATAGATCCCTCTCCCACCCCCCCCCCACCCCCTCACCAAGAGAAAAAAAGAAGAGTCCAATCCGAAATTTGCCTCTAATATTTAATTGGTTTTGTTCCTTTTTCACAGAACTCATGATTTACTTCATAATTTAAAGAATATGTCAGACGAATTACACTTTGGAATGGTTTCTAAATAAAAGTCGAGACATTATATTATTATTTTTTTTTTTTAATTTCGGCTGTATGAAAACAACTAACTTGTCATTTTAAATCTAAATAGTGGCTATTTCGCAAACGATAATTAAAAAAAACATTATGTGCGAAAAAAACGAATGTTAGATTGTTGGGAAAAATGACGATATATATATATATATATATATATATATATATATATACACACACAAAGAAACGGTGATAGAATCTTGCCATTTTGGTGAAGACGATAACTTCAGATTCAAATGTGTGACATGTTAATTCATAGGACAGGCATCTCCGGCATCCACAAATCTAGTTATTCAAAGGAGTGCAGAGTCATGCAACTGAATGTGTAACGTGCATTTCCAGCGTTTTCATAAAGAGACTATAACATTTCGTCCTCATAATCAGCTCCTCACACACTGATCTAACACAACTACTCAATTTTGCTAGTGACAGCAAGCATTGTCTTCTTTAATCAGCTCGTAGTATAAGTGTTTGAATCTATCGCATCCTCCAGACTTGAAGTATAAACTTGGCTAGTTTTGTACTAGGATAACTGTAATCAACGTCACGCTACATGAGGACTTGTAAATAGCAGCCATTATAAAGCATGTAAACTCCGGAGTCCTAATTCCATCGCTTGTTTGGCAACGGCTATCCCAAACCATTCAATTGCAAGAACAGAGGCCTTTCTTTGGTCTTGGAAAAGTAGATTACGAAGTCATCAGAATTGCCCAGCAGACCTTACGGTCCCCAGGTGAGCCATTGCCTGCGTGATGGTTTCTGGGCCCTGTTGCTTGTATTTTGCTGTCAACGTCATTCTAACAGAATATCACTCCGACTAAAAACGAGATATAATAAGCCCAGAAGATCAACATACTACTACATGATTCGTACCTCTAACTCGCTGAACATGTACGGCGGTCGAGTTGACGAGACATTTCTCTACAACGTTGATGCTGTGATAATCGCTACAATGTTGGAAATTGTCAATGAGTCAGAGTAAAGGTATATTAAAACATCTAGAGGCGTGCACTATACAGGTACTACATTGCCATTGTTATGTTAATTATCTGTGAATATTTTTGACTGAGAAATTAGGTTAACCATCAGCAAATATTTTCAAATTAATGTTTCTCAATTCCTTAAAAGCGTGGTTAACTTTCCTCCTTCATTGCCTTCACTTAGACTCAGAAAGTTTTGAAGATATAGTAAAAAACAAGTTTAGAATCTTTATGCTGGTTGGTTGAGACTGTGAAGGCCAACTTTTGCTTCATCAGAACTAATTATATACGGACCTACATTTTAAAGTCGATTCTAAACGATTGTTACCATCCATAACAATAGTGGAACTCAAACACACAGAGTAGAATCAACAAAAATTTTTTCATGTTGATGGACGATTTTCTGGAGATGTAAAACGCAATTATCGGTATACAAACGAAAATGGAATCTACTGAAATGCTCAGATCGAATTTACTCAATAGCGACATAGTTGGTTAATCGCATTTTTATTATAATAACGAGGATTAATAATGCCTGTGTATTTTGCCTGTATGATCCATATCTAAACTAGAATGATAATGCAAATAAAGTTGTTTATACAAAGGATTAGACGAAATAAAAAAGTTAACTATAATTGAGGCTGCTGTGTACTAACCCTATTGGATTCACTCACCTCAATGTTAACCTATGGAGAAAATGTGTCTACTATTGACAGCTACATAAATGCTGATAATCCAATAAAAATGGTATTTTGAGGTAACCTGAACTTTTCTGCACCTTGCAACAGGATTCATTTTATAAATTTTGTCCACCAAAGGAATTTATAAATGTTTAAAATACACTATACAAGATTTTTTCCAAGAATAATTTAAATTTTAAAATAATATTGCATTTAAAAAAATGAAAAATGCTCCAAGATGTAAAATTTATTTCTCTATTATGGAGAACAATTTTAAAAAATCTTTCAGTCCAAGTTGGCAATTCTTAGACACTTTTTGTCCATAGGTTAACATTGAGGTGAGCGAACCAAATAGGGTAAGTACACAGGAGCCTTAATATAACAAATAAAATAAGGGTTCAGAATGCTTTGCAAGCTGACATCACGTTACCCTGTTCAAACATCGACACTGAAAAGCAAATTTTTAAAATAAACTTGGACGTAAAATCGATTACTTTAGGATAAAAGAAAGGTGGGGAAAAAAAGAGTTACGTGGTATGTTGCTAATAATAAATGTATTAGAAGACCAAAAAAATTGAAATAGCGTGCGACATCAATCACTAGCATTTATACTCTTTTTACTAATGAATACCATTATTAAATTTAACGAAAGAAACTATTTTTTCCCCAATACAAAGATTTTTGGTGGAAAATGACACGTTCAGCAAATCCCCTATTTGGGGTAAGTGCAGAACTTAAAAAATAATCCAACGAACTTGTTAGAAAGTAATTATCAATTAGCACGGGACACAATTATTTTCTAATTAGAGCAGTTACCGGAACAAAGAACGAAATTATCTGACTGATACCACTTTTATAAAAAGCACTTCTTAAGAGGGTTTTTTTTCGTATTTCTGACATACTAACAATCAAAATTTTCCTTTTTTGAAATCAGAAATGGCAATTAACATTTTAGATAAAAGAAAGAGGTAATTATAGCCATATCACCCAAAATATATTTCTTCAAAGCAAAAAAAAGAGGTAAAAAAACAGAATTTTGCTTTGATGACAGTTTATCTAGCCAGATTTTGGGTATTACGCGGTTCCTTTAATTCTGTTATCATAATACTATTGATACGACACGTAACTAAAATGAAGTTTTTGCAATTCGATCGTAAAATAAAAAATGTTTAGTTAAGCCTTTGGTGGATCAACTGGAAATGGTAGTTCGTTTTACAAAAATTCCAGAAAAGAGGGATGTGAAATTTTATCTAACACCAGAGGATTTTTCTCGGTGAAGGTAATATCTCGTGACTCAAAGTCATAGCAGTTTTAATTATCAGATTCTCTTCTGTATCACTTGGCAACAATGTGTCTATAGCTCAAGCACTGATAATAATCATTGGTTGAGTATAAAGCTATGACCTGATTAAAATAATTTAGAAAAAAGTAACTCCATCATGAAACTAAAAAAAAAAAAAAAATTCAGGTGGTCTCTTCTAAAGAAACTACCGCGGGTTATTAACGTAGGATTACTTATCGTTGCTTACCTCTTTTGTATGTATATATGCATATATATATATAAGCTTATTTCTATGAATCCGTAGAAAGAATAGAGCTAAGAAAACTAAGCAAGAAATGTCCTCTCATATAAGTAAATAAACAAACAGACAAACAAACACACACACACACACACATATATATATATATATATATATATATATATATATATATATATATATATATATATATATATATATATATATATATATATATATATATATATATATGTATGCCAAAATTTTGACGCATTTTCGTGCTTTTCTGTTTAACTGTTTACTGCTTGCCCAAGCGATACAGACTGGGTTTGGCGTGCAGCCAAAATTATTACTCACGACGACGGATGCTTTTAGCGTCTGAAATTTTGCTTTACGGAGGACCGTTATGGAGGAACGTAATCCTACGATAAAATATAAATCGCACATTGTCGACATTTTTTATACGTGTATGTGAAGGGTCTTTAAAATCTGCAGATATTTTTGTTTCGATTATCCCTACTAATGAATGGAAAACATTTTTTTTCTTTTGAATGCATGAGTTTGAAGTTGTTGCGGACACTATCAGTCAGAACGCATTTTTTACTGTGTAAGTATTAAAAACGTCATGTGGAAATGTGGGAGGCGTATGAATTCGTGGAGATGCCAAGTTGGCAGAAATACCTAAGATAATTCAAGGAAAATGGCTTTTCACTGTCCACACTATAACTGCAACATTATATTAATTCAATCTAAATCCCAAAACGCCGAATGTGGAAATGTGGGAGACGTACGTATCGATTCTCAAAGAGGCCGAATCATCAGAAATATTCGCGATGCATATATCTCAAAACTGAACGATTTCACGGAGAAAAACTTTTCTTTGCGTACACTATAATTCACACATCCTAATAATATATACTAAACGCAATGGCGCCGAACGCACAAGAGATATACACCAATGACATACAGAAACAGCGGCATTTCCGCGAGAGCGCAGCCTTCCATTACCAGTCTCTAAATAAGTGATGGACATCCAGAGAGATACGGTGAGCATTTCCCACCCAATCTAATCTCGTCCATTACGTTCTGGATCATCGGTAGACCACCCCAATTACGACTGTCAGGTCCCGTGCGAAAATGGGTTGATCAGCGCGCTCGAGCAAGACGGAGGAGTTGAACAACCCGCAGAGGTGTCTGAGCTGATGTTCTCGAACAGGGGGCATCACACTCCCAAAAGGTGTCAGGGGCTTCCATCAAGCATCTAAAAAATACACGGTTTAGATATTTGTTTGAACAACAAACACATATAAACGTATGTACGCTTGCGACACAGTCAGTGATTGATGTATTGGTCCGGCAACTAGTTTTATTTTTTCTGTATTGGTATGCTTATTGGACTGAAACATTTCGATAAATAACTGCTTTAAAATTTACAAGCTATGATACTTTTATCTATGTAATATGTAGATGGCAATGGTATGGCGAGATTGACAATTCCATGGAAAAAGAAAACACAAATATGCTCTATTTTTTAATCATCTGATATAATTCCCATTTATCATTCATATATTCGGGCTTCCCGATAAATATAATTACTTTTAAGCTGTAGTTTTTACATATTTTCAATTGCATTCTTAACCCTTCAGCGGACGCGTCAATTTTTGGAACACCAGACGCGCGTGGCACAAAGTGCAACGTCTCTTTCAACCTTGATTATTCCTTTTGTAATATACTTTTTTTTTCAAATTGAAAATAATATTTCTGCGTTTTATGACAAGATATAAAATGTTGATAATATTGAGATATATTCAAAATTAAAGGCCAAAGACTGCAGATACAATCGCCTTATTTCAAAACTGTCCGGTTTATTGGATCTAAGGACAACTTACGAATGGATTCCTATTATGTCCCAAAACCTAAAAAAAAATGAGATTGTCCATCTTCGTGATATGCGGGATACCATGTAATAGCTGCACATTGGATCGATTACATCAACTATTGCTTTTGTCGTATTGTAATTCTGTATAATTGCTGGTTTACCATGGTTAAATCACGATTAACAATGTTTGGAAAGGAATATAAGGGTCAGAAAATCAGAACTGCATTAGAAAGGGTGTAGCTATAAATATAAACTTCTTAGAACATTCAAACCTTCCATGTAAAAACAAACCATTCAAAATTACGAAAATGTTGCACTTTGTACACGGGCATGCCCGCTGAAGGGTTAATTATTTGAAAGTTGCTAAAAGTTACATTCCCAGCTTAGTTGTCATTAAAATCGCAGTTTCTAATTTTGACAGGTGGACTTTACACGATTGCATTTTTATGTTTAACTAGCTATGTTTATTGCGTTCGATCCTTTAAGACAGATATGACCACCTGCTAAGACTATGATCCGAATCTGGATCTTCTAGCCCCGAGGCCGGTATTCTGTTTCGTGAACAATTCTAAACTTGCGAGAAAATCTCATTTTCCAAATTCTATTCTTCCAATATTTCCTCATTCCTTTCTGAGGCTAACGACGCAGGATGTTGGCCTGTACCTATTTTTTTCCATTTATATAATTCCCTAACATAATATTTGTCATATATTTCTCAATCGTCTCTTTTTGTTCTTTCAAAGGTCCGACTCCACGTAAAGGACGAAAATGACCAGGATTCAAACCCGAGTTTCCAAACCTAGTAATCAGCATTCTGCCAATTTCAGTATCCCGGCACTATGAGGTGCTTTAGAATCATGGGGAAATGGAATTCAATAAACGAGAGTAAAACAGTATGCTTAGGTAGGTTTTTCAGGAGCCGAAAGTAGTTATGGTAAATAAGTAGCGTGACTTCTTTGAACCAGTGTTTTTTTTGTTTGTATAGTTACATGAATGTTGTGGAAAACGCATAACAACCTTTTATGAGTCTTTTTCTGCTTTATATATGCCTCTAGTAGAACTACCCACAGTTTTAGAGCCCTTGTCAAACTCAGATAATGGTGACGTTATTCGCGAAAAAGCTTATAAATCCAACTAACAGCTTTTTATATAAGTATTTGTTGTCTCGCTGCTTGTTAGAAAAAAAAGATAGGCGAAAAAAAATAGAAGGATTTTTTTCCCCTATTGAATGCAAAAGTCGCCAATCATCCTTTATCTAGGTTAATATGTGACTGCTCAGAAACAATTTTTACAAACGTGTAAGATAATAATTTTTGCAGAAACTGCTCAGATGCGATAAAATTAATCCTCGGAATGACACGGATGTGTCACGTGATAAGCGACAGAACATTCTAATCCGCTGGGAGAAGTCTTGCTGTAAGATAAATATCTGGCAAGATGACCAGTTTCCTTGATCGGTTTTAATTATCACCGGATTATGCACGAAAGATAATGAAGGCTGTTTGATCCTAGAAATCGTGAATATTTATGTTCAGCTGGCTGAGAAATTTTTGTTTAATGGGGTTGTTTACTGTAAGGCATTGTTCTGTGTACCTGATATGTGATCTCTGACCTGCAAATCTCAATTCAAAGGAAGGGTTTTCGACAAGAGACACATGCCTTGTGAAACTTATGCCTTTAAGAATATTACTCAAGCTGTGAGAAAAAAAAATTCATTTTAAAAATTAAGCATAGAACGGATTGTTACTCTCAATAATACATTTAATTATAAATGCAATTATAATTAATGTACACGGAAGAGAAAAATATTTTAATTAAGTTTTTCCTAAAGATGCATGACATCTTTAAAGAGCTGACAAGTTTTTATACAAGTGCATATACAGTAATAGAATAAATTTAAGCAAGTTATAATTATCAATTAATTCTTACTAAGCCTTCTGTAGCCATTAATGCAATAACTATTCCACAGCTGCGTTCAAATTGCATTACAAATACTAATCTCCTAACTACTGAAACGACTTTACGAAGTAAACTAAGTTTACTATTTCTTGAGTTTACATTACGGAAATGCATGTAAAGGGATGCAGACAGGTTTGTCTCCATCCTTGTATAAAAACTTAATAGGGTTTTGTATAAAAACTGTCAAGTTTTTATACAAGTGCATATACAGTAATAGAATAAATTTAAGCAAGTTATAATTATCATTTAATTCTTACTAAGCCTTCTGTAGCCTTTAATGCAATAACGATTCCACAGCTGCGTTCAAATTGCATTACAAATACTAATCTCCTAACTACTGAAACGACTTTACGAAGTAAACTAAGTTTACTATTCCTTGAGTTTACATTACGGAAATGCATGTAAAGGGATGCAGACAGGAAACAAAGGATTCAATGTTCGTGAATAACATCTGTGCAGAATCTGCACTGCCACAGAACCTTTTTATCCTATTTGTAAACAGCCTGATCTAATGGACAGACCCCACCTGCTTCGTTGCATATCTCTGCAAGGAGGCCCAGAGGTATCCCGATACTGGAGAAATCTTATGGGGCAATAACTATGATTAAATTTTCGTTTTTCATTTTTTCAGTTTTTTATGCTGCATATTAATGTTGCATTTCCATCTTTTTGTGATTTTGTCCTAACCAATAGAAATTTTAAAAAATATATTCGTGAATAGTTCCTTTAACAGTTCCATTTCCCCCTACACCTCTCACTGTTTTAAATTTCAGGCCCTTCAATGACTAGGTTTCGAGGTTTTCTTAAAATTTGACAGATCTTTGAATCTTTTGTTCCTCCATTCTTTTTTTTTCATGGCCTCCAAATTATTTTATTTTTAAAAATAAGATTCATTTTTTTTTAAATTTGACATTCCTCATTCTTTTTCTGCACTCTAACAATTCTTTCATAAGACGCACTTATAGAATCGAAGCTGGAAGTGTAAAATTTGATAATTCACAGATCGATTTTCTCTAAGCTTAATTTTCATGCTCTTCGAAAGACTTTTAAAGCCCCAACTAAGCAGTACGTGAAAACTGGAGCATGTAATGCCGTCAACCTGGTAAAATGTTCCGTAATATCTACCAATAAACGCTATTGTTGATTCCAAATAAGCGTCACGATGATGTCATTTTCATATGGCAAACTTCTACAGAGACTTGGACTCCAGTTTCAGAATCATGGAGAATATCAAATTCCTCTGAGACATCAACAGTTTTTGACTAAACTAAGGCTAATCATAAAGCTAAAGTAAGGCTAATCATAAAGCGGATTAAAAAGCTGACAGGGTGTAATTTTTAAACTCTTAAACGTTCCCATTTAGGATAAAAAAACAAAAAACAAACACTGTAGATACTAAACCCCCAAAAAGAAATCCTAACTACAGCCCAGCCCCTATACCAATTAAAATGCTACCAAGCAAAATGTATAGCTAACCTTCATCCTTTAGATAACTGCACTGCATTTAAAGCCTTCTAAATGCAGTTCTGAGCTATCCGGTTGAATTCAATTAATTTCATTAAACTGAAACTTTTCACCGACCATTAAACGCATTAAACTGCTTCAAAGCGATACACATCCTTTTAGAACTATTGAACTTAAATGGGTAGGTGAATTCATGATGGAATCTTTAAGAATTTTAAATTTGTTTACCAGGAAACACTAAATATTTACGCTTACATTAAATATATTAAACGAATTGATAGAATGACAGATTTTTCTATATCTGTAGGAGAAATTTTCATATCTAGGGAGGAATTATTAAAATTTACTCAGAAATTGCTTTTTTTCTAGAGATCTATTATAGGCACCAGAGGAGGGGTTTGTGATGAAACCTAACACTCTAAAGATGTGTGCTTCAGCTTTTTAGTAAAAATTATGACACTGTCCGGGAATTTTATGGAAAATAGGAGGCTCCGTGTTCGATTTCTCCAGCCAGTGAAGAAGTTTCAGAGCGTCAGGTGGTAAATTGAGTGTGGCTGGAATGTCAACTTTAAAAAGTACATGAATACGTCACTTAATTTTGAGTTTAGTGAGGATAGTGTGAAAATGCTGTCTTTTAGCGCATCTAATAATAATTCACACATTAACATATACGTGCTAATACACTTAAAGATTGTATTAGTATATGTTAATGCATTTAACTAACTAACACACACACACACACACACGCATATATATATATATATATATATATATATATATATATAGAGAGAGAGAGAGAGAGAGCTGAATACCCGTGCTCCGCTACGGAGTACATTCAAATTAAATATAACGGTCAATGTATGCAATTAATTTGTATGTTCAATATCTATAAAACATACTAATTTGAATTAATTTTTTTAAAAACTTACATCTCAACAAGTCTAGTGGTTAAATTTTATGTTTTACTGTATTTTAATATTTTTTTTGTCAATTTATTTCGTTTTTATGCACGTGACGCAAAATTAATTTTTAAAGTACCACAAAAAGAGAAGAAACCCCGTGATCAGCATTTAATAAATTAAATTCTAAAAATTAATCTTTAAAAATTTACCAAAAATCAGAAAATAGAGGTAAAGATTCGAAAAAGATTTCATTTTAAAGGAATTGTTATCACCTTTCTCGTGATATATATTTTATAACCCTCAAATTATTATTTTAAATGCAAACTTAAAAAAAGTTTACAAAAGCAGCTAAAAAATTTAATTCTTAAAAATCTAAGAAGAATTTTTCAAAAATCTTTCTTAGTGCACCCCTATACTATAAGAATAATCGCCATGCAAAATTTCAGCCCTTTAGGTCCAGCGGTTTGGTCTGTGCGTTATCTGTCAGTCAGGCAGTTACAGAACTGTTTTATATATATAGATATAAGCGTACAGCTGCACAAAGGCACATACATACCAGATGAGATATTTATTCTCCAATCGAATATTTATAAACAAATACTGTATGCTTTCAGGTCTATTTTCGATTATTCAATAAACCATAACAAGAGATTTCAGTCACATTCAGATTCGAATCTATCGAGTTCAAACTTTCCAAAAGCACACTCCGGGAACCGAAAATGTCGAAAGAATAATTGCGTAAGTAGATAAATTTAATAAAGACGGTAACAAACCTAACTGATACTTCCGAAATGTCGAACACGCACAACAAAACATGGAAGGAATTTAATCCTTTCAGAGATTAGGTCGGAACTGGATTGTTAACTTGTTCGTAGGAAGTGGTTTTAATTAACGAGGGATTATAAACGCGGCCCACGAGGCGCTGTTTGTTCTGGGGGGGATTGATGAATATTTATGAAAATCCCGATACAAGGCATCTGCGAAAAATGAAATGCAGAATTTTGGAAAGATAAATATGATGCGGCTTAATTCACGCATCATGAGTCTTGAGATCTGTGTATCGGACTGCGCGCAGAAAAAGAATTGTGAAAGCTGATAACAGCGACGAGGGAATGTTTGCAGATACGGTGCACAGGACTCCGCATTCTATTCAATAAATGGGTGCAGTTTTAAAGTGTGTACTTATAACATAAACTTGAAAGATGTCTCTCTCAAATGTATCACTGACGGAAGAATAAATAAATAAATTAATGGATCTCGTGATACACGATCAAGAAAAAATTTTAGTGTTTATTCTCACTTTTGAATTCGGATTACCGTAAAATCTCGAGTATAATAAGCGCTTTTTTTTCACATTTTAGTCCGCAAAAATGAGGGTGCGTATTATACTCGCGTACAAAAATAAACGTAGTTTTAAACATTGAATAAACGAACGTACAGCATCTATAAGACATTGTCGCAACACGTGCGCGAGCATCTCCACTCCGTGATTCATCCACCCGTTTACTAAGCAGGTGTTCTTTTTTAAACAAACGGAACTCGCAGTTCATTTAATAAGAGGTCCCTTGTAATAGTGATAGTTCCCGGTTGTTGCAAGTGCACAAATATATTATTTTATTTTATTTATTTCCCCCAAAATGTCTTCAAGATGGTCCCATAAGGTAGCAGAAAACTTATCATAATATTTGTTCAATTTTTAAATAAAATATTGAAAAGTTATGGTTGCGTATTATAGTCAAATTAAAAAATTTTTTCCCGAAAATTTTGCGCAAAATCAAGCATGCGTATTATACTCGGGTGCGTATTTAGTCGAGATTTTACGGTAATAAAATTAACAAAAACCAGGACATTGATGGATTTGGGACTCTAAGCATTGTCTCTTTATCATTGGTGCCAACAATAACAACAGAATAATTAATGTGTTTACGATTAAAATAAAAAGATAGGCGATAAACACAAGCAGACACACCTAAAAATAACTCAAGGAACAAACTATCATTGACGCTGCTGAGAAAAAAAAAATATAGTATTACTTTGTTTACTCAATCATTAGTTTTATTTTCTTCTTTTGCTTCTGATAATAAAAAACATGATACTAACCCAAGCATACTATATCTTACTTAGTGAAAGTGATGAATGAATTTAATATATATTTCATTTACATGTCATTAAAGATAGGGGTTCATTTGTTGCTGCATGTCATTAAAGATAGGGCTCATTTGTTGCTGCATGTATCCTTTTATCATACAAATCTTACAAGTTATGGATAACTTGTATATCTTTGCTATACAGGTTATCCATTTTTCTAAATTTTACTTTTTTCTTCTTCTACATAATAAGTAATGTAAAAAAAAATTTAAGTCAATTCCTACTTAGGTCAACAAAGAAAAATTTTATTTTATTTACTTTTTGGCGGGGAATTACGTTTGGCGGGTAATTGCACTGATATTGGCTCGATTCTGTGAACACCATTATTGCCGAAAAATTTTTTTTTCTCCCATATAAAACTAAAATTAGCTAATTAAATTTCATTAATGAATTAATAGTTGAAAAACTGTATTAACATCAAGTGTCATCCACTACAAGTTAAAAAAATGTATTTGAACTTGAGTGGATGAATAAAAAGTATTTTATTAACGATTGAAAATTTGAACAAGATATATAAAGGGAGAGTGTGAACTAATAGTAGGAATTGAAAAACATGACCTTTTCATGACATACGCATTAAATTCATTCATCAGATCAATCCCGAAATAGTTTGAGGGATTTTATTTATAACTAAAATGACATCCTATCTTAAAAAATATCTGTGAATTTTAAGGTTTTTTTATCAAAATTATTAATGCAAATAATCTACTTTATACTATTTTGACAGAACAACTAACTACATAAATAATTGCACAATTTAAATTACAGTTTATGAGACTATATTTAAAAAAATAAGCAGATATAGAATAACCTGTTTTACAATTTCGTGAAATTAATTACACAATTGAGTTGTTGACTTTTTTCAAAAAATATTTTAAAAACGAATTAGTAGAGTTATATTCTAATTTTTTTGTAATTTACTGATTTCAAATCATATTGCTCTACAATAATTTTTGAATAATAAAACTACTAGTTTTTTTAAAACGATTCTTTTAAAAATGGCATTAAACTTATTTTACTTATTTTACTCTAAAATGTCAAATCATTTAAATCGTAATTTAAATCACTATGATTACTATGATTGACTAAATCGGTTTAATCACCACGATCAGTCAACTTTTGATCATTTCATTTCGATTCTTTACTTTTTTTTGTCACAGGTGTATAAAGAGAATTACATTAATTCAAGACACGATAATGGATATAAATTCTTTTACCTTCCTATTTAAAACTCTTCTTTTGTTGTAGTATGAAAATTCATGATTTTATACACAACTGACGGGCTTTAACCCGGTGTTTAGATGGACAAAAGCAAAATAAATTGTTTAATTGGTTTCATAAGTTTATAACTGGTTTCATTGTAAGATTACTTTTTGCAGTTTTTTTTCAATACATATTTAATACCGATTTCGGAAAAATTATGGTTGTCTGTAAACAGCAGAAATTCAGACGTTTGACTTCAAGATATAGATTCGTAAAATGGCATAAAGAAAACTAATTTTTTTCTAGTTAAACATTTTATGCATCGCACAGAAAAAAAGAGGTAGTTAAAAGTATTTACATACGATGGTATCTGTCAGGGGTTCATAAAGCATCGTGTGAATTAAATCGAATGTTTTTCAAAATGAAAAACTATGTATACCTGAAATTTTCATGGTTTTCGAAGAAGGTTCATTGGAGGTTATAATAGTTCTGATTAACATATAATATACTTAAAGCAGAAAAAGAGATAAAAAATAAGATTAATATTAACTGTTTCGTAATCCAATCCAGTAGTCTATTTTAAGGACTTATCTCTAACAAAAACTATTTTTACGTGTGATGTAAATCCTATTTTTAAGTTTTAACTTTACTAAAAATAATTCTTTGTAGCAAATTTAATGTTTAAAGATCTAAATCTTTCTGAAGGAAATTTTAATTTATTTAAGGGGATCCAGGACACAAAATTGTTCGAATTTTTGAAAATTTTTTTTATTGCATTACTTTTTTTGTTCTATTACGCTTAAAATGACGTTTAAATCATGTTTCTATCTTAATTAGAACAGGATAAATTATTTTATTTTCAACATTCTAATAGTAGCCAATCGTTGTTTAAACCTGTAAGTGCGTTTTTCTGCATGATGCATTTTTTCCCCATTTCTCGTCTTTAAATTGTTATAAGTCAAGAACCGTTAAAGATAAATGGTTGAAACTTGGAACATGTCTTTTTCAACTATTTTACATTAATTTTGATTCAGAAAATTTGAAAAAGTATTTACTTTTGAAAATACGATTTTTTAAAAATAAGTTACATAATTTTTTTTGCAATTTTTAATCTAAATATTTTTACTTTCTTTAAAAATTTCTATTTCAAAAAATGCTGAGTCAAAATAAAAACTTATATATTTCTGTTTAATTAAATGAAAAAATTTTGAAATTCGACAAATAATATTTCGAGTTATGAAGATTTTAAATTGCCCCACTTTTGATAAAAATTTTAAATTTTAAAATTTTTAAAAAACTTTGAGAAATTTTATGATGTAATTTTGTTTAAAAATTATATGGTTGACCATCACAAAAAAATTAAAAATTTTAACTCAAAAAATAAAAAAATAAAATTTAAATGTGTCCCGGATCCCCTTAAGTAGTACTGCATTCCATTCTTGTTTAATTTCCTTCATTTGTATAATGCACCTATAGCTTGAATTAAAAGAGAATTAAAACCGGAAGTAGCACATTAACTGTGTATTGAATTAATCAAGATTTTAATAATAATTTATATTATGAAATTAAAAGTAACTCTTTGCAAACTAAACGTATCGCAGGAAATCCCGATTTAAAAATAATTACATTTCTAAATAAAGACGACTTTTACCCAAAACAACTTCAATCCAATAGTTCTTTTTTACTCACCTCTAATAACGGTTCAGCCACGATATCGTAAAACGTATCAATCTGATATTTAAATTTTCCCGAACAATATACAAGACTGTAGCATTAAAAATAACGAGCAATAGGAAATGATTCAATCGGTAACTGCATCCTGAAGATTACACGAACACGCCTGCCAAATTATAAAAGTTTTTAATCCTTTTCAGAGATTAAGCTAAAACAGGATAGGTAACTTGTTGCCTGGAAGTAGTTTTTAATTAACTAAGGATTAGAGGAGGAAGGGAAGCTGGGAATGCTTGTCCTGCGGGTTTATGAATATGCATAATGAGTCTCCATTCGAGTCAGTATCTGGAAACAAAACAAAAGGAATCTGGCGGCATAACGAATGTATTTTGAGGACTAATCATCAACAAAAAAGTGAAATCTGGGTAATCTGATGCAGTTAAATAAACTCTGTAAAAACTACTCAGTAGTGGAAGACTATCTACACTCAAACACATACATAAATAAGCTCAAAATACTCTAGGGTAGATATTGGCGATGTGTCGGCTTGAAAACGCCACAACTAATTTTATTTTTCCCTAAACACATTTAAAGTTGCGAGACCTTAAAAAAATTCATTTCTTTTATTGATTTCGAGAGCCCTTCCTTTTGAAGAGGTAATAAAGAACAAAATGGTAAGAAAAAAAATCCATAAAGAAATTTAATAAATTTTATCGCCTTCCGTGGCAAATAAGAAGTAAAATAGAACCACAACTTTAAATTTGAAATGCTTATTTTTCTTTCATATCATTCAGAATGACTTCATTTTAAGGTCTTTAAAAAGTTATTTTCAAATACAAACAATAATTTCGGAAACATGTATCTATAACTTCGGAATGCTGATGGCATTCAATATAATTTATTCCTGGTGGTCAACGTAAATCACTTTAGTTTCACGACCAAACATGAAAATAATAATACAGATTTCACTGATGTACACTTTAGCAGGGAAGACTTGTAGCTCCTGTCAGCTAGATACGTGTATCCTAATCTCGAGGCGGTTATTTTTCCAACTGAACTATCATGCCTATGAGAGGAACTCCCTTTTCTCAGTATTTATTAATTTGTCTACAGTCTACTGGTAATGCCCGATTCTATAAACTTCTGGCTATTTAGCTTAAAAGAAGACCTCCGTCACATGATTGGCTGCAAAGGACTGATACTTGGAAAGGCCCTGCAAATCTTCAATGAAAGGAGGGATCAGACTATCTTTATGCATATTGAAATGTGATGGCTTCAGATATTTGAAAGTAAATCAGGCGATTAAGATTTTACCATAAAATCTCAATAGTGTTAAAGAGTAAGCCTCCCTTTACAGTCTTCTTGACTGAATTGGTTACAGCAGACATCTTCTTTATTCTGGGTTTCGAGTTCTCAGAAGAATTATGGTCTTTTCGACTAGGCCTAGTTTTGTCTGGGTGTGTGGGATATACCACGATAATAACAACGAGGAATAATCTACACACTTCAGAAATGTGCTAGTACTGCAAGAACTCGGGCCTTTTACGTTCTCTTTCATTTAGCGCATGCACGTATCAATTTATTTTTTAAACCTATAAATAGTCATTTACTTATTGCCACAGCACCTGTACTCATTTGCTTCTTTATTCCAATTTTACTCCATTTCCAAAGACACGATCAATATACCATGATTTCTTTGAGACAAATTTTAATCATAAATGAAATTATGCGACACCCTTCCGACATAAACCTATTTTAAACTTTCCATGCTGGCAATTCGGTTGGCACAGAGTGTAACGGACAACAGCATTCTCCCTTTCTTCCCGGTGGCGTGACAAGCCCGTCCATTAGTCAACGAAACTCGTCGGACGGACAACCGCCATTAAAGTTTAATTACACAACTCTATTACACTTCGGCAAGTCGGGGGATAAAATTTAGGGACGAAAGCATCGGCGTTTCGAACGGTAGTGAACTCGTGTGTTGGTCATTTTCAAGTGTGCATGCCATTAAGATTGATGAGCATTTCTTATTTGCGGTTATTATTACTCAGTTATTTATTTTTAGTGAAACTCATCACGAGTTTATACCCAGTAAAACACAAAAATTTGAATTTCGTAGAAAACTAATCGCACAGAAGTTTGAACTGCAAGAATAAGGGTGATGAGTCAAAGAAATTTTCTTCCAAATTTTTGAAATATATGGATAGGAGACGTGATACGCCAGTTGTAGCCATGAACATCCCAAGACAACTCCAAGTTATATTTTAACTATAAAGTTGCATTAAATGCATTAAACAAAGGTTATATTAATACAATGAAGAATCAAAGAATGTTTCTCGGGGCGCGGTGGCCCGGTTGGCAAAGGCGTCGATTCAGTGATCTGAACGTCCCTGGTTCGATGCTCGTCGCTGCAAATTCACCGCCGTGTTCAGTAATGGTAGCCGGGACACGTAAAATAGGTCGTGGCTACAATGTCCTCCAAGTTCTCAAATTTACCTCTGGAGGTGCCGGGTCAAGTGTTCCGGTCTCGTCACTTGACTCGGTTCAAAATTACGGGCCCGATGTTCTTCGAGGTCAAGTCAGACTTCAGCCCTAGTGGTACCTCGTCTTAAAGTGAAGCTGCTTACTACCCTTCGCCAAGGACCTAGGATTTGAGGGCCTAGGTCCTTTGGACTTAGTGTGGGCTTTCCTACTCCAAGGGGATTGGAAACAACAAGAATGTTTCTTCCAAGTTCTCGAATCTGTTAAGAATAAGAACGGCAGACATGATACTCCAACTGGAGTATCATGTCTACTGGAGTAGATAGAAGGTCTATTCTATTAAAGATTACTTTAATTACATCTTGTGTAATCTATACAATTAACCATCAATGAATAAGAAAATTCATAGCTACTATGCATCTTTTGGAACAAGACATGTAGTTATATATTTAAGCATTTGATTAACAGCTAAGGTAAACGAGTGCTTATGGAATTAATCTAAGGAGCTGCAACTTTAGTGAGACGGTTGCTGATCTTATCGTATGTATGTACAGCGTAAAAATAACCTTGGATCTTAACGTCAAGTAGCTCATTAATGAATATCATGACATCGCTTAACGTTATTCGAAAAGTAGATTGTTAATGGTTTGATCCACGAAGTAAGCAGTCTTGTTCTAAGAGATATAAAAAAGGATAAAACGCGAGACAATGTAGAATATGGTTGGAAGCATATGGTTTTCAAGGTCGATGATGATAAGTAAATTCATACTAAAGAAGATTATGCTTCCCACAGATGTTTTCAAGCAGTGGTTACAATTGGTTGGATAGTCTTTAAAGCTGTACGTTTAGCTGTACTTTTATCTTTTGACAAAAACAAACCTCGAGTTTTCGTACTGGATTCAAGAAAAATAATTCAGTATTTTCCGCAAAAAGGAAATAGAATTACCAGCAGATTTTTGCAGAGAGTCATTTGTGATCCAGCCGTATTTCAGTCTTACATTTCTTCTAGGCAGCAAAATATAAAATACACTTTCCATTAAGTGTGTTTCATCTTTCTAAACACTTGGTAAAAATAGCAAAAATGTGTGTTTCTATTAAGGAACTGTCAAGACAGGGTTAGATCGGCATCTTTCACTTCATTCACTGCAGAATATTTTAGTGATTTTTGTAATATACTCGCATAGGATAAACTCGCATAATAAAACTGTATGTGGTTCAGGAAATCTATGCCGGGTATAGGCACGTAAAATTTGTAGGCCGGAAAGTCCGTGTATTGGTAGGCGAGACCAAATGTTGCTCCTGGGGGTGACCAAAATTGTGGTGGCACCTGGCTAAGTCGGACTCCGACCCTTGTAGTGCCGTAAAACTGTAGTTGGATTCCTAGCCCCGCAAGCCTTATATGCACTTGGTCTGGAGTGTTCCGGCCAGGGGACATAAAAAAGAACAACAAATATTAAGTACACTCATAGACAAAAAAATTAGCGCACCAAGAAATAATTGCGGGATCGTAACGAAACTTGCAATGAAGGTACATGTCGGGGAGATATGCAAATGATTAGAAATGCAGCGTGATTGCGCATTACGTATAGCCGGTAGAGGGCGTTGAACATCCTACTCTGTGGAGTATAAAACAGGTAACCAAAGCTTGTTTGAGTGTGCTGAATCATTTACAGAGGAAGAGCTGAGATAGACATGCAATTACGCAGTGTTCGAAGACAATATAAGCAGTTGTCGCAGTTTGAAAGGGGGAGAATCGTCGGGATGATGGAAGCTGGGTGGTCAGCTAGGCGAGTAGCTCGTCAATTAGGCCGCTCTGATTGTGTTGTGTGGAGGTGTTGGGACCAGTGGACCCGAGAGATGTCATGTACACGAAGACCAGGCTCAGGACGCCCTCGACAGACCAGTCGTCGAGAAGACCGCCACATCGTAAGAAATGCACGCGTACAGCCAACTGCTTCATCGGCCGCCATCCAGGCACAGGTAGCACCTTCACTAGGGGACTCTGTGTCTTCTCGAACCATACGAAGGCGCCTGGCTGAAGGACAGTTGGTATCGCGGCGCCCATTACGTGTGCTGCCCTTGACGCCCCCGTTTGGAGTTTTGCCGGGCACGAGGAAACTGGACTGCAGCGGAATGGAACCAGGTCGTCTTTAGCGACGAATCCAGATTCAATCTCGACAGTGATGACAATCGTGTTCGTGTGTGGAGAGCCCGTGGTGAACGCTTCAATCCTGCCTTTGCTGTACAGCGACACATCGCTCCCACAGCTGGTGTGATGGTATGGGGTGCCATTGCCTACAATACACGGTCACCCCTAGTATTGTTCCGTGGCACCATGACAGCCCAGAGGTATGTTCATGAAATCCTGCAACCACATGTGTTGCCACTCATGCAACGGCTCCCAGGAGCCATTTTTCAACAAGACAATGCTCGGCCTCATACGGCAAGGGTGTCACAAGACTGTCTCCGCACTGTTACTACCCTTCCTTGGCCTGCCCGATCCCCAGATTTGTCTCCTATCGAGCATATCTGGGATTATTTGGGACGAGTTGGGCATCCCACGAGTTTGAACGAACTAGAGGCAAGGTTACAGCAAATATGGAACGAAATGTCTCAAGACATCATACAGAACTTGCATGACTCAATGCCCGATCGTATCGCATCGTGCATTCGCGCTAGTGGGGGTCCAACGGAGTATTAACTCCTCCGTTCTTTTGCCTTTTTCTCTGAAATAAATTATCCTTTTTCTTTGATTTTCTTATCATTTACTTATATCAAAGTAGTCATTACGTATGTAAAATTTCGTTTCATTTTGAAGACTCCTTCTTGGTGCGCTAATTTTTTTGTCCATGAGTGTATTTTCATTGCTATAAATTCATTCCTTGAAAAATTTTGAAAAATAAGCGAATGGATGGAGTTTCGATCTCATATTACGCCACACAGGAAATCTCCCATGCTTTGAAAATTTGTTGTGGAGAAACTTAGTTTTATCTGAACTGTAACCGAACGATAGCACCTCTAGGTTCATCAGACTCGAGGAGGATTTGCCAAAACTATTCAGTACTGATATAAAAAAATCTGAGGATAACAGGTACATTTTTTAAAATTCTGTATTGACAGCCAGAATACGAAAGGAAAACAAACATTGCAAAATATGACTTAAGCGGAAAAGGAAGAAATAACTCTGCCCACATGACCATGCCCTCTGGAATCCCACCTTTGCCTTTCAGACGTTCCACACATAAAAAATATGAGATACCATCATGTGAGGATTTTGAATCAGAGCAGCATTTTTCATATTATGACAACAGTGATTCTGTAGACAAGCTTTAAATCTGCTGTACTGTATTCAGGGGCATCCATGTTGACCCCCATTTTTGACAGCAATACAATTCAAAGGCGAACGTTTATATGAGTCTACAAATTATTTGACAACGTAATTATCTCCAATGAGACTACTCGTTTTAAAACGTCTCAAACAGAAAATTGTCGTCCTCTTAAATATGCAGGTATTCTAATTAAAAACTTAAAGAGTCGACACTTATTTAAATACTAGTTTAGAACAGGATCACTTACTACGGGATTTCAAACTGCCATCCATTTCCCTTTATAACTAGAGCCCTGTATCTTATTAAGAATAACTATTCCCTCGTTTCCCAGTTTTTGACAGCGATGATTCAGATGCCTGTCCGCTCTGTGGCGTGACAAGGCGAATCCATTAATCAAACCACTCGCCGGATTTAGGATAGGGACGCACATCTGCCTTTAAGCTTTAATTATGCAGCTCTGTTTCATTTCGACAGCACGCCGAATAGGCTGCAGGCTCTAATCAACAAAAATGGCGTAGATCCTTTTATGATGCAGAGGTGAAAAAATAACTACAGGTGGGGATCTGGGGTAAACAATCGCAATAAAATTATTCTTCAAACCATTCCTTATGTTTCTCTATTTATCCTTGACTTCAAGGGATGTAAGTGGCATTTGGATGTTTTATCACTCTTAACAGTAAAAAAAAATTAATTCAAACCCCTTTCAATATATTTAACTAATAACCGAATTCAAGCTGATGGCCGAATGGCTAGGACGTCCGTGGGTTCGAATCCCACTGTTGGCATGAGTGTTTGTAAGCGTTTGAAATCGGCTATAAGCAGTAGCTCCTGGTCTAATATGCCCTCGCTTAGCAAAAAATAACTATGGCTCTCTCTCAACCAACCATGTTTTACCGAATTCAACTGAATCTAACTCATTACCGAATTGGGTTTGGTTTGATTTGGTTTGGTTTGGTTTGAATCGCTACGGTCTTTTTTGCTACTCGAGGGCTCATTACACCGGGAGCTACTGCTTAAAGCCGATTCCGAACGGCTAAAAATATACATGCCAATTTGGGACTCGAACCCACAGACTCTGGTATCGAATGTCAGCCCCCTAGCCATTCGCAGCCACCACATCCGAGTTTTTTGTTCAGACTCCCTTCATTCGTATCAATCGAATTCGTTTAATGTACTTCCATATTTTTACAACAGTATTTCAGAATAAAAAGCTCATAATAGCATCTTGGAAAATAAGGTTTTTTTTTCGTTTTGTTAGTAATATAAGATCACGAAACGCGATGTAATGCATACATTTCCCGCATACGTTCATGCAAAGGTAATAAAATAAATCAAACTCTTTAAAATTCAGAATGTTGAATGATCTATTTTGCAATATTGCCCGAAAGGATAACCAGAAACTAATTTAAGTCTTTACTGATAGAGGTAGCTTTTAGTTTAAAGAGAATGAATGTAAGAAGTAGCGAATTAATACCAAGAAACCGTTAAAAATACATATAAATACACAAATGTCGAAAAAAGTTCTTCAACAACAATGTTATACGTTTGTTCTAATTTAGAGAAATTCCAAACACTGCAATCTTACCTTGAGTAAGAAAAGAACAGCAAATAACAACAAAAACAAAACGATTCAAGACAAAAAAAAAAAAAAAACTGTCCCCCACATATAACCGGATATTGAAAATTCCCTTGACCAAAATAAATAAATTCAGTCAGCGGAGAAAACAGTCAAACAGACGCCAGGCTACAAATATGATATTTCCTTTCACCGAGTAAATATAAATCGTATTTTCAGCCGAAGCCAGGTTGCAACTCAACTCCGCACTATTACTTTCGAGAGAATAAGCAAAGGAATGCTTCCCCTCCGTTTCTTCCAAGGTTTTAGATCCATATTTTAAGTTTTTTTTTCGTTTTATTTACTTCGAGAGAGAGAGGGGGAGGAGAAATTTATTTTGGCGTATTCAATAAACTGGTCAGGGAGGTGGTCAATGCCCATAATGTGAGAGAGCAAGATGGTAATGGAATTGTAGGCGAGAGTAGATTTCGGGGATTTTGCCACGCGTGAAATGAATCAAAAGTTGAAATTGAGAAATATAGCTTCTCGGATACGAGTTGTAATACGAAACAATGGGGAAGGATAGAATTTATGGCAAGGAATATCGATTTCTAACGGAATATCATCGATTCCATGGAAAAAGAGACAAAGCGTCTTCTTATGAGAATAATAGAGATGTACGAAAAACGAGCTACAAACAGAAGCTTTAAAAAGTGACACATCTATGTAACCATCAGGGTTCGTACTCAATTTTTTTAAAAATATATGTCTAAAGGATTTTCTTAACGACTTGTGGTAGGATTTTTAAGAACCTCAAAAATGATTTAAAATATCTTTCGTTTCCAAAAAGTTCAGACTGTTAAAAAATTTGAGATTTAGGATCACAACTGTATGACAATTTCTCCTAAAATAGCAACTTTATAAATTCATAATACACACACACACACATATATATATATATATATATATATATATATATATATATATATGTGTGTGTGTGTGTGTGTGTGTGTGTGTTTGTGTGTTTAAACTACCTTTTACAGTTGCAACTTATTTCGTCTTCTCCCTCATATACCTTGATAAATTTACAAAGGTAAATAGTGTAACGAGTATTCTGATCTTGAATAACACACGTACAAAATACTGCCTGCAATACCTCATATTCAATCAATAATTGACAGTACTGTATTGAAAATTCTTGAACTATTTAGGGTACTTGTACATTTTAAAACAAGTATTTTTTACTGGCCGGAGGATAAACAAACAAACAAAAAAAGTGTGCGTGTGTGTCAGTCAATGCTTTTGGCAACTTCAAAACGAGAGGTAGATACAAAAATACCACCACTGAATAAATATAAAATTAACAAAAGAGCTTCCATAATATAATTGCAAAGGCACTATAAACCGGGTGACCAGAATTAAAGCACCCCTACTTTGACCTCCCTCTATATCAAACTACTCAGTGTAAAGGCTTCAAATTTTGTACACATACTATTCAAGACATGGGGAAACGGATTTCGCGAGAAAAAAAATTGTTCCAAAAACACCGATAGGTGGCGCTGTACAACAGAAAATATAGAAAAAGAATAAAATAACAATAGAAAAAACAACACTGTAAGCACAAAAATTTGCATAAACCCGTGGTTTGCAGCCATAATCTGGGTATAAAAGAGGATAAAAACAGGAAATGTCATTTTTATCAGTGATGGCCGACCTGCTGCCAGAACGTACTTTACTTGTGAAGCTCTTTTATGAAAACAAAGGAATGCTGCAGCTGCACTTCGAGAGTTTCGTCGACTTAAGGATTTGCGCAAAGGACCATTTCTTTCACAAGGTCTCGGGAGAATGATCGTTTGATTCGAGAAAACTGGACATGTTAGAGTTCAACCGGGTCGACGACGAAAACCGTTCGTTCAGATGTCGTTGAAGATGTTGCCGCCACTATTCTGTAACAGTCAATGAATAATGTTGTAGGCTGTAGTAGTGCACGTGCTGTGTCACGACGCTTGGGTGTTCCCAATAGCACAGTGTGGAACGTCCTGAGAAAAATGATGCATTGTTTCCAGTACAAAATCAGTCATAATCAACAGTTGCTGGCCATCTACAGGGAAAAGCGATTGACCTTTACATTGATATTTCTTGATAGAGTTGAAGTGGATGCACCGTGACCGTGGCAGATTCTGTGGAGTGACAAGGCCCATTTCCACCTCAGTGGAACAGTGAACACCCATAACTGTCACATTTGGGACACGGAAAATCCCCGTTCCTTCCAAGAGATTCCACTCCACTCACCGAAAGTTACAGTCTGGTGTGGGTTCACAGCCACATTCATTCTTGGACCTTTCTTTTTCGAAGAGGCTACTCGCAATGGCCCTGTGGCATGCACCGTGACGGCCAACCGGTACAAAAGGATGCTTGAAACTTTTGTTGTACCCCATTTGCAACCGCGGCAATGTCTTGATTCAGTTACTTTTATGCAAGATGGAGCGCTTCCACGCATTGGACTCTGTGTACAACAGTTTCTTCGGCAACTTTTCACTAATGACAGAATAATCAGTCGTACGTTTCCGACGACCTGGCCATCTCGTTCTCCGAATCTTAATCTGTGGGATTTTTGGCTGTGGGGACATTTAAAAAATCTTGTTTATAAAGGACATCTAGTAACCTTGGTAAACTAGAAATAAGGTATCATTCTGCATGCGAGAAGCATTTCAGTCGATCAGCTACGATTCGCAGTTGAACAAGCTGTCCACAGACTGCAGATTTTATAACTACAAGAAGGGTACCATATTGAGCAGCAACGTGTTTGTCACGTGAATGTTTGTTGCGTTCAAATAAAATGTGTTTTTATGTATTATCAGCATATGTCCTGTTATACACCGCCATCTATCGGTGATTTCAGGAACTAAATATATTTTCGCTTAATTCGTTTCCGCATGTTTTGAATAGTATGGGCACAAAATTTGAAGCCTTTACACTGAGTAGTTCGATGTACAAGGAGGTCAAAGTAGGGTTGTTTTAATTCTGGTCACCCGGTATATGAATGACCAATACAGAAGGAAAAAAATGAGCACTTTTTTACATATACATTTTTTTTACCCCTTAGCAGGTTTTCTTGCAAAATTGCGTTTTTATAATCATAGATAATGTTTCGTTTTGGCATTTATTCATGAACAGAATTTTGGCGACGATCTCATTATATACATCATCTAACTCTAGTAAAAAGATGCCACTAAAGTAGTCTCTTTTGGGGTGTTTCATATAATAGACCAATTTATTAAGAGTTGTTGACTGGGTACTAGGGCTCTCGATCTTTCGCGGAGAGTGTGGGACTTGTTGATGAAGATTCTGACGGAGCTTAGAGATGCAATAATCAGCTTATCTACCCTGATAGCAAAAAACAGCTAGTTCTATCCTAGAACTAGTCCGTTGAATTCAAACCTAAATGAAGTAAATACGATGTATTTGACGGTTGTTTATTCTAAAGTTATTGTTAGCTTACAAAAAAATTTATAATAAAGAATAAAATAAAGGTCTGTAAAAATTTAATTTTCTCCCACATTTCCAAGTCTGTGCTGCGAATTCACCTCGAAATACATTTTAAACAATGTTACTAGCTCATTACCTGATATTTCTCTACCCCCAGCCGAGCCAGATTGCAGGTTCTGTCGGCGACCATGTAAGGCATTCTTCGAGTACCCCTCACAGGGAGAAAACATGCACGCGCACGCACACACTCACACACACAAAAAAAAAAAAAAAAAAAAAAAAAAAAAAAAAAAAAAAAGCCGTCTAGCACAAGGCGGCCAGCACGTGAACGATCCCAACTTTTCATCACCAATTGCAGATCATTACTTCTTACCCGAAGACTCACTTTCTCTCGTTAAAAGTCTCGTCAAATACCAACAAAAATTTCCCACCCCCCACCGTTTCAATTAGAGACAAAACCTGCCTTTTGTTCCTCGCTTTTTTGTAAGCCCCAACTACGCGCGAGGGTATTTTTATCTGCAGCCTATTCTCGTGTTGAAGCGTGGAACATCGATCACGAGTGACAGCGGGGTAGGGAGTCACGTGATGTATGACCCACAGCCATCTTGGAAAATGGCGGACACGGGGGTCTTTTGTTAGCGGCATAGTTTTTGTCTTCAATGTTTTGTTGTTTTAGGAAACTAAATAGTTTTTATCCCTTCTCACTGAGCTCACTATACATTGAGAAAACTCCAATGAAATTTTCCGGAATGCAGGAAAACACTGACGTCAAAAGAAAAAAAAGATCACATTTTATAACCTTTTGAAAGGCTTCTAAAATTTTTTTAGCGTTTATTACATGTTATCTAAATTTATGAATACGTTCCTATATACTTTTAATGTGATAGTTCGATGATGCCCAGGTTTCATGGCAGAGATATTTTATTAGACATGGAAGTGTTTCGTGAAAGTAGGTTAACATATTTACGGTTTCCCCTCGATATAAGGTCCCTCTTATAAATGCAAGTAGAAACACATACATTTAAACATGTTCTTTGCCCTGAATTATCCTTGGTGTCCCGTTTTTCTTCAAGAAAACCGTCTACTCATTATATATGAAAGTCATTATATATGAAATTCTAAAAGTCAAACACTGAGTACAACACTTCAGATTTTGATATAATTTTTCCTGTATAAATACCCCTTTATTTGCATTCTGAAAAAAGAGAAAAAGTTTGGGACGAGGTGGTCAGTTTTAGATGTTTCTCATCGCCATCTACCGTCCGAATACTTTGAAGTTGGGTGCGAATTCCTGAAGCTAAAATTTAATATGTTGGGTGTATTTATTTATGGATTTTTTGTAGGATTAAGATCATATGTTATATGTTAGTCGAATACATTCGTATTCAAAGAAATGATTGTCAGTTTTCAGAGAAAGATTTGGAAGACCCAACCATCGTGGAAAGATAAATTTATCACGCCTAAAATAGTCTAAAAAACTTATAAACAGTATGTAGTACAAAAGACAAGATTTACTCATAAAACAGTCCTGATTCAAACGAACGATTTGGCGGTTAGCTTGAGATTCTTAAAACTGAATTGTTTCTATTGGATTAATCCCCCCTAAAAGCAATTCAGTTCACTCATTTATTAACCTTGTCGCCAGCTTGGTACACCCCCGCAAAGCTAAAAAAACATCGGCTACTTCCGGTATCGCAATCTGGGATTCAGCCTAGTTGATGATAGAAAAAATGAAGTGCTTTAATTAAAAATGACATGCTTGAAAACAGCATGAACGGTCTGTAGTACAACACTAAAGCAGCAGTAACACAATCGACGGATGAAGAACATAATGGAAATTAAAGAGTTTTTAAAAAAAAGTAAATTATGATCTAATTGGACGAAAAAAATGAAGTCTCATTTCACATATGTATCTTAACAAGCATATCAAAACACTTGGATTAAAAAAGAAAGGAAAAGACGAGAATTTTAAAGCATCTGTTCACAAGAACGTACTCTCTGTAAGTTTGTAATGGATACATGTTAAGCTTGCAATATTCATTTTCCTGTAGCTTGCACATGTTGTTCAAATCGGAAGCGTATCGGACATTTGGTTTGCACAATCTTACCTCCGAAAAAACGCTCGATCAATGCACGCTGTGTATTGGGGGATGTAGGGACTGCGAGCATCTCCTATCACTTGCATCCCTAACAGCCAAATTTTTTCGATTTTCAACAGCGATCAAAGCTCTACTGGTCTGCGCGGTGCTGAATAGCCTTGCTGCCAAGAACAGGCGTTGGATAAACTAAATTAAATTAACTATCTCTTAAAATAGATGGCCTCCATTGTAGAATTGCAGGTAAACGTCTAACGAGAATGAAATCATGATATGGTGTCATACGATGAATGAACTTACCGTGACTATTAATTCTGTCTCAACTGAGGTTATCTGCAAGACGTATAAGAAAACCTCGTATCCTTTGACGGCATCAAGAAGGAGGGGGGATACAATACTCAATTCTCCATTTGAGCTCTTTCATCTCGGATTTTTCATACTTGTCTAGACATCAGGCGCACACTTCAATACAGGGAACAGAGCGATAATACAGAGGGTTATCCCTCCTTTAAATCAACGATTCAAATGTATATAGTACTATTTCCAAAGAAAATAACAAAAATATTTTGAGTGCCCTTTTCATTCTCGTATATGAACTACTCCGTCTTCGACACTGATCTTCATTGGATCTGTCTCAAAATCCTTTGTCACTCCCACAAGATCTGTGACAGCGGGAGAGATAGATTTTGAGGATTTGGGTTGTTATAAATATCTTCCTGCCTTAAAAAAGAAATCTGCTTGCGTCATTGATTTTCACTGTACACTCACAACATTTTTTGGGTTTCTTTAGTCTGTGCTATGCCCCCCCCCCCAAGAAAGAGTAAATAGACAGGAACATGCATTTAAAGTCACTTTCCAGGGGCTACAAACTCTTATGCAACCGATGTACTCGAACCCGTAAACACTGTTACTGAAGGGTAGGGCCCTAGCAGTTCCGATTACTGTCCAGACTACTTGTCTTTTCAACATTCTCTCATTCCACAACAGAAATTAGTTGGCTTCTTTTGATGGGAACACCATATGTAAGTGAACCAACATACCGCGCTATGGGGGAACAGCAAAAGAACGTCCATATCTTGGTCGAGATTAGAACCCCAGCCCGTTCTGTTGAAGCTCTTGACGCTAACTACTAAGGTATGTGGGTGGCGAGTATGCATAAAAGTTAGATTCGTGTCGTTAATTGTAACAGATTGGGAATCACGATTCGGATAACAATGGAACCTTCAGCATTTTATATTGCAGTCAAAATAAAGAATGTGTCGTGGGGTACGACATATTAAAAGTTCGAAAAGAGCAGACAAACCAATTAAGGCGAACAAACGGGATGTAAAATTAAAGAATGAAATGGCGCCAGCTTATACAAGGAACCGGAAGAGGAATCGAAAAGAGCAGTTAAAAGACGGAACAACGAGGGGTCTACTAAAAGGGGACAATGAAATAAAAAGGTGATTGTTGGCAAAGAGGAAACGACCCCACACATTTGGGATGTTCTGGGAAAACAAGATTCCTAGAAGTGCAGGGAAGAGTCGAAGGATGAATTATTTTAATGAGAAACGCCCCTCACTCGGAATGGGCAAGAAAGAAGATTTAGGGGGTGGAAATTAGCGAATCGAAATTGAAATGAGAGAAATGATAGAACATGATTGACGAATGAAATGAAAGGGTGGAGCGTTGAGAAGGAGATAAAAAATAGAGAGAGTGAGAGTATTAATGAATCAATGATTTGATTTTGGCGCTTAGACTCAGCACACCTCTATGAAGTAGTAGCCTCCTAAGAGAGAAGTTCTCAAAAGAATATATGCGAGATTGCGCCGGATTATAGGGCATCGCTATAATCCGTCAAGCCAACGGTGAGAGGAGATAGATGAGTGCCCGAGCCAAAAAGATTCCCTGACCTCTGCAAGCCAGCGATGATAACACAGGGCAACAGTGGTTTTGGTGCCGGGGTATTTGGAGGTGATTTCATATGAATTTGATGCCCTGAACTTAAATATGGTGTTAGTTTTTGCCTAGGAGCTCAAATTTCTATGGTATAACATTTTAGTGAAATATACGTTACACTATTTTAAGTTAAATCCATGGATCAAATTAACTAAATAAAACTAAACACAGTATTTACTATTATTATTATTATATATATTTTTAAATGTTAAAGGAACATAAAAATAATAGAGAATATTGCAGTAGTACTTATCTAATTACAAAGAGCAAGAAAGAGGAAAAAGTCATTGATGAAACCAACTAGTCACTGAACACTTCAGAAACTTCTTTTCCGTGACATTCTTGAATGTATTTTCGAACAGTGCCTTTTTAAACTCCAGCAGCAATCTGCCATCATGTGCATATCCCATCTTCCTTGGTAGTGGTCCTCCATAGTTTTAATATCCTGGTGAAATCTTTCACCTTGTTCCTCACTGGTGTCTCCTAAATTTTCAGGAAAATAGTCCAAGTGGCTGTGAAAATAGCGCACCTTAATGCTCATGTTAACCAAAGTGAACTGAAACTGTTTAGCGTCTTGTTTACCAGTTCAACATAGTTTTCAGTTTTGCATTTGCCCAGAAAATTTCCGTCAACTGCAACAAATGAAGTCCAGGCTTTTCGCTCAGCCTCATTCATGGAATTTATGAAGGCAGGATCCTTAATGTCTTATTTGTCTTATTTGTGAGCCGTCAAATATTCCCGCTTTAATTTTTTCCATACTCAACTTAGGCATTTTTTACTTTTTATATGCAAAGCATGATCCGTTCGTATCAAGAGCCTTTACAAACTGCTTCATTAGACCCAACTTGATATGCAATGGAGGAAAGATGATTTTCCTTCGTCCAACTAAGGGGTCATTAATGACATTTTTTTCCCCCAACGTCCATGTTTTCTCTCTTAGACTACTATTTTCTTACCCAGTGGTGTATTTTGTCTCTGCTATCCCAGAGGCACATGATGCAAGATATTTGATGTAGCCACTTTGCTGTCCAAGGAGAAAATTTACCATTTTTAAGTCTACACAAATCACCCATTGGTGTTCATGATACTTTATCTTCTCCAAAACCAAAGCTATGGTGTCATATTCTTCTTTCATTTTCGTTGAGTGAGCAATTGGTATTGAACCATATTTGTTCCCATTCTGTAGAAGGACACATTTCAAACTTTGCTTTGAGCTGCCAATAAATAGGTGCCAATCATCTGGAAAACATTCAGGAAGACCTATTTTTTCCAGGAGTCCAGTTTCCCAGGAGGACAAATTACGCATACTTGAATGTATTGAATAGAAAAAAATATTGATAGATAAGTGGATGTACAGTAAAATATAGATAAGTGGATGTACAGCCTCATTTATCCAGCTCTCGTTGAACCGGATCTCCGGATCAGATTTGTAGACATTTTTATTTAATGTTCACATTAGACAATTTTTCACTATGGTAGCAAGAACGTCACTACAAGTACGCCAAATATTCGCTTTTTAATTTGATTCAATGTGCAGTTCCCGCATAGATTGTACAATAAATTATGGTAATAAAATGCTTTTTGTTGAGTTTAAGAAAACTTCACTAGACTTACCAATTCTTTGTTAAGACATGATGTGAAAATATTTAATTTTTTAATGTTTTGTAAACAATACTATGTAAATTTGTTACAAAACAAAGCAATTCTTCTTAGTTACGGATTTTGTATTGTTTATTTCTCATATTACCCGGATTATCCGGATTTTTGATTGTCCGGATTGCCTATGGTCCCAGTTAGTCCGGATAAACGAGGTTTTACTGTATCTAAAAAAGTAGAGCTGATAGAGAAAAACTGATTCCATATTTAGATTCAGCACCTCAAATATAGCTAAAATCAGTTCTAAAATCCTAGGCACCAAAAAAAAAAATATTTTTTTTGTAGCCCTGTGTAATTGATCGGAGGGAAACCTGTCCTGTCTTCACTGCCCGCTAATCGCCAGACATCGTCCCGCGCCGTCCAGCGAAATTTGATGAATGCGTCACCGGAGAGAATTGAATCCGAAAAAGATACCCCAATCGATGCTAGATGACATGCCGGCGATTGTTCCCTGTGCAGTCTACAAAAATGGAGGTAACCTTTAACTACCTATTGCCGAAGAGTCAAAAAATCCCCGAGTCATATAATATAGGCTAAAATAAATAATAAATTGCGTACTGAGAATGAAATCAAAAGTAAATAAATGAAATAATATAATTGAATAATCAATTGATAGTGAGTGTTTTTTCTTGATGTTAATAATTATTAGTAATATAATTTAATGTGTAATCATATATGTGTTTATGTTAATAAATCACTGTATTATTTAGAATTCAGAGTAATGGTATCATTGCCTACCACTATACTAAATCACGCCACCAACTAAAATCCTATGACAGAATGTATCACATCTAAATAAACACTTAAACAATAGTTATTAACAATAACTAATACTAAACTCATGGCACAACAGTCCGAATGGGGACCAAGGCCAAGGCCGGTGGTGCTCCGCTTCCTTGACCGTGGGCTTGGGTCCTCATTTTATCAACCCACTGAAGGGATGAAAGGCTGAGTCGACCTTGCTCAGTCGAAGGATTGAACCCTGGACCTATGGATTAACAATAACTATTTTTATAAATTAAAGAAGCAATGACAATTTAGAAAAAAACTGCATTTAGAATATTTTTATCACCTTCAGTCTCTCAAAAATTGAATCCTGCATTCACCAACGCTGTTCGTTCACCGTTCAGCAATAACTAGTTGTTTTCGCCTTGCGGGCATTTCCCAATAATTCCCTCTTTGGGTTTTTACAGTATTATTTAACCAGTTCTATTTCTTTACTTCTTGAATAATACTCTTTCTTTAGTTCTGACAGTTTTATGTTCTTTCTGTAGAACTGACTTGCATGGGAGAAGACTTTCGCATTTTAATCGACAAATATTTTACCGCTGTTTAATATAGAACCAATGTACAATCTCCATGTCACCTCTAAGTAAATTGAATTCATTGCGTAACAATATAAACCGTTATTCCCACAGTTACTAAAATTTAATATACCTTAAAGTGAACTCTGTTCCAAGAGGAAGCCCATTGTGCACGACGTTATCTATCAACATAACGCTTCGGAAGCAAAGAGTCCGTAAGTGTTAAAAATTCATTAAAATCAAACATTTAAAAGTATAACTCATCCGTAAACATTGTAAATATTAAAGTCTATTGAGAAATTAGCAACAATCCTATTTTTAACGTACAGCAATACAGTGATAAAATGTAATCCGATTTCTAAAATCCGTCAAAAAGTTGTTCATTGAAGCAACTTTGGAACGGAAATTAACTGTTTCTCTTAACTTATATTTTAAATGCAAACTTTTCTAGATCGCCTGTTTTGTAATCTTTGTACGTTAGTATTGACACAGATGTTAAACTTAAAAAAAAGAAAAACAAAAGTTATAAGATCGTTTTTCTGTCTAGAGCATTCAATTGTTTGCTTCTTCGCAATTAGGGTCCATAGTGATGCGATAGTAGTCTAAAAACAGATTTTGTGCTTGTTTCACGCCTATCAACGGGTCTCCAGAATATTTCATAAGATGCACATACGCAATTTTTGCGAACGTATCTAAACTGCTTTTATACTAGCTACCAGATCCCCCCTTGGGGTTTGTAAGTTACTTGCCCCCTATATGTCGCCCCTGGCGGCATGGGTGGGTGGCTCGGTCTAAATTGTGGTGGTACCAACGCAGAAGTAATACTCCGACCCTTGTGGGGCCAAACAGCAAGTGCTAAAACCGGAGCCACACCCATTCAGCCCTACATGAGCCATACCAAAGCGAGCGAACAAGCTACTAAGTGAGCCACGTTGTTCTTTAACTCAAAATCTTACACTGAAATGATCATAGATCTGTGCGTAATTTTTCTTAGACCTTTAGTTAAGTCCCCTCAAACTAGAAATATCATGCAAGAGGATTGATTCGTTGTGCTATCTTAATTGGAGGAAGAAGTAATGCTCTGTTTCATGGCCAACGACGGTAATTTTTAAAAAAATATATCTGTATGTGTGCATGAGTTTTCTACAGTTCTCTGTTATCAGCAGGCATTTCGCACATCCTTTAGTGCATTCATAGAGCATTCATTACTCATGAAACTTTCTGCATGATAAAATATTTATTAGTTGCTCTCTCATAAACATGTTTATTCCTTGCCCCAAAAGAAAGCTCATACTTCAGAGTAGATCGCCATTTTATAGGCACTTGAGCGATTTTTTTCTTGTTTAATTAAGTATGAAGTTTCGCTGTCCTTATTGCATTTTGTACGGCGAATGAACGTTGTTCAGTGAGCTATTTTTGAAACATTCGGTAAATATTGTTTACATAAAAGAAATAAATCTGATTTGTGGGGGGAAATTTTACGCGGCCGGAAATTTCCTCTTTATCTGTTTTCAATATCGAGTAATAGCTTCGAAAACCCTTGTAATGTGGGAAGCGTGCCTTAATAAAGCGTCTTATCACGTCATTTTCACATGAATATGAATATTGTATGGAAATTGCTTTCCGATGATTGTCTTTCAGAGTTTTTCTTTATTCATTTCGAAGTTTACAGTTGTGTCACACAAGTTATTTCACAGAAAAGTGAGGAATATGTTATTCATCTAGAAAATATGAAGCAAATAAATAAATCCCGCGTTTTAAATAATTCTTTAATCGTCATTTTCCGCCCGTTGAAAAGATTGATAACACTACAGTTAGATCAACCAGATAGAGAGATTGTATAATGTTATCATATTCTAGACTCAACAGCAGACACCAATAATCTGACGATGTGTCAGAGTCTTGATTTATAAACAATTAGCTGGTCGCCCAGTGGCTAAGTGGTTAAGGCAAATGCCTGCCACGCCGGGGGCGCGGGTTTGATCCCGCATAAGACTTGGTTGTATTCTGGGGAACCGGTAAGTCTTTCGCCTGCAAAAGGAGCCCCCGTCTAGAAAGGGAAAGTCTAGAAAGAGACTACCCATCGTCCATCGCCGGTGTCATCGTTTGTTAATAAAAATTCTTCTGTGATCTGTGTTTCTATTTCCTTGTATTCATATGTACATCGGACTGGGGTGTAATGTCGTCAGCCCTCAGGGACATTAGCCCCCACCCCCCAAGAAAAAAAAAGAAACTGAGTACTGGCATGTATCTTAACTTTAGTGAACTTATATGTTCTCGTATAATCAATTATGTCAGAAAACACACCGCCTTTTCATACTATGAAAACAACAATAAATACGATGTGTCTACAACGTTGGATAACATCCTCATGAAAAACTTGAATTTCTCTAGTTTCATCAAAAGCAGGGAGTACTATTGCCTCACTTCAATGGTTCTCCCATAATAATGTAGCCAACAAAATTTCGTGGTGTTGTGGGGAGCGGTGTATGAAGAAAGAAGAAGAAAACAACAACAACAAAAAACTCAACTGTCTTCAAAGGACATCTGCTCCTGCTGAAAGGATGGTTTCCGTCACGAAATATGAATCTTTGGACCGAAGTGAGAGGTATAATGCCTCAATAGTCCGTTAAAGATCTCATATTGCCACCCTATCATACAGTAGTTAGTGTGGGCGTGGTGGCCCAGCTGGCAAGAGCAGCGGGCCAGTGATCTGAACGTCCCTGGTTCGATGCTCGTCGCTGCAAATCCATCGCCGTGTTCATTAATGGTGGCCGGGGCACGTAAAATAGGCCGTGGCTACAATGTCCTCCAAGTTCTCAAATTTACCTCTGAAGTTGTGGGGTCAGGTGTTCCGGTCTCGTCACTTGACTCGGTTCAAAATTACGGGACTGGTCATTTTGCCAAGTCGGACTCCGACCCTTGAGGTGCTAATTCAAAACAGTAGCCCAGTAGCCTATTAGGACCTGGTGAATGGAACCTCCAATCAGGGGGCATTAGCAACAACAACAGTAGTTAGCGTCGTCAGCATGTACGCAGTAGCCTCAAGTTCGAATCCTGACTAAGGCATCGACAATCCTGCGCTATCCCTTCATGGGAAGTGAAGCTGTTTCACCTATACGGTGCTCTCATAGTATAGACGTCAAAGAATTCCATATATTTATTTTGCTTCCGCAATGTGGGGGGGAAAAACCCTCACGGTTTTGTAAAATTAAAACAGATTCCTTGTGAACAAATTTTCTTAAAATTGAACACAAGTTTATCCCTATAAAAATCATCAAGGGTGTTTAATAAAAATCAAAGTGGAATATTAATTTTTTTTTCTGTTCGGTAAATTACATTATTCATTTAATTATATCAAATCGTCTCGCTTTGAATATACGTATGGTAATTCTATCTGTAACCGACAAAGCATCCATATGCCCATCAACCCCCGGTGTAATAACCCCCTGCCCAGGCAACCGTGGCGCTGTTTTTCGGCTATTTTGGGTGCCACACGGTGGCTTGGCAAATATGTCATGCGACGAAAACTCTTTTTACACCCTTCCAGAATTAGAGAACTCCGGCCTCTCGCGTTTGTGCGAACCAGGCCCGTTTTCACATGACAGAAGGTATAAATCGCGGGGATTTCGGGTTGGAAACGTGAACACCAGGGCATGCGAGAGACGTGATGTTTAACAACCAACTTTCCATGTCCTAACAATAACTGACACACACGAGTACGACGTCTGTCACCGGGGAAACGATATCTGATACAATTATCAAAACTAATAGGGCTACAACTATTTTCGAATCGCGATCCTCTTACCTTGTGTATGCGTGAATGTGAGATACACGAGTAACGGCTCTAATGGCGAAAAAATGAAGATAAAAGTGTAGCTTCCGGATTTGACTTTTGTCAAACGATTCTTCTGTCAATTAATTGGTAGAATTATATCTGATTATTAATTTCTATTTATTAACTGGTCGAACTGAAATTTTGTTCACAGAAAAAAGTGACTAGGAAAAAGGAAAAAAGAATTTCCGTAGCAATTTTTCTTTTGTACCATTTCCTTTTCTATAGGTCAGGAAAGGTCATTTAGACGGATAATTAAATGAATTTTTTATAATTATCACCCGGGGCATCCTAGCGGTTAGCGCGTAGGGATTTGGTACTGAGGGTACTTCGTTCGAGTCCCGGCCAGCGCCACTGAATGCTCTTGTGTCTACGCCGGTATGGGCACGTTAAATCTGTCGGCCAGAAAGTCCCCTCGTCGGAGATTTTAGGGCTGTGAGGAAGATTCGAACCCACCAGATGTCGCCCCTGCGGAAGGAGATGCTTGGTCTGAACTGATGTGGCACCATGGTGGGGGGATTTTGGTTCGCCTATATGGTGCTTCCAACACAAGCAACAAATAATTTCGCAGTGTACAATGGACGAATGTCAAAGTGCTTGCCACATAATGTATTCAATTGAAAAAATATTGAACTGATTTAATTTAAATAATTTTTGTTTTTGTAAGTTAAAAGAAGTTTAGTAAGTTCAATGTACATTAAAAACAGAAAACATTTTTAATTAACGTTGGGAAAATAACAATCAAAAATTAAAATTTTTCACAGTTCTTTTGGTAGATATACTTTCATACTGAAATGTATCCTGATTTAAAAAGATTCGATCAAAATAATAATTTGAAAATATAGAAAGGCTGTTGCAACGTTTGTCTTTAAAATTACTGAAAGAATATTTCGATTTATAAAAAGAATACAATGGTTTAAAACCTACATATATTCGTGTCTTTAAAGTCTATGATGAACAGAACCAATTCCGTTGGAAAACTAATCTTAAAATTCAAGTTTATTTTTAAACTTATCAGATATGCCTTATTATCTCCCTCTAAATTTTTGTCGTGTGGTAATGAGAGATTTGTTTAATTTAACAATAACAAAGAAACAAAAAAGGTGACTAAATTTTCGTTTAATATCATCTACGAAGTACATTATAATCTTTTACAAAGATGGTGCGCGCTCGAAGGAAAACAGATTTAAGGGAAATGAAAGACCCACTAAATCAATGCGCCATTTTTGGTTACTCTCATTATGAATTATCTTTTTGAAGCATTCATATATTTTACCCTGCAAAAACTGCTGATACCGAAAAACAGACTACAGAAAAATGCAAAAGTTCACTAAAAATATTTAAATCAAGTTTTAAAACTTCGTAATATTTAAGTTATCGTTTCATTTTACACGGACTAAACATAGATGTTACTAAAAACTACAGCCAACGAGCGAAAATGTACGTGTTTAAGATATTTTTACATATAGATGAGTTTGGGGTGCTTTTATATTTTTATTTATTAAACTGCGTTGTTCGTAACTTAGGAAAAAGAAAGAAAACAACAGTTTATGTCTCCAATAACATCCGGGAAAATATCAACATTCAGACACTTCAAAAATAAAAATTAAGTGTTGAATATCGAAAAGCCATTATAGGAAGAGGTATTTTTTATTTAAAAATGACGTGATAAGAATCTGTAAAAATGAACGCTTAAAGGAGAAAAATAGAAAACAGTTTATTTGTTGAAATTGCGCAATGTACAGGCCACCTAAAATATGTCTAGATTCTCAAAATTAGAACGTTCTCATTCAAGTCAAATACACCAAATGCATTGTAGTTGTCTCCGAAGTTATTTATGATAGTAGTAATTTACATTTTAAAGAAAATTATGTCAAAATGGGGAGGCAAAAAAGTATTTTTTTCAACACTTTTAACGAGAATTATTTTTATTTCTTTGTGTTATTTCCAGCTTGATTTCAATCCACTAATAAGTTATTACTTTAATGAAACTTATCTAACTATAAATTGTTAACCAGTTTAAAATTATCATATTTTGACCTCTTCCTCTGTATCAGAAAAAAAAAAACTAAATGGGTCAAGACAGTGGCTGTTAATTATAGAATATGTTTGAAAAATTTGATTTGTCGAACATAAAAATAAATTAATTTTGATGAAAGATGCTTCTCTATAAAGGATCATTAAAATTAATTTCACGTAGTATAAATATGTTGTATATTCTATTTTGCTCTGCATCTGATGGTTATAATTCTAAATCACTTCCAATTATACAGGGTGAATTTTATTTAACTGACACTACTCAGATCCATCTGTAGCGCAATTCTGCGGAGCAATCTGTAGTATCAATTTTGGTGGAATTCTAGCAGATAGATCGCACTATAGGCGTCCCTGAGTAGTGTCAGTTTAATAAAAATCACCCTGCAATTTATCTTCCAAACATTTTTAAAAAAATTTCTGATGGTAAGCAATAAACAAAAAACATGAAAAAAAGTATAACAAAACAGAAAAAAAAAGAAGTAAAGCGAAGAAGGAAACAAGAACGTTTCAATTGTTCAATGCGCTTGCCTCAAAATATCGGTTACAGAAATCGTGAGCCGACAGTGCCTCTCAGGTCTGGAGGTGTGAAATGTCCATAACTTGTGGTTATCTTCCAAACATTTGTGCACCCATTTACTCCAAAGCCAGCAAGGCTTTTAAAGAACCATTCATCCTCAGATATCGCGACCACACAAAAAGAAAGAGCTTTATTGTTTTCCTGTATTATTAAATTTCACTAGATGAACACTGAAATAGAAGTATATGCCGTCTTCAGTTTGTCACTTTATCTTTATATATTTGTTGATTTTATTTCCCTAGTTTACTGTCTGTATATCCTTTGATCCTGAAACACATATTTCTTGAATTTGACGTTTTTTCATGTTCGATATTTATTCTTATGTAGAGAATGGGCGTATTTTGAAAAGAAACTTTATAGTTATAGGTACGTAGAGTTTCTGCGGTTATTTTTAAGTTGCTATATTGAAACAAAAACAAAACTAAAGAAAATTCAGGTAGTCTCTTCTAACGAAACTACCATTGATTATTAACGTAGTATTACTTATCGTTGCTTACCTCTTTTGTATGTATATATGTATGTATGTGTTATGTATATATTTATCTATATATATATACATACGTATATATTTATCTATATATATGTACGTATGTATATATATATATATATACATATATATATATGTAAAAATTTTGACGCATTTTGGTACTTTTCTGCTTAACTGTTTACTGCTTATCCAAGCAATACAGACTGGGTTTGGCGCGCTGCCAAAATTATAACTCGCGAGGTACGGACGAACGGTTTCAGCTTCTGAAATTTTGCT
>OU015493.1:135223457-135538457 GCA_907164885.2 Dolomedes plantarius | reverse complement strand
GCCCTTTAGGTCCAGCGTTGTATGTCAGTCAGTCAGTCAGTCAGTCAGTTATGGAACTGTTTTATATACTATATAGGTGATAGCTGAAACACTTGCAAATATGGCGGACATACGGAAATGAAAATGAGAAATAATGGGTCATTATTGTTCATCCAAGTTCCAATGATACATTTTCTTAAAATAACTTAGTATACCTGAATAAAATGATACACAATGCAAATTTGCAAATTGCATATCACTAGACATTACCTTCAATATCTCACGGTGTCATTTTTACATTTCACAAATACTGGTGATGAAAATGGGCAATGCCTAGTAGTTGAATATAGTACTACGTAGTTTTTCCAAAGTTTTCCGAACCTTACTCCATTGAGAAAACAAAGCAATTTGCTTAAAATGCACGACTTTTCCCTGTTTTTGTCAACAATAATTCATTACTAGTTAATGTTTTTGAAAAGAAACAGCTTACTACACACAAGCACACTTATCTATCTATCTATTTATCTATCCATCAAATAATTTTTATCTTTCTATAACATTTTAAGGAAAGAAAATAAAGAAACATTTTGAAGGAAATTTGATTCCACCTTAAAGAGTGGAAAAAATGCTTTCCGGATAAGGCAATTTTTAGGATATTTGGGTGGAATTTCAAATATAAGGAAAATATTCAAACCCGGACAAGCATATACATGCCTCAAAACGTCTGTCTTTAAAGCCTGAATTTTCTGTTCATAGTTTGTAATGAAAATATGTTTTAGGCGTTGAAAAAAATTCATAAATTGACAATTATGTACTCTGTTTAACTTGGCAAAAAACAACAAAAAGGATTTTGAAGGAAATTTGATTCAGCCTTAAAGAGTGGAAAAAATGCTTTCCGGATAAGGCAATTTTTAGGACCTTTGGGTGGAGTTTCAAATATAAGGAAAATATTCAAATCCGGACGAACATATACATGCCTCAAAACGTCTGTCTTTTAAGCCTGAAATTTCTGTTCATAGTTTGTAATGAAAATATGTTTTAGGCGTTGAAAAAAATTCATAAATTGACAATTATGTACTCTGTTTAACTTGGAAAACAAAAACAAAAAGGAATTAATCTTGGTAAAAATCACTTCTCTTTAATGTCTGGCACAGATAAATAAACTGATACCTCATTAGGAGCACAGATTAAAGACAGTTTTTCCCATGTATTTGATATTTTATTAAAAAAAAGCACTACAGATTAATATTTAAAATACGACAGTAATGTCACAGCAACAAAATTGAAAAGTCGAAACTAAATCAAAAGAAAATTGTAGAAAAAGTTGCATTTAAAGGCTGACAAACGAAAAAATAATTTTCAAAATGCAGAGAAATGCATAAAAATGGCGCCAGTCAGAAGAAAAAAAAGTAAAAAACACTTTATTACAGAAATGAACTAAAAAGAATAAAAGCGAAGGAAAAAAATTAGAAACCGAATCAAAACATGGCTAAAAGAATTCAAAAAATCATCATCTATCAATTTTAATGCTTTGAAGTCCCCAACAAGAGGAAAAATAAAAGGGGAGGTGGCCGGGAAGGGGGGAATGCTGATATCTCTTCGACATCTTGGCTCCGTTGATGCAAATAAATGCCAAATTTCGCGCCAGTCAAAAACGTTTTTATCTTTAACGCGAAAAGAATTGTAAAAGTTTTTGGGCGAAAGATGGCGTCAAGTCTCAGCAAGCGACAATGACGTCAACAAAATGTCATACATCAATTCGATAAAAATGGTGCTTTTTTATTCTCTTGACGCTCCTAAACGTGTTTCGGATTCGGATTGGGTAAATACACTTTAAGTAGGAATCTTAAGGAATAATTTAAATGGTCGGAGATGGGGAAATGTTCGAAAAAAATGTAAATATCTATGAATGTTTGAATGCTGGAACTCATAAAACAGTTTGGGAAGAATAGAAGAAAATTGGATATTCTAAGCAACTATCAGTGATAAGCTTATAAAAAGTAATTTTTAGTATCGTATTTGAAGATTTCAGCAATGGTAAAATTGATATCATCAAAAGAAAGAGAGGAAAATACAATTACGAACCAAGTGGGTTTCTCGTGACATAAAAGGAAAACCTTGTTTACCTGGAAAGATAAATAAATAAACAAGTAAGTATCAATATCCAAAAAATTTAGAAACAAAAAACATATAAGTTTAATAAAAATGTATATGTTATACATGTAAACAAATTTGAAAGTGTGAATTAAAACTATGAAACTTGAATTTTTAACATATACTTCGTAACTTATTCGGTAAAAATCAAGTTTTTCGGCAAATACAATGGATAAGCAGGATAATAAGAAAATTTCGTTCAACTAAAAAATCTATTTAACTGTCCAATCATCTAACCCAATAAAACGATATTAAAACGTTTTTCTCCATATCCGAATTTTCTAGTCAGAAGGCAGCCAATTCATGCTAGTAAATGATGCCTCGTACATCTTGAAATATGTAGTAAGAAAATCAATTCTTCTTTCGCAATATTAGACCGAGGGATTCCAGTATTGTCCTCCTGGAATGTAGCCGCCAGGATAGAGAAATCCGTTAATGGGATGAACTGATCATAGCAGATCCAAGTAGACAGTGGAGTCCATTTTATTTCTTATTGTTATTTATAGCTTAGATCAAACCAACTGATGCAATCCTAGATCATAACACTGCATCTGAAGGCTTATACTTTGGACTCAAGTAAATGCCGAATTCAATGAGTCGCATTTTTTGTCTTAGGTAGAATGCTTCCGTCACTCTAGAATAGAGAAAATTCAAGACCCATCGATCCACATGCCTTTTTTTCATTTTTCCTGACACCAATCTTAGAGCTCTCTAACAAGCTGATGTAGTTTTTTTAGGTTAGATGGACCAACAAAGAAATTTTAATGTCGATTTATAAGATTGGATATCCTTAGGCTTTTTTTTATCTCAGGTCTGGATCAATTGACGATTTTTTTCTTCTTAATTTATTGCAGCTCATTATAACTTCTGCCTTTTCAGGTTTTTACAATAAAGTGGACTTTTCTTATCTAAATTCCAGTAATTTCAGAAATCTCATTAACTCTTTTCTTTCTCCGATGAAAATCAATAAAAAATACTCCTTTCTCAAATTACCCGCGTAGCCCGGACGATGTCCGAATGGCTAGCGCCTTCAAAAACAGGGTTTGCGGAGTTATATCACGTGGTAAGAACATATACCTCTAGCAATTCAGAATCCACTTTAGGCTGAGGGTCCCGGTCCGTTTCACTCTAAAACAACTAACCAGGATTATACGAAATTCTTCAAACATGACTTTTTGATAAATGATAAGCTAAATGCTAAATAAAAAATGTCAGCGGTTGTTATGAATGAAAAAAAAAACCTATAAAGATCATTGCAATCGTAAATCGGCCATTCCCTCCAAAGTACTGGCATACAATTAAAATCAAACGGTGAATTTTTATTGGTCCGAGAGTATATTTAACTTATGAATTCTCTTCTTAAATAATTCGGTTCCTTAATATAAGAAATGACATAAATTCAGCACCCTCTTATTTTGTCTCTCGTCTCAACAGATTTTATCGCAAAGGGGCCGGGAACTTAATTACTTCAGCAATCCCAACAGAACACCCCCTCCTCAGCTAAAGAAGTTTTCACAGATGTGCGACGTAATATATTGGTGAACAAAACCAAAGAAGTGAGTTGGGAAAAGACAAATTAGAAATTTAAAACTTATGCTCTTTCTGGCAGATTTAAATAAGTTCTACAGTCCACAAGAGAAATTCCATTCAAGTCTTTTGGATAGGGAAACACTGGGAGAGGAATCCATGCAGAGTGCTTTTATTAAAAAATAAAATGATAAATTTCTTTTGCTAAAGAGAATATCATGAATACGGAAGCATCTGACTAATGAAAAAGAAATAAAATCATGGCATTTCAAAAATATAACGTGATATACGGTACGCAAAAGTTTAAAAGTTAGGGGTAAAATAATTTGACGATTGAAAGAAAAAAAATTAGGAGCAGGATAGATGAAAACCTTTTTAATTTTTGCAGAATAAATTTAAGAAAAAATATACGTCCTATCATTTTAAATACAAGTACAGGTCTAAAATATTCACTTTCTTGCAGTTCGTTTACCTGCAAATGCTTTAATTCCAAAACAAATTGATAAAAATATACAATTTTTTCAAGTGTGCTTCTTATATACTATACTAGTTGAAAATCCGTACATCGCTACGGAGTACATTCAAATTAAATACAACGGTCAATGTATGCAATTAATGCCAAAAGAATATATATATTTTTTTTATAATAGATACAACGATCAATGTATGCAAATGATGTAAAAAAAAACGAAAAAAATATTTATAAAAAATCGTAACGGATATTTTATAGACAAAATAATGTAGAAGAAAATATTCAAATTAAATCTAATAGAACATACTAAAGAATATAGTACAGTTAACATAGTATAGTTTGAGGAACATTTATTTTACTGTATTTTAAAATTTTTTTGGATAATGTCCAATCGTCTGCCGCATTAGCAAGAAAAAAAAAGATTTTTTTGTCTATTTCGTTTATATGCACGTGACGCAAAATTAGTTTAAAGTATCACAACAAGAAAAGAAACCACGTGATCAGCATTTAATAATTAAATTCTGAAAATTAATCTTTAAAAATTCACTAAAAATCAGAAAATGGAGGTAAGGATTCGAAAAAGATTTCATTTTAAAGGAATTTTTATGGTCTGTCTCGTGATATAAATTTTATAAATCAAATTATTATTTTAAATGAAAACTTTAAAGAATGTTACAAAAACAGATAAAAATTTAATTTAAAAAAATCTAAGAAGAATTTTTCAAAAATCTCTCTTAGTGCACCCCTACACTATAAGAAGAATCGCCATGCAAAATTTTAGCCCTTTAGGTCCAGGGGTTTGGTCTGTGCATTATATGTCAGTCAGTCAGTCAGTCAGTTACGGAACTGTTTTATATATATAGATTGTCCGTCAAATTTCCTGCTATTCTTCTATCACTAAAACAAGAGGCCCAATCTGTATGCAAATATACGTTGGATGACACCATATCCAACAACTCCAAATACGATGAGCAAGAACGGGGGAGGGATGAGCGAGATCAGATCAGTAGTCGACAAACTAACCGAGTGATATTACAGGGGAATATTACGTTTAAAATGAAAAGTAGTAGTTAATTTTAATCGTTTAAAAACAACAACTATAACAGAAAGAATAGCTTTTACCCTTTGAATTATACCGGACAGGATATCGTGTAAGTATTTTCTGATAAGGAAAAGGATCTTTCAAAGGTTGATGCGATAGATAAGTGAGTTGAACGTCTATCTCTGCTATCTTACGTCCGCGGTCACCTAATACCTAATCTGTCCAAAATAACATCTCGACGATTCATTATATCGTAGCCGGAATGCAGGATAAAGGCTCAGAGCTTTCTGGATGAGGTGTGGGAGAAAACAAATACCAAAAGCCCTTTGACGAAATTAATAGCACACAGCACGAATTCCTTACTCTGCCTCTGCAGTTGACAGTATAGTGATGCTTTGTCGCTTCTGAAGAAGGCTGTTTTAAACGCCGTTACAATTCGAACTGAATACTAAGTTACGACTAAAAAAAATTTCGTACCGTTGTTTCGGCTTAACAAGGACAGACCATAAAAAATCGGCACTAAGAAAGTCCAGTACCTGTAGTCAAAGATTCGACTCTTAGAGAGCTCGTCTTTTAATGAGATATATATATTAATTGTAACTGATTGGACGTTAGAGAGGAGACCGGCGGGAATTCAATATTTTCAATCAAGGTATGGGTCTCTGCGATTTCTCTTTCGGAGAGAGGATGGGGGGGGGGGGAGCAGAATATAAGATTAATGAACGACTCAGGCGTTCAGTGGTTATGATATAGCCCGGGAAAGCTAAAGATGTTGGGCTCTATTCTTTCAACTGCAATAGTTCGTTTTTGTCGAGAAAAAATGAATGCGTTTTTTTCACTACCCTGAGTTTGACATCAGAAATTCTTAAGGAAAGACTATTACTATCGACAGAGTTCAGATTTACTTATCAACGTTGAAAACTCGATATCGATCTTTCGGCACCACGTTTTAGATTTGCAAGGAAAGCAATAAATTACGGTCCATTATAATGTAAGGCGCATGAACATTACAGATCTCCTAATTAGCTCTATTGATAAGTGAACGGCGCAACGTTAATAACACATCACTCATGGCGGGTGTCAATAAATTCTGCCCCCCCCCCCCTCTCTCGTAGCGCATATGCTACCGCGGATATACGGATTTCAAGGGGAGCGGAAGCGCGGTAATTATACACGTTATGGATGGAGGAATAATTACACGCACTGAAAGTGCACACACAACATCTCGAAAACATTTGCCTCATAGAATGTTAATAAACTAGGAAATACAGATAGTTATATTATCTGTGATAAAGAGGGATCAAATGATATCATGGATAACAATCCTCAGAAAAACATTATAGACGTGGGAGTAGTTTGAAATTGATAAGAATTATTTCCCCTTAACATAACACTTCAGGATGAGTCTTGTTCACTTTTTACAACCTCTTGTGAATTTTGAAATTGGTAGTTCTACTGTGGTAGTCGTCTTTTCTCTTCATTTCAGTCTGAAAGTTAACAGGAATCTATTCTGTAACCAGTAAAAATGTGCAGAAATTGAATGGAGTTATCCTGCACATGTGACCGTAAGCTAAATCAATTATTACGGAAAATGATTAATTTTCCCATCATTATTTCTGATTTGATCTGGAAGCACGTTGAAATTACCGTTAATGTAGTTCTCCAGTGCCTGCGGAGGAATTTATCGTCAATGGAATGTTCATAATTATGAAACAAAAGAAAACTTGATCTAAAAGTTCATGCTGTGATGCTGTCGCATTATTTTACCCGAAGAAAGAGCGGCGCTAAGGAATTAACAACTCAGGATCCAAGATTTCAATAACGCTGTAACGATCTCCAGTCAATTTAAAAGAAGAATTTATTTCCTCGTTTACTTTATCATCATTTATAATATATGCAGGAGCTTCTTTAGATATAGAAGAAAAAAATTATTTTCAAAACCGAAAGTTCCTTCACTCAATCGGATAACTAACCGAACGATACCATTCTCACTCGGACTGCCTTCGAATATACGTCGGACAGCTTGATCTGTCCACACTGGAGTTGAGGACACACCCGGACAGTGTGGTGTGTCCGCATAGGATATCTCCGCCTGAGTCTCTCAGGGTCCGTTCGACTCTTTTTCTCTCCCACGCTCGATGTCCCCATGGGGTTTAGAGGTTTGCAGCGCATGTGTGTCCAAGGAGCTGTCGCAAGCCACCACCTTCTAAGTACGAGGGCAAAAGAGAGATGGTAAACCTCGGGACGTTACCATGCTGTTAATGTAGCACTCTCATGCTTTTGTGGTACCTTTCGCAAGATCCTATTTGATTTTAGTTCATCTAAAAGTCGTGGGTTCTTCGTGGTCGTGGGTTTTATGTCACTATTTAATAAGTTCAATATTGCAGCCAAATCCCTTTTTGATTACAAGTAGCGATCTCTAAGTGATCCTTGATTTTGTGTGTTAAACATTGTTATATCTGTTTAAATTCTTTTGGATGTAGTAGGGCTCAAGCTTATAAGAGCCTCACCAAGAGACACGTCTGCTGCTGGAAGATAGTGGACTCCGAGTTATTGCAAACTGTAACGTGTTCGTAATTCTAGACAAAACATGAGACACTAGGTAGGTTTCGAGCTTTTGACCCTTAAGGCTGATATGTACTAAGAAAAAAATCGTATTTCCCTTTTCCTCTTCTTGCAGACTCTTGTAATGGGAGGAGTGCAGTTGACAGTTCGAGAATTCCACGCCCCTTAGGATTGACATTTTGAGGGATTGTAATGGCTCTCTCTCTATAGGGGGGTTAAGCGCTGCCCCCAACTTTGTTATTTAAAATATATTTTTGTCAACTATTTACAGGTATATAAATGCTAATAATCAAATAAAATTGATATTGTCAGATAGCCTGAACTTTTCTGCAAAGCACTACAGGATTCATTTTATAAATTTCGTCCGCCGAAGGAATTTAAAGTATAGTATTAAAGTTTCTGGTTTAGTGTGTTTTAAATAAACGTTTAAAACACACTATACTAGATTTTTCCCCGAATAATTTAAATTTTAAAATATTAATTGCATTTAAAAAAAACGAAAAATGTACACAAATGTAAAATTTCTTTCTCTATGACGGAGTTTAATTTTTTTTTAAAAATCTTTGAATCCAAGTCGGCAATCCGTGGACAAATTTTCTCCATAGGTTAACATTGAGGGGAGCGAATCCAATGGGGTTAGTACATAGCAGCCTTAACAAAAGGCATTCATAGAATTAAAAAACGGTCAATCTGTTATTGTCTGTTGGTAGTCAACTATCTTTTGACGGTTTTCGGATAAGTCTGTGCTCCGTGATGCTCCTCGTTCTGAACCGAGTCCAAATTCAATTTAACTATCTTCCCTTTTTTTAATGGAGGGCGTTCAATTGATTTTGAGTACAACGCTCTTTATGAAACAAATTCTAAACGTGAATATTCTGTAAGGTTTGCTAAAATTTGGATTATTTCTAAATTGACCAGAGGAGGGGGCTCTTTACTATCATCTCTTCTTGACTTCACGTCTTGTACCGTTATTCATATTAGATACACACACTTTGCGTGGTGAGTTCGAGATGCAATAAGTAAATCCTCAGTAAAAATACCAAACTAATTACCAAAAGCCTAATCAAATGTAAAGCAAACAAATGTTGTTTTCTTATTTCATAAATGAAGAGTTCAGCTGATCTTATGCCTAACACCCTTTACCAAATAGATTCTAAACACAGCTAGTTTGGTATCCAAAATGGCTGAGAGAATTAAAAGGACATAATTCCGTTGCCCACAAGACAGTTTCGGGCGACACACGTTCCTGAAATGGCGACAAATGCTGACTGTTCACCAAACAGGCGTATTTCCTATTTTGTATAGTAAAGGGGCTGTAAACGTGATCAAAATGCAGAATTTATAAAACTTCATTAATTTGTAAATTCAACTATTGTCGTCGTATCTCTTGAAATTCGTGTTTGAACTTCGTAATTTTTTTCATTAAAAAGCGGAAATTGACAAAAAGGAAATCTGTTAATTTTGAAGAATGTAGAGTTAATAAATATTGTTATATCTTCTGAGTAACAGATGGAATACATCAGATTTCACATAGAACACCCCATAGTAAGAATATCCTGTAAATAAATAGTTGAAGAACCTTAAAATTGTCCAGATTTCTAAAATAAATTATTAAATTTATCATTAGACCTTATCTTTAAAAAACAAAAAATATGATTTAAAATTAGACTAAATCACTTCTGAGATTAAATGAAAGTATGAACAGCTTAATACTAAAATTGCAAATAAACAAACTTTTTCGTATTTAAAGGAGTTATACTTTATTATTGACGTATATGGTTTTTTAAAACCCTTGATAATAAGCAGTCTAAAACAGTTCATTTACAGAATGACAAGTTATCCCGAATTAATTAAATGATACCAATTAAAAGCAGAGAGAAAACCAACCATTTTGAATTTCAAACATTTTGAAAACTCGATTTAAATTCAAACCTTCAAACTAGATAGGATGTTTGATATAATTTTAAACATTTAAACTGGAAAGGGAAATCGATCTCTATTAATGACACCTATAAATCTGATTGATCGAGCGATATAACTGTCGACAAAACTATATCCCAAAACCGTGATAAACGCGGGCCATTTTGTTTCGTCTATTTAGAGATACCTTTCAACTTAGCTTTTGACACACGTAACTTAGTTTTCCAATGCGAATGAAGAATTCCACATCATATAAGGTTGAAAATTAGCACGTTCTGTAAGTTTATTGTTATTATCAATATTTGTTTTGCTTCTATGGCAATATAACATATATTAAAATTTATACGAAATTGGAGGCACTTTTAAAACGTTTTCCACAAAAAATTTGAAAGGTGAATAAAAGACCTTAAATGAGAAATACTAATATTTTTTAGAACAGGATAAGAAAATTAGTCTTTTTTTTCTGTCCGAAGAGGAGGGAAATATGGAATAAATAGTACACTGCAAAAACTGGTTAGTTTATCAGTGTTACCGGTCACAATTCGCGCTGCATAAGGATAAATCCCAACAGTAGGATCTTTGATTTGAAGCCGATTGCGCTCTTATTGATCTCTGTATATATTTTCGACATGAAGAGTGTTCAAGTTATATGCTCAGGAACTTTAACAAGGGAAATACGTCATAACTGCGATCATAATTTTTTCAGAAAGACGAAACCCCAACAAAAGCAACAAGTTCATTTAAATTAATATAAAAATAAGAAGAAATTATGGTCATAAGAAGAAATTATGGTCTCTTAATGCAGTTTTATTTTAACATAGCATTACCTCCTTTACTTAATTAAACAGCAATTATAATTTTCTTTGTAAAACATATTCTAAAACTGCTTACTTCATTCTAAATTTCATTTACAACTAACAATAATCGCACGCACTTCATAAAATTTTTTTACATACTTTGATAAAAAAAAACCCTACTAACTTAACGTATCACTAGAAAGATTCACAAAATTATCAGGAATAATAAAAGCCTCTTTATTTGAGTATAAATTTCATAACTTACTTGCATTAATTACACTTTCAATACGCATTACATAAATTAGTTATTTTAATTCAATATATACGTACTTCCTTAAGTCACTGACACAGACTAACGGGAGTGGAATCCAGAACAATATTCATGCCAAAAAAATGACGCACAACAAGTGAATAAATACAAGTATTTACACGCCTGAGAAAATGCGAGTGAATGTATCCAAATATACGTGCGAGAAACAGAAGATGGCGGAATCCGTCAGGTTTGACATCTGACGACCGCTAAACGTCTAGTTTCTGATTGTTACAGCTGTTTCGCGTGTCAAGGGACAGTTTTGCTGCGTTACCCGTTTCGTGGACTGATTAAACGCAGGACCGAGGAAAATTATGTCAGTGATTTGTAGCTCCAGGTTCGGCAGGTATTGCAGAGTTGCGAGAAGGGATACAGGAGTGGCACATATGAAAGGATTGAGAACCATCATCTGTTCAGCACGTATACCATTTCCTCAGCCCGGTCTATAAACGGAGGATATCTGAGAGCTTACATATAGTTTAGTAGGGGAGGGATTAGTTGCGTTTCCGTGATTTTTGCGGTAAAATAAATAAAATTGAATTCCAGCAGCAATCGTATTCATACCGTTCAAACAAACATCGTGACCGAACGAACTTTTACATGCAACGAAAAATCTTTCTTTAGCCTTTTTTTTTTCAGTAAATGTACATCTTATGTATGAAATATATAAATCAAGGGTGGCCAATGCTTTCGTCAAAAGGACTGATGACAACGGGGATCGATTTCTGAACGAATTAACCCTTTAAGTGGCACCATTCGCACAGTGCAAACGCCTAAATCTAGTATTTTCCCCCCTTTCATTCAATGTATTCCAGTTAAATAAGCAGAGAAATGGTTAGTACTGCCATCTGTTATCAGTTTAACGAAGTAAAAGCATTTTGCAAACTTTAATTGGAAATTTTTACAAGGTTCTTTAGGTAAAAAAAAACGGGAAAAATATCTACACTGTGCAAATGGTGGAAGTGCAAATGAAGAAAGGGTTAAGGCTGCTATGTACTAACCCTATTGGATCCGCTCACCTCAATGGTTAACCTATGGAGAAAATGTGTCCAAGGATTGCCGACTCGGAAAATTGTACTCCGTAATAGGGAAAGAAATTTTGCAACTCGGGGCATTTTTCGTATTTTTTTAAATGCATATAATATTTTAAAATTTAAATTATTTGGGGAACAAATGTAGTATAGTGTGTTTTAAACGCTCCTAAATTCCTTTGATGGACGAAATTTATAAAATGAATCCTGTTGCAAGGTGCAGAAAAGTTCAGGCTATCTGAAAATACCGTTTTCATTTCATTATCAGCATATATGCAGCTGTAAATAGAAGACACATTTTCTTCATAGGTTAACACTGAGGTGAGTGAATCCAATAGAGTTAGTACACAGCAGCCGTAAGTCACTTTAGATTGAAAAATAACGAGTTTCGGTCATTATAAACTTTTACCATCTTCAGATAAATTTTCATATTTCCTTGGCTACTAGCGAACGCTATCGAGAGTTTGTCTCATTGTTTAACATTCATGAAATTTTACAGGGATTTTTTGGGCCTAATTTTGAGAATCCTAATGGTTATAGCGTCGGGATTCTGTACTGAAGTAGCTTTCTTCGAGTACCTACAAGCGCCACTAAATGCTCTCGTGTCCACGTTGATTATGGGCACGTTAAAATCTGTAATCTAATAAGTTCCTATGCAGGATTTGTATGGCTGGAAGGAGGGTACCAGCCAGAAGCGGCCTATAGAGGTGCTAGATCTAAATTGTGGTGGCAATTTGCAGAAGTCGGAATCCGGCCCTTGTGGTGCGAGTTCCGACTTTTGCGAGGGCCCTTGTGGTGCCCTACAGCAAGTGCTAAAATCAGAAGTCAAACCTCTCTATCCGTGCAATGGGCATAGGAAAGAGAGGGAGAGAAGACTTTTTTCAGAACAATTGAGGGCAGTGAACATTCATGAACGGGATTTTATAATCTGACACTTTATTTCACAAAGTGCAATTTTTCAGGATAAAGAAGCATTAAGCAAGATAAAAACGATAATTTACGCTAAAATGCATGGCAAAGTAAACACGACAAAAATGCACTCTCTCCTCAACTGGAAAAACTCTAGGCCTATATGCTGTTTTGTGGTAGCCATAATGGATTCCTACACCTCAGTTGAGAAATTTTTGCAAGTGATTGTCGGTTTGGATTAAAAGATTTTTTTTTTCAAATTGTACTTTGAAATAGAGAAATTTTTTATTCTACTATTATATTACTTTTAGAAATTTCGTACCCTAAAGACGTTTAAAACACTGTATACCACAGGAAATCCAACGTAAATAAAGCACAAATAGCAATAAGGTGCAATTTTGCATACGGCCGTTTCGAAGCTGCAAAGGAGCTTCTTCATCAGTGCAAAGAACTTAGTGGCAGCTCAAAAAGCCAAAAACTAAGCGACTAGACACGTGCGCATGCACTTAAGTACCCGCACGTGTCAAACGCCCGAAGGCGCGAACAACACAAACCAAGTTGGTTTGCGTTGTTCGAGCCTAGTCGCTTAGTTTTCGGCTTTTTGAGCTGCCACTAAGTTCTTTGCACTGATGAAGAAGCTGCTTTGCAGCTTCGAAACGGCCGTATGCAAAATTGCACCTTATTGCTATTTGTGCTTTATTTACGTTGAATTTCCTTTTTATTCCTCGAGCACAAAGGTTTTGTCTTTTCTTTTCAACAGTATTCCACATTTTTCGTTCGATTAACTCAAAATTAAAAAATATTGCTTACGTTTCACTTAAAGGATGAAAAAGACACTCGAATAAAAAAAAAATTCTTCCCCTATTGCAAAATAATGTTTAAAAAAATTCTTTTCATCCATGTCGACAATCATTGGAATAATTATATCCATAGGTTAACCATTGGTTACTATCCAGAAACCCTAAAAAGCGCAAGCAAACAATTTCACTCTCCCGCGCACAGATAAAATATATTACACATCTCTCTGCATTTAAATAACACTTAAACCTTCAGATCTGGAATCCCACAGGTCCGTGTTCCATATATTTAAGAGTCTCTCCTCTCCCCCCGAGACAGTAGCATTCTGCATATTGTACCATTTCGAGTTGGAACGTATATTAAATAGAAACAGTAAACTATTAAACAAAACTTCTGCGAGACGCCAGAAGTGGAAGTGACGTTTTCAAGCGCGTGTCAGATACACATTCCCGTGAACGAGTCTCGTGATCTCGGGTAGTATTCACTCACGATTCTCTGGGGGAACGTTTACCGGACTTAATTTTTCATTTAAGCCGAGCACTGGGAGAGTTATGAAACACCTCTATTTTCGTATTTAATTCTGCCGAGACCTGCTCTACATTTTTCGTTAATGGGATTAGCTTTTCGGGGAAAAAAATTTTTTTGTGTGTGTCTGTGGATGTTAATTTTTTCAATTTTTTTTTCTTTGCGGTCTCGATATTTTTGTGATGGATGAAAATAGGTTCACTCACCATTAAAGAAATGATCTCGTTTATTGTCGACAGTTTTAAATGAATGTACTGTTGGGTAATCAATATGCATGTCGAAATTAAGTTTATTTTGGAGTTATCTAGGGAAGTGGAAAGGTTATTCTACCCTATATCTGAAATTGCGTAGGAGAGGCGAAGTTTTTTTTTTTTTTTTTTGGGGGGGGGGGGGGGGCGTATTAGATTCGCAAATGAGTTTAATAATCAGACTGTCATACGAATGCAATTTTTGTCGAGTATACTGTTAGAATCACTTGCCTCCATATGCTGAACTACTCTACAGCCTGCCATTATTACTGCATACGTTCATATTAATCTACACAATAGATGATCCATTCATATACACTTTTAATTTGTGGGATGTGTAACTATTGGATCGCATACGTTATCCGCGGTATATGACAAGCCTCATATATCGCACACCCATCAAAATATTGTCGTCAGTGTAATATTAAGTTTATTAGACCTATACGACAGTAATTTTACTGGGTATGCGATATCATCCCTAAACTGATCGCGATCTTTTCATTCACCCACCTAATGCTTTTAAAACATTTAAGACTTGAAAATGCGAAAAAAACTTTTAAGGATTTCTCTGTTTCTGAGAGTATGAAAAAAAATCATACAATACATATGCAGTATTTGATACAATACAGTTCCCAATATTTAAATAGAAGAAAATGCTACAAAACACCGTTATATAAACCATAACATTATGTTTTCTAAAATTTAACAGCCTTAGCATAGCAGAAATCGTTGAAATTCCAATAGAATTCCAATAGTTGTTTCTAATGACCCCTGGTTGGAAGTTCCAAGCCAAGTCCATATAAGCTTCGGGCTGAAGTGTGCAGCTCCGGTTTAATTAGCACCACAAGGGTCGGAGTCCGTCTTAGCTAGTTGCCAACTGCCACCTCAATTTTGACCGAACAACCCCTGGGACGAAACCTAGGGGGGGAACGTACCCTCTACCACCCTCACTGACCTACATAGAGGAACTTTCCGGTCTACAGATTTAACGTGCTCATATCCGGCCTAGACACGAAGATATTTAACGGCGCGCTTCGGGATTCGATCCGAGCACCCTCAGTCTCGAAATCCAGAACGCTACCTCAAGGCTTTGAGCCCATTGTAAATATAATATAACCATTCAACGGTATCTTTAGAAGACTTTTTAAAACAGTAAAAAAAGAAATAAATGCAATTGTATTCCCGTTTGTTTCATCCGCTAATCGGGTGGGGAAAATATAATTCATTCAATAAGCAGAAAGGTGCTTCTATATGCATAGTGTAAAAACTTGAATGTGTTAATACGCAGTTAAGTTGGTGAACATCGATAACCCCAAGAATACACCCTCTTATATACTTTCAAAGAAAAGATTTTGAGTGGCAGACACAGAGCAGCGTGAAAATCTAGCACAGGCATCAGCCGCCTCATAACTGAGGAAGGCGTAACCACCGGACAATAACCTAAGTTTAGTATGCTAACAGCTCTGCCCCCGCCGGTTCTTGCGCAGCAAGGTGATATGCAATAGTTCTGACGAAATAACTGACACTTTAATAATAATAATGTAAGATCAGTTAATCAATATCAACTCGCTAACGCAAAACCCGAGGCAATGAACAACCAGTATCTGAGTCTCTAGTGGTAGTTAAACGAGCCAGCTATTCGGAGACCTGCAAGGTTTTCGTTTAGTGTCTCTTAATTAAAATACAGAATGGGCTAGAGCTTTTCAACTCTAGATTTAATTTCTTTGACATACTGATTATAAAGAAACAGGGTCAAAAATCAGCAATAAATACAGTGAAATAAAAAATAAAAAAAGACAAATCGGAAAATGCCTGTCAGTAATGACTTTTTCTCTTAAGTGCGTTTATATAACTCGCGTAAAAGTCAGGATTGATTCTTCCTCAGATACATTTCCTATTTAGATAATGAAGAGATCTTAGGTTATGATGCCTAAGATGGAATTTGAACGATATACAATAATTTTAATATTAATTTAATTTTCAATAAAAAATAATGAGCATATATTACCCTTATTTCTCAATCCTTAAAATTATCATTTTCAGCGGGTGTTTATTAAAAATTAGGGTTAATAAATTTTACATTCCGGCTGAAAATAGTACTTTGGAACTTAAACTAAATAGATTAAAAATTCACCCCTAACGTTTCCAATAAAGGGCACGAAATTAAAATTAAGTTCAGAAAATTGGGCGCATAAAAATATTTAAAAGCAAAAATTTAGTTATGAACTAGTACTTTCGCACTTTTGTGTTCTAAAAATATGCATTTTGTCTGACAGTGGTTAGGAACTAGACGCATCTAATTTCCATGAGATAGCACCTAAAAGTGACGACACGTGACCCCGGCATACTTTCACAGCGTTATTTTCATCAATTTCTCCACCATCAAACTCCTTATGTGATATTAACGGTCCATCCCTGTCCCCGAAATTAAAATATGAATTTAAAAGCAATTTTTCACTTAGTTAACAGCGACACGTTTGGGTGACGCAAAACGCGGTGATGCTTTTCCGATATTTCAAGTTTTATCAACTTTCTCCCTCAATTATTTTCATATTTTAACGAAACACCCATCTCCGTCTTCCAGTAAAAAATTATCTTTATTTTATTCTTATAAAGATGAAAAATTTTAAAAAACGCAGGACGCTGAGTAAAAAAGAAAAAAAATTAAGTAATTAATCTTCAGCTTTTCAATTTATTCTGTGGGATGAATTCCCCCTTTTCTTTACAATTAAAATATCAAAAAATGTGTCTTTGTAATTCCTTAATTTAAGGAACATTTAAAGGATTTTTTCATTTATTTTTATCTTCATTGTGATGTTTTCTTTCTTTTAATGCATTCGTTGAGGGGTATATCACAATTTACTTTCTCTCTCTTTATGGACTTTCAAAGTTGCATTTTTATACAAGAACTAAAATACATACACGCGCTGTCTTTCTCTTTATATATATATATATATATATATATATATATATATATATATATATATATATATATATATATATATATATATATATATATATATATATATATATTATATATATATATATATATATATATATATATTATATATATATATATATATATATATATATATTATATATATATATATATATATATATATATATATATATATATATATATTATATACATATATATATATATATATATATATATATATATATATATATATATATGTATATATATATAAATGTATATATATATATATATACATATGTATATATATACATACATATATATATATATATATATATATATATATATATATATATATATATATATATATATATATATATATATATATATATATATAGTGAAACTTCTCTAACCGGCCACCCCTCTAAACAGTCATATTTTATTCGGAACCGATTCAAGACTCCAAAGAGCAAATGTTATAGAAGAAATCTTTTTTCCACGGCCATGCCTCAAAACAGCCACTTTTTTCGCAACCATGACTAGTTGCTATAGAGAAGTTTCACTGTATGCACACGCAGACACACATATATTATGTATATATATATATATATATATATATATATATATATATATATATATATATATATATATATATCTGTCTGTGTGTGTATGTATAAAATTTAAGTTCCCCTTTTAATTTTCTCGTTTTAATCTGCTTTCCCTTGAGCTACCTACGCCTTTTAATATAACCTTTTTCTATATATTTTTTTCTGTGCTGCAGGTGTTTAATTAATCAAAGTTTCTCAGATTAATCCTGTTTCTTTCTTAAGAAAATTCTCTACTTGTGTTATTATGTAATGTCCTGTCTGTCCTAGTCTGAGATTTGGCAGACATTTGGCATATTTTTCCATACGGTCATTTCACATTATTTCACCTTACGAGAATGTTTGACATTTCGAAAACCCCCCAAGAACTGTAAATTTGGTAGCCTTAAGTTTGAAGTTGCGGAGAGGTCTCCCGCTCGATGATGCGTATCGAGTCGAACATTGTGACTTGTTATTAGATGCCAGGGGACTGGTGAAGCAGTTCTGTCATTTTGTATGTTATGCTTTAAGAATATAAATAACTGATTTGTGGCAACGTGCGTTTTAAAGTAGATTTTTATAGTAGACATTGCATATTACTAACCCCCCCCTCCACACACACACACACACACTACGAGGTTGTGTAAACGGATTATTTTTAACACGAGCCTATCGCATATTATTTTTTCCACGAGTCTATCGCATATTATTCTTAACACGAGACTATTTATTACCTACAGCTAGTTCGTTCGATTTGAAAGTTGTCATATTATATTATTGATGTTGTGTCATGTTGCAATAAAATAACTGTGGAACTGTGCAATATCTGTGGCTTTCGATTTGTTTTTTTCTTCCGTTCAGTCAAATCCTCTAGACATCGAAGTCCTATAGGAAATATCATATATATATATATATATATATATATATATATATATATATAATAAGAAAGGTGTCACTAGCCGAGGAATAAAAAGTTTAATACAAGGTCTGATTGCGAGGTTCAGGAATGTCCACTGCCGGAACGTAAATAATGTCGGCACGTGGCTGTAGGGCTAGTATATTTTAAAAATAAAGTTGTTCAAACATGCGTTATAGAAAGGGGCCTGTTCTGTGTTCGAAACGTGAAATTTTGAAATAAGCATTGGGAAAAATTTGTGAGGAAACACTTTTTCGTTACACATATATAAATATATATGTGTGTGTGTAGTAAAACGTGCTTTATAAAACAAAGATAAATGTCTATATAATTTATTAAAATACTCAAAAAAGTAAGCTTCACAAGAGTTTAGCGTATTTTTCCTCTGCAGCAAAATGCGCATGTTCTTTCAAAAATTAATTTTTGTTTCATCCCCCATCACCTACTGCCGTAAAAATGCATTGACCGACTTAATTTTTAAACAGGAGAACAGATATCTTCTTTCTGACTCCATCAATCGATAGGCATTCAGATAAAAACCTCTTTCAGCTGTAATCATGGAATTAAATTAGATTCTAGCAAAATTAAAACCAAGATTTTTGGACAGGGAAAGATGTCAAGTCAGAAAGGGGAAAAAAATGACAAGGGATAACAATATTCGAAGTCCGCTCTTTTTTTTTTTCTTAACGTTTTCAAAAAATGAAAATGACTTGCACCAATTTTAGAAGTGTAATCTCTTACTAATTTCGAGAGCCTGACGTAGACATGTTTTAAGTAATTACAGAAGCACTAATTAAAAATCTAATTTATTCAAGTGATTGGGTATTCTGCGGGAAATGTGTTTTTTAGGGTCGCGAGAGTGGAGGAAGGATTACTTTCAAATTATTCCGGAGTTTATCTAAACTTTGTTGCTCCAAATATAATTGATAGAGGAAACATTTTCTTTTTAGGAGTTAATAAGCCGACATGCGCTGCTCTAAGAAGATCAGTTCGCTGTAGAATTAAAGTTTTAAAATGAAAAAAAAATGCGCGGAATGTATAGGATAATCCATTTAGTTTATTTATGGTGAAAGAGATTTTCCGCTCTCCTTATTATGGCCTACAAATTTCACTTAGCTATCTTTGGACAGGCTGCATATCTGTAAATTGTTTATTCTCTAAACTCAATATTTAATTATATTAGAGATAATGAATGACGCAAGAAATTCTTGAACGAATAATGAACGACAATTAACTATGTCATTCTGACATCATTGTAAGATATTTTTGAGTAACAAAATTTAAATTTCATTTGTTTTACTTCCCAAACTATGAGCGTTTATTAAATTGTAAATAGAAGCTTCTAAATATCCTGTACGAAGTGTGCACATTTGACAGCTAATTTCGGACTAGGCCTATCTTCAGGCACACGGGTCTCGTGAAACTGACGGAGACAAATGGGATTAGATGGGGTACGGAGCTGCCTCGTGGTTAGCGCGTCGGGATTCGGTGGCTGAGGGTGATTGCTATGTTCGAGTTCCAGTAAGCGCAACTAAATGATCTCGTGTCTACGTCGGGTATAGGCACATTAAACCAGTAGGCCGGAAAATCCCTCTGCGGGGTTTGCAATGGTAGGAGGAGATCACGAGCCACCCCTCCCCCAGATATGCTCGGTGTATATTGTGGTGGAAGCATATTCCCCAACTGGGATTGAACCCCGGAAGTCCTTAGTTGCTATGTCGGGCGCTATCTGGTACAATGGAAGCAAAGTTAATAAAGTGATGCTGAGGTTCAATTTTTTACATCCGCGTTAAATTCACTCTGTGCAGTATATCCAAGCTTCACACGGACATTGGATTAAAAAAAAGTAACACTGCAGACTATCAAACAATTGCATAATTCTTTTTTCTTTATCTGATTTATCATAGATCTTCAGTAAAGTGAGTAATAAAACTAGTTAAACTCAAGTTATGTAATACCTTTTTTTTTATAATTCCCTACATTTTGTTTAACTGTATTTTTTTATACTGTATTCTATACACTATTACTAACTAAAATTAGTATACACTAATGCTCAAATTATACACCTATACCTCGCTATATGGCCCTCTTCATACGGCATTTTGCTATTAACGGCCTTTTTAAATTATGGTACTTTTTCGATTTACGGCCCACAATGTTTCGTTATACGGCCGCAACAGCGGAAAGTGATGATGGCAACATATTATAGCTTAGTGATCCTTCATGTTAATGTTCATCATCATATTAAAACAGTTTTTAAACATTTTATTTTATGCTTTTTATTATATGTATACATATGTGCAAATGATTTGTTTTGTTTTTTATTTATATGTTTATTTTTAATTCCTGTTTATTATTACATTGTTTTATACTTTTATTTTTATGTAAGCATTTTTATAATAGGAAATAAAAGAATAAAATGCTTTATGAACTAAAAACTATATTATTTATCAAAAGTTGGAACAGAACCAATTAAATTTGTATGGGATTGTATCAAAATAATTGATTCGTTATACGACTTTTCGCTTTACGGCCAACTTTTCCGGAACGTATCTCGGCCGTAAAGCGAGGTATGGGTGTATTACCTCTAGAGTAACCATGTAAATGATAATTTAATTCGAAAATTTTTTTAATAATTCAATAAAAATGACACAATTTTTTTTAAAAGAATGCTTTTAGTCGCTTTTAACAATATATTAGTATAACATTTATAAAACATATAAACCAAAAATTATTATTTATAACTCTGTTACCGTTGATGATTTTTAAAAATAAATTATAAATGTGAACAATAGTAAATAGTAGCATAAAATTATTTGAATGAACAGCAACATAGCATTTAATCCCAATAATAAAACTTTAATATTCAAAACTACCAAAAGTAATTCTGAAGACAATTATTGCTCTAGTTATTTTTTAAAAAAACTTTTCTGTTTGTTTAACATTTATGAAATATAAAAATAAAACTAGAAATTAAGCGTATGTACCCCACTAATATTGGCTGAACGGAAAATCGAAAGCTTATTCTCTCTTTCCGACCTAAATTTTCAGAATACGAATTTCTCCAATACTGCGTAGGAAAGTTCCTAATCAACCGCTATACTGACAGGAATTCTCTAAACTGCGCCCTGACATGCGAATGTCCAGTATAACAAGGGTTTCTCCTGACCAGTATAGCTATATTTGCTTTGTAGACAATCATTGTTAGCTGCGACAGGGTAATTTTGTGGCCATATCGCTCAGATCGATAAATATTTCCTGTATTTCTATACGTAACAAAGCCAATAAAAAACTGTAATACGGTACCCCATTTTAACGCTATAGTTATGATACCTCAAAATAATAAACGAACCACAGATTCTCATCAGCACCAGATAATTTTTTTAATCCTACAGTTTTAAAAAGGAAACATTGTAAAAATTAAGCTTCCTAGAATATAATATAAAAATAAACATAATTATAATTGAAATTATGAAGGTTGCGATAAATATGATAACAATTTATGAAAAAAAATTTGTCGATACCGATAATATATCCATTAATGAAAATAACATTGTCAATATCGTAAAACGGGGGTTACTTTGTGACTGCAGGGGTAACTTTGCGACACATAGGAATTTCTTCGTATTTCGGATCTTGCACTGCACCTGTGATACTGGGAAAGCAAAGAACAGCGCCAAAAGCTTTTCTGACATACAGAGATACCTAGTGGCTAATGTCCGAAGCTTCTGCGCGCCATTTGTCTTCACTGACCAGTGTATTGTTCAAGCCTGTAGTTAAGCCATTGTCTCAAAATTCAGAATGTCCTGAATGCTAACACCTCATACAACCAACTACCACAGGTAATTATTTTTTATTGTCAATATATTGGTTAGATTGTGGAGCAATATAACTTTTGTGTAGTGATATTTCCGAGAGATATAAGAACATAACCTAAATATCGAAAGATGACGGGGTTACTTTGTGACACATTGACACTATCACAAAATAACACACATAGTCGACCCACCTCCTCCAGTCGCTTGATGTTGCATTTTTCCGTCCTCTAAAATACTACTGGAAAGGAAGAAGTATTGAATATCTGGAAAAAAACTACCCGAAGGAGCAAAATGTGCCGAAAGGCTAATTCCTCATCTTCTCAAAGAACTGATGGCTGCCCTGGGCACCCGAGGTCTCTTTGATGTCAAAGATATAGATAAAGGCTATCCAATATTTGTAATATGTATATATAATTGTGTATCAAGCCTTTGATAAGCGTTTAACTGTCTAACTTTGTGTCAAGTAATTTTTCCTCATGGATTTCAAGGCGAAAACGCAGATATCACAAAGTAGCCCCACTCAGCGGGGCAAGTTTGTAACACATTTTAACTTTAATTTCTCAATGGTAATTTAAGTTCCGAGTTAGCGCAATACATTACTACGTAAGGAAAGGATGTACAAATGTTTTGCAATTGTTCGTTTTGGGCTGCTTTTAAAACTGATCGGCTGGCACAGGAAAAACTTAAAATCCGTCAAAAAGTAACCCCATCTTATGGTACCAATAGTATGATATCCATTCCTTAAAAAAATATCAATTCCGATAGTATGATATACACATACGAAAGAAATACGGTCATCTTTCGCTGCAAGAAAGCTCATCAGACCGGGAATTTAGTTTAAAACCGATTTCAAACGGCAATAAGCACCTATGTCAACAGAAAAACTAGGACCCACTCTGGTGCCAAGAGCCAAAATCCTAGTCATTCGGCCAACGTTAGGAAAAATGGTCAGGTCACGCGGAAACCCTCTTTTTTTTGTTTAAAAAATGATCAACTGCTTTTGAATAATTCTCAGTGATCAACCAAATATTCATTGTGGCTTGAACTCGCTTATTCCACCGTCGTACGCCGGGCGATGGTCGAATGGCTATGGTGTTAGCATTCAATCCAGAGACTGTGGGTTTGAGTCCCACTGTTAGCATGGATCTTGCAGCCTTTCGGAATCGGATTTCAACTGTAGGTCCCGGTCCCTGGTGAAGCAAAACTTGATCGCGGCGTTTTAAATCAACCAACCATCCACTGCTGTACACATCCGGAATTCAAGTTGATGCTTCTATTGAACTTATTTTTCCTTCCAAGTTACTTTAGGGTGTTTAAAAAAGGGTATGTAAAATCCTCGTCACAATTTCAACAGACGCTTAAATTTAGACGATATTTCCCTGTCCTACGAACTGTCCAGTGTCAGAAGGCAAAATTTGCAAGGTAACTCTTTGGAGCCATCAAAGGTACAACCTACACAGAAAAACTGCGTACAAGTCAAGCTTTGTGGATGAGCTTGCCACGATATTCAATGTGTGAAACTCATCCCTGCACACGTGTGTACGTTTGGAGAGTAGTTAAGAACATCGAAGCTAGATTCTAAATTAATAGGGGAATCTATCCCCTCTTGTTGAATCCAGACAGTATGGGCGTAATACAACTTTGAATCGATTGTTTTATAGGCTATTCCGATTTGCAAGGCCAGAACTCAAACATATATCTATTTAGCTTCCTACTTATCTCTTAGAACTTCCCCTATTTAATAAGATTGTAGAAGTGGGAAAACAAGATTTACTATTGAATGTGTTTGTTAACGAAGATAAATTAATACAATAATTTCTGAGCCCCTTTCTAACAACAACAAACGTTATTCAAAGAAACGAAAAGACACAAAAATATTCACCAGACCCTACTGAAAGAGAAAAGAATTTGGTAATAAATAATTAAAGCAAGTATCACTGTAAGAAATGCTAAATTAATATGAAATAGTCGACACAAAAGTTTGTGTTAAAATTTGAAAGATTCGCGGTGGCAAAGTAACTTGTGTCCAAAGCAACAATGATTACTAATTCACAAGAAGAGACGCGACACCATAACAAAAGGTTAACAGGTTTGAGTCACCACCGGTAGAAATATAGCCCATAGCCGGTCACTGACCAGACGGAATACGGCATGATTCATCAGAAGAAAAATAACACAAGGAAAAAAATATGATAGAAAAATACTGTAGTAAAATTTGTAATAGAAGAATTGTTTTAGTCAAGGAAAAAAACTTCGATTCTCGTGACTAAAGTCAAAAGTGACCAGAATTCGTGAGATTTCAACGCGTCATCTACTCTGTTGCGCGCATATTGCTCGTACATACAATTAAATAGGAGCTATATAAAAAAAAACACATGAAGGTATATGCAATTAGAAGTGGTCAATGACGCGAATTTTGCAGTTAAGAGTTTAGTGGGCGTCAAAACTTAAGTTAATTTAATGGTACGAATAAAATTTGATGGATGGCAGGATAGTTAGCAAAAGAAATCGTTTTAAATTTCTCGAGTCGCTTTTCCGAAGCCAAAACAAAAACTGCGAATCTCATGCACGCACAGTGAAAGAAATAAACCTACGACTTGATTTTTCTTTGCAAAGCAGTGATCTCAGTTCGCTCCGAATGATACCGGAAACCAGAAAAGGTATTCCCAACCCTTCTCCAGATACAAATCTGGGCCATTTCGCTTCTCAGGCGAGTCCCCTACTAGACACCCAAAGCCAAAAGTGCTCTAAGACACGCGAATCCGCAGTCGTCCGCTGTCACCAGTCGTTTGACTAAAAGATCAGAGGAACGCCATAAATTTGCATCGCCGATAATTATAGACCCGGTTTGGAGGGAGTTCGCCGGATTTATGGCTGTTGTTTGCAGATATCGATTCATTTATCGCCGGAATGGATGCGAAGTAGGAATGCGTTACGATTAGAGAGGCATTCGGATTTCGAGTCGGGATCAATGGGTAGGGGATCCGAGAAAACCGATATCGGTATAGATCACTTAAGATGTATGGCGAACTTTTACAAGATCTGAAATTGCCTCTTCGGTTATATGTATGCGGTTGTGATTTTTCTATCGATAATATTCTTCCCGAAAAATATTCTTTGCATGCTACTGACTACCATTCAAAACAGAGACATAACGGCAGGGTTGCCCTCGAACATGAAGGCTACTATAACCTATAGTAAAATTATGAAATTTCAGTCTTATGAAAAAATATGCAAGTGTTTGAAAGAATGTTTTATATAAATAGCAGTTTATAGATATATAAAGCCTTTGTGCGTATTTACACATGCATATATAACTACATATATATAAATGCATACTTTAACCTTTTCCTTACGGGGTGGGATAGCATGTATCCAAAGAATACGGGCCCAAGAATGAATATATATATATATATATATATATATATATATATATATATACTCCCTTAATGGCCGTTCTTACAAAGGGGTATGAAATTTCCCGTTCTAAAGAAGGAATCGGAAAAATGGGCCTCGTAAGCTAAAGGTTAATATTTAAAAAATTTTAAGTAAACTTGCAACGATTATCGGAACCTGACTCTGAGAACTACTTACATCATCACAACTTAGGTCACTCTACGAGCGGAAGTCTACAGTTTCATCTAGTATACAGAAACTGCGCTGCGTGTTAAAAATTCGCATAAATTTGTTCCCAAATTTTACTTCAACGCCAAGGGTATTCCTTAAATCTAGGGTACCTGTTCACCTTCGAATTTGTTTAAAAAATCCTTGCATCGTATCTTCTGATCGAAGTTTTATAATGATACTCGACTTTTAAAGCACGCAAAATCAACTGTTACAGTCAAAGCCTTTAAAAACAGTAAAAATTAAGGAAAAAATTGGTGAGAGAGTAACACTTCCTTACTCCCTGTATGTAAAAAAGAAATTAATAATTAGGACCAAGCTATAATCCTAGTAGTCTGAAATTACTTTCAATAAGACCGAAAAACTGATAATTTCTTGGAAACACAAGACTCTATAAGTTAACAGCATGTATTTTAGATACTTTCTTATATACACTTGTAATTTACGAATTCCTCGTGTTTACAATAACAATTAAATTTATTTTGCGGTGCAGAAAAATATAACATTACAACGGCGTGATTATAACAGCTCTAGGATTGGTCTGAACAAATTGTCCGACGTAATGAAGAGTTGGTTCTTCTGCTTCTGGTTCTAGATACTTAGGGCTTCACCTTTAAGTTAACTCTCTTTACCACTGTCGATAAGTCTTTCTATTTCAAGCTTGGCTTCAGTAAACAATGTCGCCATCGATACGTATTTATCGAAGTCAACCAATTTCAGCTTAAGAGTGTCAAGTAGTAGCTATCATCTGTGATTTCTTAAGATTTTTCCAAACTTCTTACTGTTTAATTCTTTGGCCTTTCTTCCTCGCGTTTGAGTGGTTGAACTACCCCCAATAGGTCGTAGTGACTAACTTTCCATAATTTATGGGGTGGGGCGAGCGAGGAAAAAGTACCCTATTTTTAAAATTAACACTCATTTCGTAATTCCTTTCTCGAAGGTGTCTTTATATAAAGATCTCTATGCAAGTAAAAATTCTTGGAATATTTTTAATTTTGTTTAAAAAAATTAATAAAATTGAGGCATGCGTAGTTTTTTTATAAGTCTGCTGAATCAATTGCTCTAGTTACATATATTTTTTTTAACTTTTGGGCATAGGAATAATTTTATTAATACTTTTTCGAAAGGGTGTTTAAAAAGTATGTTTTAATTTTATAATCTATTCAGTAATTTTTGTTTTAGGTAAAATATTTTCAAAGTATTTCATTGGTACTCTAAACAAAAAATTTTGAAGACAGGTTTCAAAAATGAAATCAAAGGTCTCTTTATTTCTGATGCAACAATTTATTAAATATGCCTGAAAATTTTTGATCATAAATAGTCATTATAAGATGTTAAAAAGAAATGTTTAAAGAATTCATTTTAACAAAAACCATACCTTTTAATCCAAATTTCATTTAAAACTGTCGTGTTGTATCAAAATAGTTGTAATTCGGTTGGTAAGTGTAATTCACATTGAAGCTTAAAACGTCAGAGAATGTAGGAGCAAAGAATAAAAATTATTTCGACTGAAAGCAGAGCATTTTGAAAGTGGATGGATACCTTCAGGCTGCTGTATAGTAACACTATTGGATTCGCTCACCGCAATGTTAACCTACGGAGAAATTTTGTCTACAATTTATAGCTACATAAATGTTGATAATCCAATAAAAAGGGTATTTTCAGATAGCCTGAACATTCCTGCACCTTGCAGCAGGTGTCATTTTATAAATTTCGTCCACCAAAGAAATTGATGACTGTTTAAAAAGACACTATACCAGATGTTTCCCCAAATAATTTAAATTTAAATTTATTATTTAAATTTTAAAAAAACAAAAAATGGCCTAAAATGTAAAATTTCTTTCTCTATTACGAAGTACAGCTAAAAAAAATTTCAGGTAGTCTATTCTAACGAAACTACCGCGGGTTATTAACGTAGGATTACTTATCATTGCTTACCTCTTTTGTATGTGTATATGTGTTATGTATCTATATACAATCAATATATATATATATATATATATATATATATATATATATATATATATATGTCAAAATTTTAACGCATTTTGGTACTTTTCTGTTTAACTGTTTACTGCTTGTCGAAGGGATACAGACTGGGTTTGGCACGCTGCCAAAATAATAACTCGAGAGGACGGATGGACGGACGGTTTTAGCGTCTGAAATTTTGATTTCCGAAGGACAGTTATGGACGAACGTAATCCTACTTAGAAAAAGTATTTCAATTCAAGTCAGCAATCCTTGGACACATTTTCTCCATAGGTTAACACTAAGGTGAACGAATCCAATAGGGTTAGTACACAACAGCCTTAATATTGAAGTTTTGAATATTACAATATAAAGGTAAACTATAGCATTCGTAAGTGCAATAGAGGAATACAATAAAATACATAATATCATGTTCCAAGCAACATTATAAATGAAAATCTTCTCTTTGAACAGAGATTTTTATAAAACATATTTCTCCAGAATTCCCGGAATTCGCTGGCAACAACGTTCATCAACGCCTAGCGGTATTTATAGAAAATGTTCCGGAATAAAAACATAAAAAAAAACATGTCGCTGTCGCAGATGAGATTGTACTGATAAAAATATGTTCTTATTCGAAGCCAAGAATAGCTTATCTCTAAAAAACATCAACAAATTTTAGGTATCATACCAGAATTGTTCTGCGAGTGACAACCCTACAGGATTTTTTCTTTTTCAAGGTGCGAGTTACGAAGTTATTTTGAGTTATGAACAGCAAGAAAAAAGAAACCCAAGAATTCACAGGAAATTCCGGTAACCTTATGCGCACTTAACACTCTACTTCACAGTGAGGGATTAAATGATAGTGAATTATGTCTCTGAAGAGTACAGAAGGAAAAATGAGCGTTTCAATTGTGCTGTCGGACGGAATTTTAAGGTGACTACCGCAAAATGAAAACTAGCAAAGCTGTCTATGAAGTGTAATGAGTATTACCAAAATAATACGCAGCGGTTGTGAGCATCCCCAGGGATTAACCGAAGAATTGCTTGGGGTTCTTCAGCAACTGTCGAGAGACAACTGGCAAAAAGACAAGAGAATCAAACCTGGCAGGAAATTTTCTCTTTGCTTGAAAATCTCGCCAAACTACTGTTTTATCAACAAAGTTATTTATAGAAGTAATTAGTTTATTAGGATCTCTCATAAAATCGAATAAATCAAATAGGTAAATAAAGGTAAATAAAATTTTTTACTTTTTTCCAACGTAAATAAGTGAACAACTGTTTGGGAACATACAGAGGGTCCTTTTCTATGTCATTGAAAGTAGGATTACTTAAATAATGTCACAACTGAAATGTTTCTGTGAGAGATATATTTCGTTTTTATAAAAAATCTACCTTTTAATCATTAGCTAGTAAATTTGAGAAACTGTTTAAAACCAGTGATTTGCAGAAAACGTTAGACTTGTAACTGTCCTGACAAAGGAGTATAGTATAGAACAAAAACTATATCTCTCTTATTGTTAAGAAATAACATATTTTTTTTACGTTAAGAAAAAAATTGTGTTTACATTAAAGGAAAAGGAATCATGTTATCACAGAGTTAAGTAGAGACCGTAAATGATCAAAGCTTTGTTGTCAAAACAGTACTTGTAAAGGAGAATTTGAAATTGTAAACCTGTCTGTCTTAACCTCTGTCACATGTTTTTGCTCGCATTTTTTCCCTCTCGCCTTAAAATAACAAACAGGAATCTTCAGTTTTTTTGGATAAATGTGTTAACACAACTAAGTCATGTCATGACCCTTTCAAATGAATCTAATAGTCTACCCCCGCCTGAGAGAGACCAGCAGGGGTGCTCAAAACTCGCCTAAGTGACTTTTTATTTCTCATTGGTCAACAGCCTATCAACACAAATTCTGCAACACACCCTCGTTTCATTCTTTTGGATTAAAAAATAACTTGCATTGCTCGAAACGATTATTCTAACCAACAGGTGGGCTGTCATCACGAAATCATTCCATGATTTCGCTCACATACCACATAGTATCTAAATTTCACACAACATTGGCACCAGTTGACATCAATCCCTGTCCCTAGAAATTAAATCAGTTCCAGTTAGGGTAATGCTTCACTACATCCATGACGTATATAAGTATTTCTTTAATACTGTAGAATCTAAATACTAGTATTCAAGTCAATGCGCTTGTTGATAGATGGAAATCAAGAAATCACTGAGAGTTCTGGATTGCAGGTCGGGAAAAAAAATATTCGAGATTTCATCAGTCTATTTTTTTATTTTATGGAAATAAATTAAAAATCAAAATCTAACAGTAGTCTATATATATAAAACAGTTCCGTAACTGACTGACTCACTGACATACAACGCAGAGACCAAACCGCTGGACCTAAAGGCCTGAAATTTTGCATGGCGATTCTTCTTATAGAGTAGGGGTGCACTAAGATAGATTTTTGAAATATTCTTCTTAGATTTTTTTAAATTAAATTTTTAAGCTGTTTTTGTAACTTTTTTTAAGTTTGCATTTAAAATAATTTGAGGGTTATAAAATTTATATCACGAGAAAGATCATACAAATTCCTTTAAAATGAGATCTTTTTCGAATCTTTACCTACATTTTCTGATTTTTGGTGAATTTTTAAAGATTATTTTTAGAATTTAATTTATTAAATGCTGATCACGTGATTTCTTTATCTGGTACTTTAAATAAATTTATCGTCACGTGCATAACAACTAAATAGACAAAAAATATTTTTTTCTTGCTAATGCGGCAGATGACTGGACATTATCCAAAAAAATATTAAAATACAACAAAAGATTTTTTTTATAAATCAATAAATATATATAAATATATATATATATATATATATATATATATATATATATATATATATATATATATATATATATATATATATATATATATATTTGGCATTAATTTCATTGACCGTTGTAATTAATTTGAATATTTGAATGTATTCCGTAGCGAAGCACGGGTATTCAGCTAGTACTACCAATATTTTCATAAGTATTACTCTCCATCTCCTTTCTGAAATTTTGATCCTATACTACGTCAAATTCTAAGTCAAATATTTACTTTCATTTACGTGGTTATTTTTATTTAAACTTTTTTGACTGCAAGAAAATCAGATATCCTCATGTGGATATCCATCTCCAACAAAATGAGCTTTGTTCTCTGATCACGTCAAGATCAACAGCTAGATAAACCAAGAAAACTACTACGTAACAATAAAGCTGTCTCTGCAGCATGCAAGGGAAGCCGTGGACTGGTATTACATATATTATGGGGATTTCCCAAGACGGAAGGGCAAAAATTTCTTCTGAGAAACCATATTTAACGCATTTTCAGCCCCAGGGAACGTTAAGATGTGACGCTAATTCGCAACATTATCATTTGCTTCGCAAAGAATTTCGAAGTGTCACAGACTGCGCGGAAAATATTAAGCACGAAAAACTATAGTGAGATTTTTATTAGATCTTTAATTTCCATTAGGGCTGTTAAGTGTATAGAGACTATGACGGTTGGGACTAACATGGACAATGTTTTACAAAAAACAACCAAAAACGTTTAAAAAGGCTAGTAAGGACGCGGCACTGTTTATTTTATCTAGAAAAAAAATTATGTTCGGCTAAATAATATTCTTTTATTAACTGGGGAGTCAACCACTAGCAACTCGAATTTTTAATCCAACGTTTTATTAAAACTCAATTTTCCCCAGTTTCAGCGCAGTGTCATTTGTTTCCTTGTCGAATACCTCTGACCAATTAAGCTTCTCGTATACAATGATATATTTGAGGAATACGATTTTCTCTCTAAAATTACTGCTGCTTCAGATCAAATACATGGATCGAGAAATGAAAACTGATTTAAAATTTTATATTACCACAAGGGTGTTGAGAGATAAACATACCGAACTGAAACAGAAAAATGCTGAATGCCACGATATTCTCTCCTCTGAAGTATTCCGAAAAATCTAATTTCCCCGAAACACTCAACATGAGTGACGCTTCCCTTTCAATAAATTAGATTTCATTTCATTGTCGAGCCTTCTGTCGCGTTAAATCGCTGCATCTCAATTTTGATAAATGTTAAGTGGAGGCGGGAGTTTTTAGATCTGAATGAAATTAAACAATCTTGATATGCAATTGCGTATATACGTGTTTCCGTTTTCGGTAACAAATAAATATCGGTTCTAAAAGAGCGTATATTTGGATAATACGTCCCGAAGAAATTTCGATGAGAAGCACATAATTGGTTTTGGATGCTGTTTAAATGTAATCCCATTATTATTTTTACAGACGCTTAAATAATTTTGTTCTAAAACAGTCGAGACAAAAATCTTCGCACAAATAAATTTTGATTGTTTTAAATTTAGAAAAAAATCCTGTCTTGCTTCAACTTTAAAGCTGTATTGAAACCCGTAAATAAAATTCAACCCCCCCCCCCCCCAATGAAAACCCCAATATCAAAATAATACCCGAATGTCGTAAGTGAAGTGTTTCTAGTATAACCTACATTGTCCTACATTGGTCAAACCAAGCGTGTACTTGATACGCGTAAAAAAGAACGCTCTAGGCACATTAAATATCAAGAACAATCTAATCTCAACCTGTTCCCAACCTGTGGGTCGCGAACAGTTTTCTGGGGAGTCACCACGGTTTATTTAACTTAGATAACTTCCTGGCGAATTTCGCAGAAAAGATTTGTCAATATTTATTTGCCATGAAACTGTAAGGCAGTGATGTTTTTTTAAAGAAAAAGTCTCATTCAAAGCGCAAACCTAGTTTGTTAGAATCTACCCCAGTATTTAATGGTAAATGAAATTGCGGTTACTTACTGCGTGTATTATACAAATTCTAAACGTCAGTTTGTCTGTGCTGTTACTTTTGGCATTACTATTTAATTTCCTAATTTCCCAAACGGAATAAAGCAGTTTTATAGGGGGGGTTATTAGGGGGGGGGGTCTGTGGCGGCCTTGTGGTACAACGCGCTGGCTTTCGGTGCTGAGGGTGCTCGGATCGAATCCCGGCGTCGTGCCATTAAAATACCTCCGTCTGTGTCGTCCCTTCATAGGAGGTAATACTGGTCCGCCTATATGGCGCCCCCTTAATAAAATGGCCAGCAAAACTGCGGTGTATTATAGGCGAATATCTTCACGACAAGTGCCTCCGCATTGGTTTAAAAAAAATCAGTAAGAGTTTTTCTGTTTTTATTGTTACATAATTCTGAATCAATACAGTAGGTGCATTATTTGTTTAAGGTTCTGATCTGATCTTGCTTTTACACACCTTTGACTGAGGGATGAAGGTTTCTTAATGTTCTCCATTTCTTACACATTTCATTTTTGTTAAATTAAAACATTTAGTTTGAATTTAAGTTATGAAAAATGCATTTTAGTGTTTTTTCTTTACATCTTAAAAGGCATTTTTAATGAAAATATGCAGGGGGCTACTTTGCTATTTGTCCTGAAAATTAGAAAAATAACCCGCCTCAAATATCAATGAGGTTCAAAATGGTCCAGACTTCCGCAACTAAATCTATGGTGCCCGGTATAAAGGGTAAAAACAGTGATTTAAATATACCAAGTTATTGGCTTTTATACCAATCAGAAGATAATAATTAAATGATTCATTTTTGTTTTTTCTTGATGTTTATGCGAGTAATTTTGATTAAAAATCCGACTTAAAAGAAATGTACTTTTGTATACAAAATTGATAAACTTAAGACTTCTATACAAGTCAAAAGATTTAATTTTTTTATCTATCAATACTAACAAATATCTAAAGATCACTTTTTTAGATTTAATCCCTTTATACCGGGCACCATAGAAATAACAGCATTTATCTGTTCTCATCCTACATCCGCAGTGTTTTTTTTTATTCATCACATTTTGAAAGTATATGAACTATCTCTAGAACGAACAATGTCGAGTGGAATGAAATTTATTTGCTTTACGAAAAATTACAAACTGTACATTTAAAGGAAATGTCTAGAAAATTGGGGTTGGTATAATACATGGTGTACGAGTAAATATCTAGGGCAAATTCATGCAGAAAATAAAAGTATAAATACGAACCATGCATCTCGGAAAGAAGTGGAAGGAAAAATCGTGCTTACCTGAAAAGAAAAAAAAGGTTAAATTAATTAGTTTTTCTTTTTAGCAAATCGTGAAATGTGAATAAAAATGCGGTAAACTGAAATATTTAATAATTACATAAAATAACAATAAAGGTATTTTTCATAAAAGCCTACAAAATACATTTATTGCAACATACCGTACGCACCATCAGTATCGCAGACACAATCAGTAATATTGTCAATTTTTCACGGGTAAATAAATTTGCTAGGACGTTTCATTCTGTAGCCTCCTTTTTTACAATCGTTTTATCTTTTTATCTTTAAAGCAACCCAGGAATCGAACGTTCGGCTCGGATACGGAGATCATTCCACCATCAAGTGATGCCATGATCATTAATAACAAACAAGCTAATATAGGTAAACTTGAATTAAAGGAGTGTAGTACCGTGGCATCATAGTGGTATCGCCTTGGAGTTTCTTACTGAGGGTGCTCGGTTCGAGTTCCAACAAGCGCTACTGAATGCTCTCGTGTCTACACGGGGTATGAGCACGTTAAATCTCTAGGCCGGAGAGTTTTTCCGTGGGGTTTGTAGGGGTAGGAGGAGGTTACGAGTCCCCAGATATAAGTGCCTACGCATGGAAAAAATATGCGTGACATCTCATGTAATTTATATTTCATGTATAACAAAGTAAAAGTTGTAAATCTGCTCAGAGATGATGAATTGGAATGAAGAATGACATACGGTAACAAGCCCAGCTACAGAAAATGTAGATCTGTTCGGACAACCCATATTTCCTATCTTGAATCATTATTGTCTCTGTGCTCAGAAATTGCAGAACAACAGATCTTCTTATTATTTTCACAAGGTTCCGATATTATTAAATTACCCTTTAGTGATCTTTATACAGGTTTACGTAGGGATACGTAATTTTCATATTTACGAAATAGATGTGAATAAATGCGAAATTTGCCAATATGAACAAATAAAGGTGAAAATTATTTTTTTTTACTACTTTTCGGTGATAAACGGCTTTTTAAGCGATATTGAATAATAATAGTAATAATTTATTAATATAATTGCTTAAGTAAGACCATCCACGGTCTTTAACTGAGAAATCTCTCCATCGGATTTGCTCCGAATTTCACCCGGACTCGAACCTCAAAATCTAACTGTAAAAATCAACCATCAAATTTGAGGAACAATTTCGCAGATTTAAGAACGTCTCTTGAGCGCTAAAGTCAAGGGTATTTCAGCTACTTACAGTAGTCAACCAAGAGACTCCTGTTGGTGTTATACAGATTTTAATTGCTACGAAATGTTGCTACCTTAACTTTGCAAAGGCTATACAAAGCTATACAAAGCCTCTATAGTCCCGTTAACAGAGTAAATGCTGAGATATTTTAGCATGTACAACATAGTAATTATTGACAGAAGGCAAAGACTTACAGAACATAATGTGGAGACTACTACAATGTTAGCTTTTAACGAAGAATTTTGATACTTATCTATCCAAGTAAGTAAAATTGTAATTTTTTAAATAAATGTTTTGAATTTATATATATTTTTGAGAATAAATACAAAATTTTATATATCGTATTTCTTTTGTTGCGAAATTTCGATATTTTTTATGCGAAATTTACGCATCCTTAGTTATACGTATCATTTAATCATGACGACGATTAAAAAATTATTCCTAATTGCAAATGGTCAATCAAGATTAGAATTTATATATGCACCTACAGTATAAGCGACGTAATAATTATAAACAAGGTGAACAACACTAAATTAAAATTTAACTGTTATAGTTAAGAGAAATGGATCGGAGCAACTTCCCAACTTACTTGTTTGAAATATTTGCCAAAATAATGATAAGCACATTTGTTTGTTGTCACGAAATTAATTTCCTGATATTTTATCTGCCCGAGAAATATATTTCAATGAGAAGACAGTACAAAACTAAATTTTTAATAAGATTTCTCGCAAAATATTAAATCTACTTTATCGGTATACGAACGTAGAACTATTACTTTGAACACAAAAAAGACATTTTTTAATAATACATAAATCTAATTTATATTAGGATATTGTAATTATCATTTAACTGAATAAAGGCATATTTAGATATAATTCCGACGCATTTTAAGTAATAAGTTCCTGAACATTTATCTTTAATAACAATAATGAATGGAAAGCTTCCTCTCTGGCCTGATTCTGCAAAATAAATCAAATAAAGACATGAATTTTGAAATAAGTGAATGGGATGACGTTTAAAAGAACATTTTATCTGAGAAAGGAACACATTCATCACTCGACCGCTCTTTATTTGCTTGAATGAAAAGACCATCTGCATTTTAAAGGGCCGAGAATTTTTTTTTTTAAAACGCCTTATCCGCTCATTAAATTTCCATATTTGCCGCAACCAGAACAATTTCCTGAATTCAAAGATCGGTCGCCTCTATTCATTAGAATGCTGCAGAATGAATTAAAACTATTCCGGAGAGCGGGTTTCTTTTCCAAAAACCGAGGGACTTCGAACAGCGTTGCCTATTCTCTCCTTACATTCGTCTTCCCTAAAATACAGTAATTTTTAATATACATCTACTACAGCCGCGTAGAAGAGCGCCATCTAGTTGAGGAAATGAATATCATATCTAGAATTCGCAAACGCAATGTTTAAGGATACGTAATTTTCGTATTTACGAAACAGATGCGAATAAACGCGAAATTTGCCGATATGAGCGAATAAATGTGAAAATTACTTTTTTACTACTTTTCGGCGAAAACTCTGTGTTTAACGGCTTTTTAAGCGAAACTGGGTAATAATAGTAATAATTTATTAAGATAATTGCTTAACTAAGACCATCCGCGGTCTTTAACTGCGAAATCTCTCCTTCAGATTTGCTCCGAATTTCACCCGGACTCAAACCTAAAAATCTAATTGTAAAAATCAACCATCAAGTTTTGTGGAGCAATTTAGTAGATTTAAGAACGTCTCTTGAGCGCTAAAGTCAAGGGTATTTCAGCTACTTGCAGTAGTCAACCAAGAGTGTCCTGTTGGTGTTATACAGACTTTAATTGCTACGAAATGCTGCTACCTTAACTTTGCAAACGCAGCTATACAAAGCCTCTATAGTCACGGTAACAGCGTAGATGCTGAGAGATATTTTAGTATGTACAGCATAGCAATTAATGACAGAGTGCAAAGACTTAAGTAACATAATGTGGAGACTACTACAATGTTAGCTTTTAATACTTACCTATCCAAGTAAGTAAAATTGCAATTTTTTAATAAATGCAAAATTTTTGATTTTATATATTTTATTTATTTTTTTGCGAATAAATATGAAATTTTATACATTGTATTTTTTTTGTTGCGAAATTTCGATATTTTTATGCGAAATTTACGTATCCCTAATTAATAATGTTCTTATAAATCATATTTGCCGGACGGTCACCAATCCACGATATATACACAAGATCAGAGAACGGGCCAAAAAATTATTTTTTAATATATATTTATTTTAAATTTACAGAATATTGTTAAATACTTTTAAAAAACCCGTACTTCATTTTAACGTTACCTTCTATTGCAGCCGCACTCAACCTTTTTTCTCTCGGGCTACATGCATGTTTGATACGTTGCGCGGGCCGCAACATAGTACTCTATACCTCATAATATAATAATGTAAAAAATAAAACTCAAAACCTAAATGTATTCAAACGTTTGCTTCAAACGTTTGTTTGTGATTTTTTTGTGTTGAGTCAAACTTTTCACTATTTTAGACAAACCGGGTTTATACTTGCTACATGTCTCTCAATACGTCATCAAGGTAAGAATCAGTAAGCCGATTTCTATATACGTTCTCCGCATAGTTCATTTTTGAACTGGATGATTCACCAAGATACGTTCGTGTGAACAACGTGAGCAGCAGGTGGTACAGTTTTGTATTTTTCAAGCCCTAATTTCCAAAATAATATTTACAAATTATATTTACCTGACAATAAGTGTGAGTGTTCCGGGCCGCACACAAAATCTTGGTGGGCCGAATGCGGCCCGCTGTTGAGTATCCCTGTTCTACTGAGTATTTTTTAATTTTGATAATAGAGATGTTTTTGTGATTATTCAGTCTTTTTTAAATCAAGGTTGTCTTTTATGGTGGATATTTTAAGAGTAAGTACAGAATGCACGGTCAATATCACTGTTGCCATTCAACTTAAGTTTAACACTTCCTTCCTGTGTTGCTTCTAGTTAATATCTGTATTGCATTTATATTTTACGTTTGCGAATCTGGCAATGACGAAAAAGATTTTTATGTTTCATGTTCTTTTTTGTTTTGCTCATAAGTTTAACTTTAAGTTAAAGGCTACGATATGTTACGTTAATAAGAAATTTATATGATTTTCATCTTTATGATGTACGAATATATATCCAACAAACTTGTATATAACTCCATCATGTAAATAGCCTTTTTAATCTATCTGTATCTTGTATTATAAAATAAATAAGTCGAAACCAATCTCCAGTCAGAACAATCATATTAACACCTCTCTGCATACCTTAAACACATTAAGATATATTATGCGGGGAGATTTAAAGGTTGCTAGTACTTAAGGATAGAATTCATTGATGTAACAAGAAAATCTTGATGTGTGCGTATATATATATATATATATATAGATAGATAGATAGATAGATAGATATATAGATAGATAGATAGATATATATATAGATATATAGATATGCGAATACGTTAGACCATCGTTATTTTTTAAATCCAGTGTTTTTTTTTCAAGGACACGGTTAACAGTCACATTAAAATAATATCCTGCAATTAAAGTCTTATCATCGTTTCCATTTGCCTAGGAACTAATTAGATTTTAAAATTTAATATGAATTATTAATATTTTACATTGATTTTTCTTTCTTTCTCTTTCTTTGACCACTACAAAGAGATCGGCACTTTAAAGATCGAAGATCACTCAGTCGAATCGTAAAATCCACCTCTGTCAATGCGACTGAAAGGGGGGAAAAAATCCGATGCCGAATCAATGCACGTCGCGAATAACGGCACATCTGACGTTCCCGAAAGGAGATTCCTCCTGCCTGATAGAATACTTCCGAGAAAATTGAATTTGCAGACAGAGAACAAACTTCATTTATTTGCGCACCTCTGAAAAAAAATGGGGGTGTTTGTTCTCTTCTTTGGGGTGTAGCGAGGTGTTAAATTTTGTTTGATCCCAACGAAAAGAAAGGAATGTTTATTTTTTTCTTTTAAAACGCAGGAGGCTTTTCATTTTAACTTTTTAATTGCCCGGTGTGTGTTGGAAGAGGTCACGGCACTCTGAATAGCGACATGATGCACTCCAATGCCGACATTCGTTCAAAACGGGCGCTTCTATTCTTACGGGTATTTCTTTAACCAGAGTTTCGTATATTTTATGACTTTTACCTCTAGAACAATTAATTGTAAAAAACACGGAGAAAAGACTAGAAAAAGTTAATCACAAGATAAACTATTGTAAATTCAAAAACTGGTTACGGAAGGATGCATTTATTTGAGATTTAAACTTCCTGCCTATTCTTTTTGTGTGTTAGGCAATGCATCATGGCAAAATACAGAACCTATAGAGCTCCACTCTGCTCAACTTAGCCGTAACTAAGCTGAGTTGTATTTCACTTTTAACGTTTTCCTTACGGGGTGCGATAGCATGTATCCCAAGAATACGGGTGCAAGAATGAATTTATATATATATATATATATATATATATATATATATATATATATATATATATTAGGTGGTGAAAGGCAAAGTGGTGTAAGTCACATTTTCAACTTTTTTTATTTGAACGCAAAAATGCAATCTCCATGTTCAATTTATAGTGGAATTGCAAATAATTATTATTTGTGATATTATAATAATTATTAGGAACTATAATTTGTTCAATTTATATTGGAATTTTGGTAGTTTTTGCAGTAAAACGCTTTGGACTTACACCACTTTGCATTTCACCACCTCATATATATATATATATATATATATATATATATATATATATATATATATATATAACCCGTTAATGGCCGTTTTTACAAAGGGGGTAGGAAATTTCCCGTCCCAAAGATGGAATTGGAAAAATGAACCCCGTAAGCTAAAGGTTAACTCAAACGATTTTCTGAACCCAAAGTTCATTTAACTAAGTATTGAACGTTTATTTCCCATTATTCTGCACCTTTACGCGAATAGCATCTATTTTTTATAACAACGAGTATTTTATGAATTCCTTTATTCTTATTAACTTAGGATTACGTTCCTCCATAACGGTCCTCTGGAAACCAAAATTTCAGATGTCCTGCGTCGCGAGTTATAATTTTGGCAGCTCGCCAAACCCAATCTGTATCGCTTGGACAAGCAGTAAACAATGAAACAGAGAAGTACCAAAATGTGTCAAACTTTTGACACACACACACACACACACACAAACACACACATATATATATATATATATATATATATATATATATATATATATATATATATACATGTATATATATTATATATAGATGCATTTATACATAACACATACATGCATATATACATACAAAAGAGGTATGCAAAGATAAGTAATTCTACGTTAATAACCCGCGGTAGTTTCGTTAGAAGAGACTACGTGAAATTTTTTATTCCTTTATTGCTTTTCCCTATATATATATATATATATATATATATATATATATATATATATATATATATATATATATATATATATATATATGTACATATAATATATGTATATATGCATCTATATATATTATATATAGATGCATTTATACATAACACATACATACATATATACATGCAAAAGAGGTATGCAAAGATAAGTAATACTACGTTAATAACCCGCGGTAGTTTCGTTTGAAGAGACTACCTGAAATTGTTTATTCCTTTATTGCTTTTCCCTCAACGTATTTTCCTTTAACAGTTTCCCGTTTTCTCATAAACCTTCGTTAACATATCATAGTTGTGAGTTGGTATATTTAATACTAAATTTAATAGAAATAATTTCACTTTTTTTTACTTAGATTTAAACATAATCAATTGAGTAATTGAATGTCAAGGTAGATTTGTGCGGAAATGAAAATGATACACACACAAGTAAAGGAGAGAGAGACGAGGGATAAAGTTAGACATTCTTATGTTGTTACCAGAATAGTCGCCCACAAATGGATTGATCATGCAGGCTAAAAAATAATAATAATAATATTTCAACAAAGGATTTTTTCATATGACTGAATTGAAAATTCCAATCTACACGTGCTATTTATAATTATAGAATCGAAATTTAATTTTCCTTATTTGTTCCAAAAGGAACTTTTGTATTCGTTGAAAGAACGTTTTTAAGATAGCATTTGCGGTTGATTTGTCCCCTTTCAAAATACTATAAAATTTCCTTTCCCTTATCGCGGCTTCGAGCTCCCACAACCAAGTTAGCACTTTATTTTTCCTAAATATTTTTCTGAAGTAAAATATTTCTCTTCCAGCCTACAGGTGGCAGTAATGAAATTTGAAAAAAGTCGCCTTTATATTTTCCCCTAAACTTAATAAAAAAAATAGCACTAAGATATAGTTTAAATACAAATGATACGGTAACTCGTCGGATTTCAATGAAATTTCGTTACTTCTCATAACAGACATGCTATATTCTTACAAAAATAATGTTACCGTGCTACGTTTGAACAAAAGAGGAATGATAGATCAAATATATTCTTATTTAGTGTCTCACGAAAAATGACATTTACCCTAACGAAATTTAGCTCTTCTAAAATATGAGGTTTCTATGAAACGAAACCTAAAACTTCACATTTCTATCACAAAGGGGCTTTAGATTTATCATAAATTGAGGCATTTTAAAAAAATTGAATAGACGTAACAGTTATCTTTTGTTAGCTATGAAGGCATTCCGACCGGAAAAGAAGTGGGCTATTTTTCCTGACCAGTTTATGCACTAATACAATACTCCAATCGCTGAAAGAAAAACGGCAAACAGCAGTGAGAGATTTAATATTTAATGTTGCCGATTTCCTCTTACTTGGCTGATATGTCAAGTCCATAATGAGAGCAAATCCAATATCTATGGCTGCTGGATATGCTAGAGATGCTTTGCTTCACTAAAAAAAAATTTAAAAATTCGTAATATAACTTGGGCGCTGGCATTCGGTCCAGAGCCTGGGTGTTCGAGTCCCGATGTTGGCATGGACGTTTGAAGACTTTCGGAATCGGCTTTAAGCTATAAGTACAGTCTGATTAGCCCTTGTGTATTTAAAGTTGACTGTAGCACTCTACACCAACCAACCAATCAAACTAAATTTAAGGTGTGAAATCCAGAGAAAAAACAATATATAATTGTGTACAATAATAAATAATAATTGTGTACATCAAAGTATAATTGTGTACAATAATGGTCGCTCACGCTGTGGAGTGGTATGCGATGCAAGCTCCCACCGCGTGGGCCTGGGTTTGAATCCCGGTGAAGGTATGGATGCATCTGTACTGTCCCTTCATTGGAAGTAACTTTGTTTCACTGACTGGGTGCTCCCACAAAGAAATAGTCAACAAGTTTCGAGGCGTGTAGGGGAGATAATCCTCGGGAGGATTGCCAGCTTTTGATTTAATAAAAATAATTTTGACGGTAAAGAATATTTTATCGATTTGAAAACATTTTTAGCTTATTAACTTTACTAGACAATTTTGATTACACTGCAACTTTACTTTTGTTTTAAAAGTGATTTTGACTGTAAAAACATTTTTTTTTCGAGGGGAAAACATATTTAAAAAGTTAAAAAGCAAAACTTTTGAAAATTAATTTTCTCGCTTCAGACGATCGGCACAAAAGGCTTTATATAAGATGCGATAAGAGCCATTTTGACGTGATGTCGAACGTCGCCGGGCGAAACAGTACGAATGATGAAGCACCCAGTGAGCTAATAATAAAATCAATAACAACTTAATCACTGACGCTCAGTCTAAACCCATCCATTTCCCCTAATTTTCGTCGCAGCATTAACAGCCGATTACATATTAGGCTCTCGCTTTTAACATCATCTTCCTAATAATAAATCAGCCATTTACGTTTGCCGGGAAGAACACGTTACGCTAATGGTAAAATTTTGGGAATTGTTCGAAATTTCGATTTGCACAACGCGTCATTACTGAATTGATAGTCCGGGTAAACGTAAACAAATTAGATATGGCGATGGCTATGCGCTGTTCAGTTTTCATATGGACACACACAAAAAAATTTATCATCAAATAGAGTTGCATCAAAAGACTTTCTTTAAAGATACTACAAAAAGTTCGCGACATTCCCTTGCTTACGAACCATATTGGCATTCCAATTGGTAATTTATGATTTAGATTTTTTTTTATGCTCGTATCGTCCATAAAAGGGATAAAGCTCTCACAGACCATGTTGTATTTAGTAATCATCAAACATGAGCGAGTTATAATGCATGGATTCGTTTTTAATAATTCTCGTTAGAAGTTTTATTGAACTGGAGCAGTAAAAATTTCTTAAGGTCAAGTTATTTTTGCATCATTCAACGTAGAAGCAAAAACTACAAAGATTTTGTAACGTTTATATTCCGATGTGAATATCACTATTGTATGCAAAGTTTTGATTAGTTTAGAGCGCGGCGGTCATCTTCCGCTACGCGAGGCCAATTAGACCGACCTACTGCTTAAAGCCGATTCCGAACAGCTACAAATTTCCATGCCAACAACGGAACTCGAACCCACAGATTCTGGCATCGAATACTAGCGCCCTTGCCTTTCGGCCATCGCCCGGCACGCTAAGTTCTGGAATTTTCCCACAAGTCATGACTGGGAAACCATCACAACATAATTCCCAGTTTGTATTCTTAAGACAGAATTTGCATTTTAGAGCAAGTAAAAAATAATGCAATATACTGCTAATTACATCCAGGTTTCACTCGAGTTAGTAATGGCACCTAGTTCATTGGCATCAGCGATATTGTTTCCCGTTCTATTCCATTCTCGCATTTGAGAGACCCTCGTCTACCAAGTTCTCACAAGACTAAAATACACATGACAGAGAAGTAGAAAAAAAAATCATGCTGTTTCCACTGTGCTCCCATTGTTTATAACTAAGAACGAAACGTACAACACAATGACCCAAGAACAAACAGTGATCAGAGTAAACTTCCAGCGATATCTATCTACATTTTCAAATCTCTGGCGGAGAAAGGGGCGAAGAAAGCCAACAATCATAAAATCCTTTTGTCAATGACGAGACTGGAAAGGACTTATCTCGAGTTCAGAAAGCGTGAATAAAATATCAACCCTTTCGGCCTCATTACGGTTCTGCAAATCAAATAACAACACGCCGGGTTGGAGAAGGTTAATGCCTATTCTTCACAATTATTGTCTGCAGCGACTGGAAGGCGGATTCCAGTGAACGCAGGTTGTTATTTAAAGATATGTGTATCGACAAATGAAACTCCTTTATGCATTTTAATGTGACTCACAATATGGAACCCGAGAGATAACTCTGACGTATTATTCTTTCACGCGTTCATTAGATTTATCTATCCCCCTATCCATCATAAGGGGTGACTGTTGGAATTTTTATTCCACACACAATCAACAGTCGATGTTCTGAAGCTGCAAATTACAAACAAGACGATAATAAAACAAAAACAAAAATAGATAAACATACTTACATAAACTGCTTATTACGCGGTTACTTAAGGCTGCTATGTACTAACCCCCATTGGATTCGCTTACCTCAATGTTAACTTATGGAGAAAATTTGTCCATGGATTGCCCACTCGGATTCAAAGATTTCTTTTTTAAAATTTTACATTTGTGTACATTTTTCGTCATTTTTAAAAAAATGCAATTATTATTTTAAAATTTAAATTATTCAGGGAAAAATCTGGTATAGTGTGTTTTAAACGCTTATTTAAAACACACTATACCAGAAACTTTAATACTATACTTTAAATTCCTTCGGTGGATGAAATTTATAAAATGAATCCTGTAGCGCTTTGCAGAAAAGTTCAGGCTATCTGAAAATATCAATTTTATTTGATTATCAGCATTTATGTACCTGTAAATAGTTGACAAAAATATATTTTAACTAAAAAATTGGGAGGCACCGCTTAACCCCCCCCCCTATAGAGAGAGAGCCATTACAATCCCTCAAAATGTCAATCCTAAGGGGGATGGAATTCTCGAACTGTCAACTGGACTCCTCCCCCCACAAGAGTCTGCAAGAAGAAAAAAAGGAAAATACGATTTTTTTTCTTAGTACTCAGCAGCCTTAAAGCACTAACAGTTAATCCACTGGGATGCACGATAGATAGAAGAGGCGATGGAGCTCGAACCTAGTTAGACCTTGACTGTACGTTTAAATATAGCTCTTGGGCCCCAGAGGGCTGGGACCGCATTATGTTATTATTGATTAAATTAATCCTTTTTGCTTCCTCTACTACGTTGCCAAGGCATGGCTCTATTACTTGTTTTATAAGAAATTTTGGCGAACTTAAAAAAAATGTAGGAATGCATATCTGTCAAAATGGTGACAATAGCACCTCTGTGGTAAACACAAAACATAAAATCACTTACACTGTATACTTGGGGGAAAAGGTACGAAACGCTTTAAAAGAGTAAAAAGAATAGTAAATTAGATTTACAGGCTTTTCTGAGAGGAAAGGAATGAGAAAAGGTTTAGACGACGCCAAGCCTTGTACCAATAAGGTTCAACGCAAACACAGAAGTCTCCAGAACCCGGCTTTATAACAGGTTGTTAAACTGAAACCAATTTGTAGGCAATACTGACACGCACGCATTGTTACCACAAAAACAAGTCGGCTTCACGGAGCTTTATGTCAAATAAATTGTCCTCTCTATTTTTGTAGACGATTTTCGACTGGCGACAATTCTTTCTCTACACAGACGAAAATTTTCAACTTTTATTTTCTGAGAAACAGAAGAGGATAAAAATATAAAAAAAAATCTTTCGTTATAATATTTTATCGAGTTTACGTTTTTTCGATTTTTTTAAATTTATTCAAACACACCCAAACACATACATTAATAAATGGTGCTGTTATTTAAGTTTGTGTAAAGATGTTGAGAATGGAGAAAAACACTCCCAAATGTCTTAAGTTTTCCTTTCTTCTTTTTTAACGAAGAATTAAAATAAACAGCATTCATTATTTCTTTCTATAATTTTTATTATAAGAAATTACGAACCTAAATAAATACAGACACTGAGACCATGAACAAGTGCTGACTGAATTAGTCCAAATACGAAATGGGGGGGGGGAGAAATATGATATTAGGAGGGAATGTCGACAAGTTAACAACAGAAGTGTCGTTCCGAAAGTGTCTTTTTTTCCGCTCTTCCCGTATCGCGTTTGAATTCACCTAATTCATCTAGGAGCATCTCTCGCATACGAACTGTACAAAGAAAAAGTATATGAATTATGAAAATGCACTAAATTCTGACGCATCTAAATTATTTCTGATATTATGCATTTGATATCCGCTCTTACAGTAAGTCACTGGTATTGCACAGTTAAATTACGTTTCTCGCATGGATTAACACAGTCTGTACTAGCTGCGTACAATATTGCCCACTATCTAAGTTTATAATAAAAAAATAATCATTGATTATGGTCTTTTTACCAATTTAATTATGTTGAAAACTTTTTTTTCATGACTATCTGATCGCATTTTTGTATTAATGCTGCAACCCCATCCTTTAATAAAAAGTTCTTCGTAGGGCCGTTTTCCTCGATGAAAAGTATTTAAAATTATGAAAGTGAATGTTTTAAAAGAAAACATGTTCTAGTACATGAAGCGAGTATCAATTTCTTTTTTCTGATTTTCTTGATAAAACTATACTAAGCATGGTACCATATATGCCACAAATCTACGCTTTTATCTCTTGTGGGCATTCCGAAATTGAGATCGTTAACAGAGAATTTTGAAATTCCAGGCTCTTTTTACAGACTTTTCCCTGCAAATGCATGTTTCTTATCCTATACTTTTACCTTCGAGTGAACTCTAGAGAATTTCTCAAACCCTTCTCTATGTCCACCATTTATATAGATACATCAACCGTGCACAACGGGGTTCAAATGAGCGCATTCTATATAGAACTGGGAAACTGAGTGCAATAAAGGTGACTAAATTGGATGAAGAGAGAGAGAGAGGGGGGGCTTGGGGCATAAAAACACAAACGGTGGGTGGGATGGGGAATTCTCACAACCACTCGCGCACGCAGCTGCTTTGATGATCATGATGATGGAAATGCAGCTTCTGTTCATGGGGGAGAAGCAAGCAAAGTGATGCGAAGTATTATAAAGCCGCAATTCGATTCGGAAAGGAGGATTCCGAAGTATTACGCATGCAAATCGATTTTACCAACATATTTGGGGTTACATAATAAAGCTAAAACCTATTTGTTTTACTGTGTCAAAATTCTCAGTGAGAAACAAATGTTTTCTCTTTAATAAACTCGAATTCCGATTATACCACCCGCAGACTTTTTAGCTTGAATTCTTCATAACAATTCACAAGTTATGGATAACTCAAACTTATTTTAGAACTGCAACAAAATGGAAGTTAAATTTCAGGTACTAAAATTAAATATTTTGATCCCTTTCAGGCTAAAATCTGTTCTCATACTCTAAGAATGTGATTATATATATCATGACTACCAAGATTAGTGATTTGAGTTTATCTAAAGGTTGCATTAAATGATAACATTATTTTTTATGGATTTCCCATGTTTGAAAATACTCAGAGTTAGAGGTAATGTCTGTGAAAATAAAAATTTTGCCGTAAAGAAAAAATTCCTCTTTGAACCGACAGAAGGCAGCGTTGGAATTTAAAATGATTCCTCCACCATCTTTCCTCTAAACAAAATAAAAAATAAGTATTGAAACATAATTAAAATATCAAAGGTCTTGATAATCTATGGACCAATTTAAACAAAACTAGTCATAAAGGCTGTATATTTTATAAATTTTGATATTTTATTTCATTACATTCGACGTTCGATTCTTAGACAAGATTTTGAAACTACAACATAAGTAAATAAAAACAAACTTAAATTATTTAATACCAAAATCTATAAGACGTATACCAAAATCAAAAAGACTAGTTTGTACGCGATATATTCAGTCATATACAGAAGTCGTGAAATTTCTTCGATTATTGGTGATATCCTGTCTCGATAATTACAGTTAAAAATCAAGAAAAAAATTCTCTACTCTTTTCACTAGAATTTCTTTCGGCATATCTCAGTACATGAAATATTCATTGACATATTTCAGCGTGGCAAAATACAAATCAAATATGTAAGCCCTTTTAAATATTGTTGTTCTAAGGCAACTAAGGCAAGAGTAATGACTAATAAAACCCACTCCAGATAATACCTTAAAAGTATTTATGAAAGTTCTATTGAAATAAATAAAATTAGAGCGTATGTAAAATATTAACAGCAATATTAATGACACCAACACACGAATAAGATTAAATGAGGGAAAACCCTCAAAAGCTATAATTTCTTCTATTAAATCTATGTAGTGATGTTTTAACATATAAATGAACTCCCCTGTTCTAGTAATAACCGAATCGAGAAGATGACGAAAGAGGAAAAATGACAGCCAACACTACGCGTAAAACCTTATAACAGCTAATTTCCCTCGATCGATGAATAATTTATTCGAATATCATTTTCTTCAACCATCTATCATAGGCAATCATTAACAGCTTTGATGATATTCATAAGTTCCTTTTAAAAAGTTCAGAAGTCGTGTTCGGTAAAGTTTTTTTAAATAAAGACTGCGAGACCCCGGAGTAGAATGTATGCGTAAAATTTATACGAAACCCGAAATGCTTAATTACCCGAAAAGTGCTCCAACTCACCTTTTTCTTATGCAAATTTATACCCAAGAACTAATTTGAAGCATTTAGTATACATTTCTAGATAAGAGAGTCATTAACAGTAATTCCCTCTGGCGACAGTGTGGTCAATAACGAAACAACCGTGAAAGTAATCTCAAGGTTGTGTGCTGAATTATTCTCATGATGTGAGAATAAGCAACGCAGCTGATATCATCTAAATAATACAAAACAACAAACGACTGTTCATGAAAGAATACTCGTGCCAAGTACTTTACTTGAACGTGAAACTATCCAACCTTTTTCAGTTTCTCAAGAGCAAAGATACACAGAGTTGTCTTAGGACATTATATTTGTGCTTGCTGTGCAAAGGGTGTTAAGTCCAAAATGGGCTAAAATGAGTTACCAAACCAGGCATGTTTGGAAAATCAAGAACTACTGCAGGGTACAGAAAGCTAACTCCAATTCCAGTCCTAAATATTTTTATTCACCGAGGAAATTTGGGATAGGTGAAACAAAACACAAACATGTTAGTGTTAAAGGGGTATGTCCCAATCAAAAACTCTTTACTCAATAAAATTTTAAAAAATTACTTTAAAGAAAAAAATTAAAAATTAAACTTAAAAAAACTGATTTTATAAAATCCGTTTTTTTTCAATCCAGTTTTTCTAAAAATTTCGATTTTGGACTTGACACTCTTTACACTGCAAACACAAATATATGAAATGATGGGAATTTAGTACAGAAATCTTATAGAATGCTTACAACGGGAGTTGAAAAGTTAAGTTTCCATGCTCGATTAAAAAAACAAAAACAAATTATGGAGTACTGGGTACAGCTGAGATCCCTTATGAATCAGATACGTAGCTCATCACCTTTTGACAACTCATTCATGCAATCTAAAATTCTAGCAATTACATCTCTGTCAAATTAATTTTTTCCCAACTCGGTAGGTAGTTCGTCTTGAGGAACATTGACCCATTTACACCGCAAATTCGTTAGCTACTTTATTATGCGAGCACCCTATAAATGAAGCAACACAGCTCTCTAGGAGAGGACAACATGGGAATAGCTACGCCTTATCCGGGATTCAAACCCGAGTCCACACCGTGGAGGCCCGAGACGCTAATTTCACTCCACGTTATAACATGCAAGCGTGTTAAGGAGTTAATTTTTTTTAAATCTAAGTTCGAACAACCCCGGGAGGTAATCGAATGCGATAGGCTCTCTTGAAAAGGTTGGTGAAAGGGGAATATCTGTCTTTCCCCAGACAGCGTCCAAAATAGCTGTGGTTAAATAGTATCGTGTTGCTTTAATATCGTGCAACAATACCGAAATTACCCCTTTGAGGGGGGCCGTTTGCACAGTGCAAACGCCTAAATCTAGTCTTTTTTTCACTTGTATTCAATGTATTCCAGTTAAATGAGCAGAAAAATGGTTAGTACTGCCATCTGTTATCATTTTAAAGAAGTAAACACATTTTACAACTTTTAATTGAAAATTTTTTCAAGATTCTTTAGGTTAAAAAAAAATCGGGGGGGGGGGAAGGAAATCTGCACCGTGCAAACGGTGGAGGCTGTTGCCCCTGAAAGGGTTAAACAATAAACAATCATAAAAAAATCAAGTTGGATTTTGAATAAAAATACTAAGTTATCCCCGATTATTTGGCGCAAGAGTTCAAGTGATAAAATTTTCATCATTAAAAACTGGGGCAACTGGCAAATAATATGCAGCTATACTAAAACCATAGTCTCACAATGAATGGACATCCTGTTTTTAAACAATAAGGTACACGCTCACCGCCGAGATATGTACGTCATAAGCATGGCATATTTTCCCAGTACTTTTCTACAAATTTTTCACAAATTATAAGTGAGTAGAAATTACGAAGAAAGAGTCACGCGTGGTCTCGAGCCCCATCAAATATATTTTACTATGCATTTTTCATAGATTCGCTCATTCGGGGGTATCAGGTAATCGGAGTTATAACTTATACTCCACTCCGAGTGCACGTCGGTTCAAGGAGTCAGCCACCGCGCCATTTCGGCTCATTGTTTTCCGGCCTTTTCCTGCGGGGGTGCTGTGACATTGAGAAATACCTCGCTGCCAACACCACTTAGGGGATAGGCCGGGGTATGTAAACCAACGGAGGTGCCTTTTTAACTTCCCCTCGCCCGGGCTTTTATCTCCGGCGTGCACGGCGTGTAGTCGCTAGGGGGGTGGGTGGAAGTATGGGGCCAGCTTGCGAGCATCGATTTTCAAAAACTGCGAGTGTTCATTAATTTGTGTTAGAGAAATGGGGGCTTTTGGTGAGATTCTTGCCTTCCAACCATACGTCGAGGTATAAGGGCTACAAGAATGGAATTCATTTCTGGAGAGCAATTTCATTTCTCAAGGCAATTTCCTTCGATTCACCACCTTCAGAAAATGTGGTATGAGATGAAAGTGTCTTCCGAATGTAATACTTCAACTCAGTCGCCTAATGAATTAGACCAAGAAATTTACTTATATGAATCTGTAAAATAAATCTACTGAATTCGGTTGAAGTAATTAAAAGAAAACCCTTAGGAATGGATCACAGGGAGTTAAAGCTGAATAATAGAATATGAAGCCCATGATTATGGTCAAACGTACTGAATATATAATTTACCAGTGTCTAAAATTTAGAGTTATTCACTGGACAGTGCCCAACTAAGAAGCTCTAAAGCTTTTCTTACCGATACAAACCAGGGCCCAGGGTTGCCCAATTTGGTCGGCAGATCTGTACTGTCCGTCCGGCGCCCAGGCCTATCGGGAACACCACCGAACAGGGGAAATCAACCCTCAGCTGAGTTTGCAGGAATTGCTACGCAGCGCTGGTCTACAGTTTGACAGTGGCTTGTACATGAAAGTGGGGGTAGACGTAATCTCTTAGAATTACCGATACAAAGCAACTGCAGCTGGTTTGCATCCTATGAATACATTTCGCCGCAAGCTCGCCAGTAAAAAGATGCTTCAAACATAAGATAATTTTTAAACGGATCTGTCAGGGTGGTTTCGGGGATCTGCAGTAGCAAAGAAGTGACTTTTAATTGGGATTGAGAGAAAATTGTACAGTGCAGATATACCAGATACTAATATCTGCTTTGCTACAAAATTTATAAGAAATAAGTTATGGTATCTCCAAGATAGGGTAAGAACATCGTACATAAAGGACTATCCTGATCACTTTCGCACATCCACATCGCGATTTCGGTAGCTACATTATCATGGAAGTACATCGAGTTAAACCTAGACTATTCTCTACGGGGGAACAGCACAGTAACGTAAACGCCTTAGCTAGAATTCAAACGCGACCACGCTGAGGAATCTTGAGACGCTAACCACTATACCCTGCGGGTGGCCTTTATAGAAACATTATAGCCTAAGGCCGTCTGCACACGGGGCAACTCAAAAGAAACTGATAACTGACTCAAATCACAAACCAGTCCGTGATGAGTCGTAACCTATGTAATTGAATGGAGCCACGCACACGGCGCAACTGGTTACAAACTCGTCCGACGGGTTTGTAACCAGTTGCGCCGTGTGCGTGGCTCCATTCAATTACATAGGTTACGACTCATCACGGACTGGTTTGTGATTTGAGTCAGTTATCAGTTTCTTTTGAGTTGCTCCGTGTGCAGACGGGCTAAAACTTAGCGAAAAATTTCTTTCAAATTTTATTTTGAATGTTTGTTTATTATAAATGCCCGAAAGATTGACTATGACACCATTTGTTCTCAGCAAAGGGCGAGACTGCTGGCCATTCATTTAACAGGCTCCGTATATGTGGCCAGCAATACCCCCTACAAGTCGGTCCCGTAATTTAGAACCGAGTCAAGGGACAAGACCGGAACACTTGACCCCGCCAGAGGTAAATTTTGAGAACTTGGGGGAAATTGCAGACACGACAGATTTAACGTGCACCGGCCACCATTGATGAACACGGCGGTGGATTTTGTCGGTGCCCGGCATCGAACCCGCAACCTGAGATCACTGGCTAGACGCCTTTTCCAACCGGGCCACCGCGCCCCTTTATTTTGAATGTTTAGAATAGTGTTTCTTTTCTTCCCGAAAAGCTAGAAAATCCAATGTTTAAGACGACTGAAAGATCGTGTCTCATAAATTCGAAATACACACGCGAAAGAAACCCACTTTGTCCAAAATGATTACACTGAGAAAAGAGAAAGCCTCAAATTAAATAGGAAGTCTCCATATATATCTCTTCACTTTAACGAAAAAAGATCCGCTTCCCGAGAAATGAAAAAAATATATCGCGCCAAGCGCTAATAATTTCTATTCCTCTCAAAACGTATTTTTTATTTTTTCAGATAAAAACAAAGCCCCAATCCTCTTCTCTCCAATAAATCACCATTTCGGCCCCGCCACGAGTGTCTCTTTTCGATGCTTTTCATCGGGATGAAATTTTGTTTTACAATCTCCCGACTCACACCAGCGTCACGGTTTTAACAAAGTGTCTAACCCTCTCTCCCTGGCGGCACCTTCCCTTCGTATCCCGCCACCGAACTTAAATCACATTATGCCTCGAATTTATCAAAGAACGCACTTTAAAAATTTCAGGAACTCGAAAAGGCTGCGCGCTGTTTTCCCACTCCTCTGGGATATTAGACGGTTTTTGCGGAGCGAGAGATAAAAGCGGGCCTTTTATTAAGGGGAGTTCTGTGCATCCAAGTCCGATCGAGGCAAAACGGGCATACATCACGGCGATTAGCCTAAAAGCGATTGTTTGGATATTGGATGGGCGGTGCGGGAGGGTGATACTGACAAGTGGGTGAGTCCGCTCCACTTGAAGGAGCCGTAAGTTAACTTGAAATATTCGCCGCAACCGACGTTAAAACAAATATTTTTGAAGTCATCTCCTCAGTACACCCACTCGCAGTCGACAGCGAATATTTCACCGGACGAATGAGACTATCAACTATTCTGCATTACAGTTAAAAGCACTTGAAACAAAATACCTAATGATAGCAACATTATTTTGACGGCACATACGTTAAACTGGTAGTCGACACTTGTGCTTTTAGCGCGTGCCGAAAACAAATTTTAGGTAGGGGCAGTCACAATACTTTTTTCTCTTCTTTATGTGAGGAGATTAAATAAGCGTGACTGCACCTGCGGCAAATTAGTTTTAAGCACACGTTAGGGAATAAAATAGTCTTAATTTCATGTAGATGCAGTCATAATAATTTAACATCTTCTTTATGTCAAGAGATAGCCGAACGACTAGGGACAAGGTGGTCCAGAGCTTACAGGTTCGAGTCCTGTTGGCATGATGTCTGTAGCCGGTCGGAATCGGCTTTAAACTGTAGGTCCCGGTCTAATGAGCCCTTGTGTAGAAAAAGTTGACCGTCAAACAATCATTTTCATGTCGAGAATCTCGTTAAGTTTTCCACTTGAACAAATAATAACTTATCCTCTTGATAACGGCCACAACCGACATTCGTAATTTCATGACTAAGTAACAACAAGCTTTGATACGACAGTTTAGCATACTCACGATGGATAATTTTGACTCTTCGTGTGACAGGATCAAACACAGTGAATATTCTCTAGCCGGCCACCCCTCAAAACGGCCACTTTTTTCGGAACCATGACTGATCATCCCCTTAGAGAAGTTTCACTGTGCTCGAATCCTCCGGTAGATATCCCGAACGCATGTGTGATATTCTCGGTGTTACCACACAAATTTCACGAAAGTAAGAGGAATTGTGTCCCGAGAAACAGAAAGCAAAAACACTCGAACTTCTCCCACATACTACAACATTTAGAGATCTGAATAAGACAAAGAGAGATGTTACAGAAGATTAGTCAATATCATAGCATTTCGGTCACTTCCATTAGAAGTTCTCCCCCCCCCCCCTTTCGTTTTAGATATACATGTCCACTTCTTTGCGTGTGCTTCAGGGATTGAGACCTGCCTGGAATCTTAGGCGGACATTTTGCAGAGAGTCGATTGATTTATTGTTTGAGAGCGTTACTGTTATATTATTTATTTATTTTTTGCTACATGAAGGCAAATTAGGCTGATATCTGAGCCTTTAGACTTGTTTTCCTTTGTAAACTGTATTATGGTTTACATTTAAATTAAAACTCTTTTTTTTAAGTTTCAGATTAATATTTTGTTCATTCACTTTTGTCCTGTACAGTGATAATGATTAAACTTCAGTAAGTCCCCAGCAAGAAGGCCAGAAAAAAGTCATCATCGATCTCTGGGTGTAGATATCACATATCACAACTTTTGGTACCCTACTGGTCCAGAAGTTAAAATTCCAACAATTAACAGGTACATAACTGCTAGAAATATCTAATAAATTCATAATGAATTACTGTGAAACTACGTATTTTAGAATGTTTTGATTCAGTTATTCTGCCAAAAGATTTATGATCGCGAAAAAGATAAGAATAGCCTATTAATCATTGTATTCCATAAGAGAATACTACTTAATGTCCACAAAGATTTAAAAAAAGACTGGCTTCTAGAATTATAAAACGTACGAAAAAAATATTTTTTTCTTCTCATGCACTAAAATAAGTGAACACAAAATCGCTCTAACAATTTTTTGGTATTCCCGTTCACCCGTTCTCTACGATCAGCACATTATGAAAAAAACTATTTTTTACGATGCACGGTAAAGTCATTGGAGGAATCATAATTCAAAACGATCGCAATTTATTTTAGTATCATGCAGAATAAAAAAAAAATGAAACCCCTCTCTCGGTAATCAAAACTTTTCGCGTATTATGACGCTAATACCTTTACAAAAGAGGGCTGCAAAAATTTTCTCAATTACTCCCGGTGCAAAGAGTTTGCAAACAATACGCATTATTTCCCACTCTTTTTTTAATTTGCGTTTTCTTTATTTAATCAAGAGAGCGTTCCCCGCCCCTTTCGAACAGAACTTTTACTGCTTTTTGAAGAGCGTCTTGTAATTACGCTTTCAAAGAGAATAGGGGTTGGGGTGGGGGAATGTAGTGTAAAGTTTTTGCTGTTCATTAATTACAAACCACAAAACAGTCATCCATTTTGTTTCTGTTAATTCGCACTAGTTGGAATTATGCTATAGTGTAACTGCTGTGAAAACCATGGACAACTGTAACTTCGAAGAAAACTAAACCCGCGATAGAAATAAATGTAATGATTGTTTAAGTAAACCTTGAGTCATTTTTTATTATGTAAAGACGTCAATGTAGCTTTTATCCCATTTTTTCTATATTCTTTTAGATATCTGATTTTGCAGATCTTAAAACATAGTTACTGCAACATTCTTTGATGTTGCGTTTTTAGGGAATATCAAATTTATATATACATTATGAAACTGTGGTTTCAGAAAACATATTACACATTGTATTTTCATTCATACAATCTATTCATATTATAGTGAGCAAAATTACAAAACATATCTAAAATAGAGATAATTTTAAATAATACGTACCATTTTTCATTTTTTAAATGATATATATATAATAAATAAATATAAATATATATATATATATATATATATATATATATATATATATATATATATATATATATATTTGTGCGGGTAAGGGTATAAATAACCATTTCTCTATATATGTGCTTGAGTAAAAAGTTTGTTCATGTATACAAATCTTATTGTCTAACGAATTTCTTATTAATATTTTCATTTCACAAAATTATCTGTAAATTCCTCTTTCTTCCGAGTGCTTACACCCAATCAATTTTTCTAATACTCCTCTCCCCAAAGAGTTTTCTAACAGGTGCAGGTTCCTACAATATCTGATCAATTATCTCTTATCCTGTGAGCTATCTGATAAGACATGTCCAATCTACCTTCTCTTTTGAATGCATTATAACATATGGCACCATTTGACCAATAAGAACATCTAATGTAACCTTCCAAATTATTTCCGCTAGCGCCGAAGTTACGAATTTCCATCTATGAAATGAATGGATCACGAAGCAGTCCACCATTTTTGTCTGTAAGTGTTTGTCGCTTCAGGTATTTTATTTTTCTAGCAAGCAGATTAATAAGTTCGTGTCTTTTTCGGCATTTATCTCTCATCACTTCTCTTTAATCAAGTGCCTGATGTAAAAGGAATTGCATGCCTCTAATGAGTCGCTATTCTGGAGACATAATAAAACCCTAACAAATTGGTCAATTTGTATTTTTGAGTTAAAAAGTTATCCTAACATCACCGTCCTTCATTTGGCGCGAATGGATGAATAGCGCAAGCTATGGAACGCGAGGTCCAGGGCAGCCTTGTGGTTTGAGCGTCGGAATTGGGCACTGAAGTTGCTCCTCCCGAATCTTGACAAGAGTCACTGAATGCTCTTGTGATTAAGCTGGGTATGGGCTCGTTGAATCTGTAGGTTGGAAAGTCCTTATGCGAAGAGAACTTTAGTTATTACGAAGCTATTTAGCTATTACGAAGAAAACTTTAGTTATGAAAGAAAAACAAAGAACTTCCAGCGACCATGAAATTGCCTGACGTTATTTTATTTAATCTTTTGCTTTGGCGTTTTTCTTTAAATTTGGCGAAGCATGCTTCCCTAATGCTTCGTAATGCGAAGAGAACTTTAGTTATTACGAAGATAATTAAGATATTACGAAGAGAACTTTAGTTACGGAAGAAAAACAAAGGACTTCCAGCGACCATGAGATTGCCTGACGATATTTTATTTAATCTTTTGCTTTGGCGTTGGTCTTTAAATTTGGCGATGCATGCTTCCCTAGGACAATGTAAACGTTTAAATCCGAAAAAGTATAGAGATGAAAATTTTATTTGATCTATGTTCTATAAAAATTTTGTCTGCTATTACTGATTAACCTTTTACAAGCCGAATTCAGATGCAGGTATATTTTAAATTAATTTTTTGCATATTTTGCCTTCTAATGCTGTAGTTAAAGGATATTAGTCATTTAAATTGGGAAAAAAACTTTTATATATAATTTTTATGGTGTTACCAATTGGGAACATTGGTCACTTCTGACTATACTTTTACACTGGATTCAAAAATGTATTATAGTGATGAGTAGATTATATATAACGAATTACACCAAGTGCATTTCATTTTAATTTTTTAAAAATTTTATATTCTTTTAATAATGTGAACCCACCAATGTGAACCAAATTTTAAATTGTGCTCTGTGAAAAATGAGGAAAAAGGCCATTTTTTATGATATTTTGTACATTTTCATTTTTATGTTTGAAATTTGTTTGTATTTCAAAACATCAAGGCCATCATTCTTTTACTTCTTCTAATTTTTTCAAGTCAATATTGATGAAATTTAATTTTTAAATAAATTTTCAATTCGATGTTCCAAATTGGGAACATTGGACTGTAAAAGGTTAAGAGACTAATGGCACAACATATGAAAAATGCTATAAATATCTCAGAATACCATTCAAACTTATGACACTCTACGCTTACATAAATATATATATATAAAACATAGATCCGTCACTGACTGGCTGATGTACAACGCACAGACCAAACCGCTAGACATAAAGAGCTAAAATTTTGCATGGCGATTCTTCTTATAGTGTATGGGTGCAGTAAGAGAGAATTTTGAAAAATTCTTCTTAGATTTTTTAAATTAAATTTTTAAGCTGTTTTTGTAACATTCTTTAAAGTTTGCATTTAAAATAATAATCCGAGAGTTATAAACTTTATATCACGAGAAATATCATAAAAATTCCTTTAAAATGAAATATTTTTCATTTTTAAAGATTAATTTTAATGCTTAAGATGAATTTTTAAAGATTAATTTTTAGAATTTAATTTATTAAATGCTGAGCACGTGGTTTCTTTTCTTTTAATTTTGAGTCACATGCATAACAACGAAATAGGCAAAAAAAATTTTATTGCTAATGCGGCAGACGATTGGACATCATCCAAAAAAATATTTACATACAGTAAATGAAATGTTCCTCAAACTGTACTATATTAACTGTACTATATTATTGAGTATGTTCTATCAGATTTAATATGAATATTTTCTTCTACATTGTTTTGTCTAAAAATATCCGTCACAATTTTTTTATAAATATATTTTTTCGTTTTGTTTCACATCAATTGCATACATTGATCGTCGTATATATTACAAATATATATATATATATATATTGACCGTTGTATTTAATTCGAATGTACTCCATAGCGAAGTACGGGTTTTCAGCTAGTTGAAAGATATAAAGTTAAAAAATCGAAAAATGAGTACCAAAATAGTTAATACAGAAAATAGAATACTAAAAAATTGTATCGAAGAAAGTGAAGGCGAGAAAGTTAGCGTGCACATTGTTTAAAATATTTTCAAAGCATCATAATGGGGGAATAGAAAACTGTTCTATGATGTAGAACATTCAGTGTCCACTTATCAATCTTTTTCCCCCCTCATTGATTACACGAAGAACGGAAATCGATAGTCATAAAACTAAAAACTTTTTTTTCGAAGATGCGGTGGTTTCACAGATTAACAGCGGTGTTTTTCACGGAATAAAAGGATTTTCTGCTCCGACTGATTTATTGATTGCAGCGCAAAGCGCCGACATAGTTTTATCGGACGTATCCAGTTCTAAAAACAGTGATGTAAGAGAATCTTCTCGGAAAAAAAAATCTCCAACAGGTGTGACTTTATTTAACGTGTTTAGAAAATGGTAAATCGATGACTTTAATAAGCAATATTTATGTGAAATTAAATATATTTTGAGATACATGCGTATCAATATTTCAGGGGTAATAAAGTAATAAAAATTATTTAAAGGCGTAAGGTAAATAACACTTCTGCCTCATTTTAAAAAGCCACGTTAAAACTTCTTCTGGGGTAAGAAACAAATACAGCTACACTAGCTAAAAGAGTTAAATTGATAAATTAAATTAATTCTGTTATCTGGATTAAAATACTTACCCATAACACTACCGAAAATATGTTAACACATCTTAAAATTTGCTTAAAAATTATTTCACCGTTATATGAGTTAAGAGTGGAATAGTAGCTATAACTTTTTCTTTGGTTTCATACATATACAGTCGAACCCCGTTATAGCGAACCCCGTATATAACGAACTCCCGGATATAACGAACGAAAGTTTTGGTCCTGCCGTTTTCTTATTGCTTTTAATGCTAATTTATCCTTTTATAGCAAAACTCCGAAATCTTAAGAATCAGCTATAACGAACCTTTTTTTCAGTCGACAACTGAATTTTTTTTTATTTTAAAATTTTTTAAGAATGTTGAAGATAGAACGAATGTTGAAAAAGCAAAGAATGTTGAAGAAGAAGATGATGAAGATTTACCTATTGCGATGTGAATAGAAAAGCACAAAATTTCATCATTCTTAGATTGTGGCTTCCAATTGTTCGAAACATGTGGTGATGAAGTCATTACATGTGAAAATCCGACTGATGAAGATATTGTGGAAGAAATTAAAATGAATCATTCTGAAATTGAAGATTCTGCTTCTGATGCTGATGAAGAGGAGCACATAAATGACGAAATCTCCACCATCTCAGATGCTACAGCAACGATGAGTGTAATTAATAGGCTTTTGTCTACACAAATAGTGGAAGAAAGAGCGTTGGAGTCATTTGCTGTATTGGACAAAGAAACTCATAAAATGCTTTTGAAATCGGCATCACGTCAGCAGAAGATTACCGATTATTTCTGTATCAAAACAGTGAGCAACAATTAAGGATAAAATCAATTTATTTCCATTTGTCTTCATTTTTAGTTAATTTAATTAATATTGCGTCAGTTTAATGTAATCGATTTTAGTCAATTTAATTCATTAATGATCATTTTTAATAGATTTTATCATTCTTTCAATACATTATTATTGAATATACATAGCAACTAATGAGTTATACATTTTGTGAACTTCAACATTTTTCTTAATGGTTCGGATATAGCGAACCACCCAATATAGCGAAGAAAACCTTTGGTTCCTTGAAGCTTGCTATAACGGGGTTCGACTGTACAACAGCATAACACAATTTAGTAAACATATTTTGAGGGCGTGTTTTAAGGGTGGGAAATTTTGTTAGAGAAACGCCCCCGTTTACAAGACAGAAGGAGTTAACCTCTCTAGAGGACATTCTAAAAAAGATTGCACCGTTTCCTCATACATATAGGAAACATTTAAAAACGTCCACGAAAGAGGCGACGAAAACGACGGAAAAAAAACATGAAAAACCACATTTTACAAATTTGGAAAATAGTGTTAAGTAAAAATTCCTCTTGCATTTAGTCTTGAAAACTTATCCAAATATTCAGAGATGCGAACTAAAACTAATGAAAACTCCCCATTTTTTAAAAATAAAATAGACTGAAGCGAGAAATTGAATCCAGGGGTGAAAAATAACGAAATATTAGTAATATCATCAAATTAATATTTGCAAGAAGATTAGCAGTGATTCAACAACTTGCTTTCAAAGTACCCACAATGGTGCAGTTTAAATACACATTTAATTCCATTGGAATCTAACCTCCTTCATATTCTGACATAACAGTACTTCATCAGCCTAATGTATTTAAAGACATGCGACAAGACAACTTCTAATGCCAGTGCGATCAAGCACATTTGGCGGAAAAACTGGGAGCTCCTATTGGTGAAAGCCAGCCAGGTAATGAAGGAAATCTCAGTAGAAAAGAAAACAGAATAGACAGTTCTAACTAGAATTAAGAAATAGTTTAAACCTCATCGGTCTAGATTTCGCCTGAGACTTTGCTGATCTTATAGAAGTTAATCACCTCGTAAGGGTGAGCCAAACGTTCGCAAAAACTTTTAAAATTCATAAAAAATTAACAAATTGTGATAAAGAAGTGAGGTTTGCAAGAAAGGGCTCACAAGGAAGTCGGATGTTTTCAGCAGCCAAAAAAGTTTAAATTTTTTTTTAGAAGTTTTAAAAAGTCACCGGTAGATGGCGCTGATACGTGAGAGATTCAGCAGAATTTTGCAAACCAATCTTACAATCAAAGACCGTGATACACGAGAATTTGGATGATTGGCCACGAAGGGGAAGACCCTCGTTGGTGGGAGGGCCGCATTACTGCGGTGGAAACCGCCATGAATAATATGGCGGCGGAATCGTCCACGGGGAGTAGCAATGCTCGCAAAGCTGGATCAGTGACTCTACCAGTGACCTTTTAAAATTTTTATTTTGCTGCTAAAAAAATCCGACTTCCTTGCGAATCCTTTCTTGTAAACTTCACTTCTTTATCCTAATTTCTTCCTTTTTTTATGAATTTTTAAAGTTTTTACGAATTTTTGCCTCACTCGGTATATTAATATTTATAGCCAACCATCACACAATACCGCATTTTCTTGAAAAATTAGCAAAATGTAATTTTGAACATTTCTGTATTTTTACTGTAGGAAATTCAAACGATAAAATAAATTTCAAAAATGCAATCACCTCTTGGAGCACGAGGAAACCAACGTAAAGAAATAATATCACAGCTTGAAGGCATGGGAAATATATAAAAGATATTCAACGTATTTTTTTTTAAAATCTGGAACTGAAGTGGAAAGCACGAACGCGGGGAATCTACGCAAAGGCCTAGCGCGACGACTCTAAATAAAAAGGGGAAGGCAGTTCAATTTTGAACAATTGTGAGTCGAAAAATTTCGAGATATAAAAATACGAAAATGTTGAAATTGCTTTCCAGTCCCCCCCCCCCTTCTGCCAGGGACTTGTGCGAGAAAAATGGAGGAGCGATGCCACTTCAAAATGGCATCTTATTCCAGCAGCAAAAATGCGTATGAAAACAAATGCACGCTCATCAAAGTTAGATGCCGAGGACGGAAAAAAACTAGCACCGATCCAATCTATGAAAATATCAATTTTCAAACATTTAAAGACACCACGTGCTAGACAACATAGCGGCTTTTGAGAAAGTCGTAACGAAAAAGGAGAAACAAAACGAACCACATTTTTTCACGCATTTGAACTTAAAAATTAAAGTTGTTAATAGCATAATGAGAGAGTCTAAAGAATTTCTAAACAAAATTCCTATATTTTTTACTCAAATAGGTATACGGTTCATTTTATCTATATATATAAAACAGTTCCGTGACTGACTGACTGACATATAACGCAGAGACCAAACCGCTGGACCTAAAGGGCTGAAATTTTTAATGGCGATTCTTCTTTTAGTGTAGGGATGCATTAAGAAAGATTTTTGAAAAATTCTTCTTAATTTTTTTAATTAAATTTTTAAGCTGTTTTTTTATCATTCTTTAAAGGTTGCATTAAAAATAATATTCTAAGGGTTATAAAATTTATATGACGAGAAAGATCATAAAAATTCCTTTCGAATGAAATCTTTTTCGAATCTTTACCTTCACTGTCTGATTTTTGGTGAATTTTTAAAGATAAATTTTTAGAATTTAATTTATTAAATGCTGATCACGTGATTTCTTTTCTTTTTGTGATACTTTAAACTAATTTTGCGTCACGTGCATAACAACGAGATAAATTGACAAAAAAAAATATATTAAGAATGGTAGCATTCTTGAACAAAGAGCTGTTCTCCGCATTAGAAAGAAAAAAAAAATTTAGATTGCTCTGACAAAGTCAAAGCCAGTGAGCTAAGAACAACGTAAAAACAAAATGTATAGAAGCTAAGGATTTGTGGACATCTTCAATTTCATATTCAAAGGAAATGTTATTTCTGAGAAAAGTAGCATTTATGAACGCACACATAATAAATGCTAAACGGAACTTTGACCAAGTGACATGATGCTAATATTCCAAAAAGGGATGATTGAATAAGGGTCCCGTAAAAACCACTGCCTGTATAACATTTTTTAAAGAATATTAAAAAGTTCTTTCAAAAACTGATATCGGAACGAACGGGAAAAAAAAGAGTTATAATGATGTAAAATGTATAACAGCAGGCATTATTACTGTTAGGGCTGAAGGTAGAGTCTGAACACGCTGTCACGAATCTGAAGCATCCGTCAGCAAACATAATAAGAACATATAAAAGCAAGGTAGGGTGCTCAGCACGGCATTATAAGGCTACACATCTTTAGGGCTGTAAGGATAAAACATTTCAGCATCATTCCGAAACAGCGTCAGAATACGATCGCAGAAACTTTCATAACATTTTTTAAAAAATCTTTCCTTTTCTCGTAACAGGCATGAAAATGGAATAAAAAAAACGGTCTATCGAAATCCGGGCGAAAACATCAGAAACTCACGCAAATAAAGAAGGAGATTCTACAAAAAGACTGCGAAAGGCAAAGATGAGGAAACGAGATGGAAAAAAAAAGCCAGAGATGCGGCGGGAAAATGTCCACGCACAACGGGTTCCACATGGTGGAAATGAAATATGCGAAAGGAAGGGGCGAGGGAGACATGATAAAATTGGGCGCCAGAGTTATGTTTTATTATAGTGCGTATTTCGTTCCCTCCGTTTAAAATTTTAAAGTCAAACCAGCCTTTCAACGCTAAAAAGTAGACTTTCTGCAGACGCGTCAATATTCGCAGAGTAAAATCGCTTGAAAGCAGTCATCTCACTACACACAACACTGCTTGAATTTGCAATTAAATATATTTTTTCCTAAGCATATCTCCCTTATTTGGATATGAAAGGTGAATATATTTGTTATTATGAAACAAACTCCAGAAAGTTCCCGTTTTACACTCATATAAAAAAAAATGTTGCAAAGATGCACTCTGCCCCCCCCCCAAAAAAAAAAACCCCTTCATAAGAGATATTTTGTTTTCCAAAGCAGTAGGTACTTTTGACACTGACCAACACAAGGACACTGACCAACCCATACTGCGTATTCGTTGGCTATTTATTATGGGAACACCCTTTACACAGCTCCCTATGAAGCAAGGCAAGAGCCTCAACCGGGATTCACACATTGAGCCCACACCGTGGAAGCCCGAAACACTAACCACTATACGTTTTACGCAGTTTCATAATAGATATATATAGAACGGATTATGAAAAGGAAAAGGAATTCAGGTAGTCTCTTCTAACGAAACTACCGCGGGTTTTTAACGTAGGATCACTTATCGTTGTTTACCTCTTTTGTATGTATATATGTATGTATGTATGTGTTATGTATATATGTATCTATATATATGTACGTATGTATATATATACATATATCTATGTGAAACTTTTGTGGAATTTTGGTACTTTTCTGTTTAACTGCTTACTGCTTGTCCAAGCCATACAGACTGGGTTTGACGCGCTGCCAAAATTATAACTCGCGAGGTACGGACGGACGGTTTTAGCTTCTGAAATTTTGCTTTCCGTAGGACCATTAACGTAATCCTATTTAAAAACTAAATTCAATACAAAAGACTCCCCTCTCTCTCTCTCTCTCTCTCTCACACACGTCATGATGAATATTCTTCTTTCAGAATTCCAAGCCGGGGCGAATCGAGAAAAAAAAAATGTTCGATCATTTATCCACAATGGTAACTATTGATGTTCTACAACAGAAATTCCTGACACTATGAATGAGAATATTTACTTCGTATTTTGTAGACACGCTGATAAATTAGCAAAGGGTACAACTGTCACAAAAACAAAAGGTAAACAAACGCGTTGTTAGATATGTAAATAAGATAGCTTCTATTTTCATCCAGAGGAGAAAAATATATGTTATATATGAAGCTATTCTATACGTGTTTCTATTATTTCTCACTACTAAATCAATTTGCACGCAAACAACACTTTTAGACTCTTGAATTCTCGCGAATAGTTTAGAATCTTCTTGTTAAACAAACATAACATTCTCCTGACTTGCATAGACTTTACGCATGAGTGTTAAAGTTTCTTAACCTCATCAGAGAACGATATATTTTTTTTCTTCTGACTGCTGGTGTAGAAAGGAAATAGCGTTTTACATTTTTTTTTCTCGAAAGGCATTTTTATGTTAATTTTTGAAACCTGTGACATTTTAAAATTGAACTAACTAACTAGCTAACTATATATATATATATATATATATATATATATATATATATATATATATATATATATATATATATATATATATATATATATATATGTATATATATATATATATATATATATATATATATATATATATATATATATATATATATATATATATATATATATATGTATATATATATATATATACCCTCCTAATTTGGAACTAATTAAAAGTAGCCATGATAATATTAATGTAAACTTTCTAGATATCAATATTAAATTAAGTACTAACAATAAATTAACTTATGACTTATATGACAAAAGATCTGAATATAATTTTAATATTGTTAAATTTCAAAATTATCTAACCTGTTTACATAAATCTGTTTTTAATAACATTATTGTAAATCAGTTAGTTCGTATAAATAGGCTATGTTCTAAAGACAATAGGATTAAGCATATTATAGACTTGAAAGCTGTGCTAACTAGTAATAATTACCCAGTTAGTCTATCCAAAAACATAATTGGTTGTTTTTGTTTTAATGAATAGTTTGTTCTGTTGCATTAATAAGTTAAACATAAATAGGTTAAAATAAAAATAATAACTACTAAAAACAAAAATAAAACATAAGAATAATAAAAAATAATTAACTAATAGTAGTAACAATAATAAAACTAAATAAATAATGGAATAATATTCTTAAAATAAGTTACCTTAGTAAGTATGTAACTAAGTATCCACTACCTCAATGGTTGCAAGTTATGACGTCAGTCATCTTGCGGTTACAAGTTCTTAACTTCCACTCTGATTAGCGCCAGGCTTGGTGTTCTTTGGTTAAGTACTTTAATACAAATTCATTTATTATTCAATTCTTCTGTTAATAATGGATTGTACGGTGTCTGAGTGTGTTTATTTAATAGATCATACTCATCAGAAACAATCCATTGGTTTTTAGACAGTATTGACACCGCTGATGAAGAAATGCTGTCAAAAACCGTATTCATACTTATCTTTACATGTTGGATGTTCCTGGCTACATGTAGCTTTAGAGCTATTACTGGTTTTCTCTTTCATCTTATTCTTATTTATATATATATATATATATATATATATATATATATATATATATATATAACAGTTCCGTAACTGACTGACTGACTGACATATAACGCACAGACTAAACTGCTGGATGCAAAGGGCTGAAATTTTGCATGGCGATTCTTCTTATAGTGTAGGGGTGCACTAAGAGAGATTTTAAAAGATTCTTAGATTTTTGAAAAATTAAATTTTAAGCTGTTTTTATAACTTTTTTCAAGTTTGCATTTAAAATAATAATCCGAGGTTTATAAAATTTATATCACGAGAAAGATAAAAAAAAATTCCTTTAAAATGAAATCTTTTTCGAATCTTTACCTTCATTTTCTGATTTTTCGTGAATTTTTAAAGATTAATTTTTAGAATCTATTTTATTAAATTCTGACCACGTGGTTTCTGTTCTTTTTGTGATACTTTGAACTAATTTTGCGTCACGTGCATAAGAACAAAATAGACAAAAAATATTTTTTTTTCTTGCTAATACGGTAGACGATTGGACATTATCCAAAAAAATATTAAAATATACTAAAAGATATGTTTTTCAATACCTGTACTATATAAACTGCACTTTAGTATGTTCTATTAGATATAATTTGAATATTTTCTTTTACATTATTTTGTCTATAAAAATATCCGTTACAATTTTTGGATAAATATATTTATTTGTTTTTTTTACACCAATTGCATACATTTATAGTTGTATTTATTATATATCTATCTATATATATATATATATATATATATATATATATATATATATATATAGAGAGAGAGAGAGAGAGAGAGAGAGAGTGAAATTTATCCATGGCGGCCAGTAATGGTTTTTTGAAAAAAAGTAGCCTTTTGAGGGAGGGGACGTGAAAAATGGGGTTTCTTCCAAAACATTCGCTCTACGGAAACTTTAATCGGTTATGATCAAAATATGGCGGTTCAAAAGAGTGGCCTGCTATAGAATTTTTACTGCATATATACTTATACACACACACATATATCTGCGCTCAGATGGCAAAATGTTATGTCACTTTTCTTAAAAAATTGAGTTTTTCACATTCGGGATTCTCGTTCGCCGATATTTTCTAGTTACTGTAACTACTGTAAGTAATAGACAACTATTAATGCATATATAAATACAATATAATACAAATATAATACAAATTACTGATTTTTCATGACATCTTGAATCTTAGAATTGCTATCACGTAAATAAAAAAAAAGACTTAACATTTTGCCTTCTGAGAGCACGCACGCACACACACACACACACACACACACACACAAATATATATATATATATATATATATATATATATATATATATATATATATATATTAAATCTTTGAGGGGTTGGGACATGAATATTATTTCAAAAGTTTTGAGTTTTACAAGACATTTTTTTCTTCTATTTTAACACGTTTTGAATGTCGGGAATGCTACTTTCATTTCCTTGCTTAACGACCTGCTTAAATGTTTGTGCTTAGCACAAAAACTTTTGGATGAATATGTTCGGAGCAGAGATTACTAGAATCACGATGGTCGTGGCACTTTTGAACTACATTTTTACATCTCATCAAGAATCTATATATACTACTTTGCTCCCCTATTTAAACTATCGACATAAATGCTCTTCTCATTTCGGATCATTCGCTTCTCAGTTGCCCCAATAAAAGAAAAACAAATTATTGGAACCAAAAGACCCCTTTTCAAGAAGTTGAGAATGCACATTTTAAAATTATTGTAAGAGTTAAAATATTGATTCAGCAGGTATTTTTTAAGCGCGTTTTAGATGTACGAACGTAGGTGACACCTTTACGTTTTACAAGTAATACGCGAAAATTTAAAAATCGTTTAAAACACCTTCGTTGAAACAGTGATCGACTAAATAACGAACATATAAATTTCTTTCATATATTCTTGCATAAGAAGATGAGATGATTTATAAAAAATTTCTCATGATTTTCTACAGAATGCTCTAGAAACAAACATGGCAACAAAATGAAGAAAAAAAATTGATAAAATGACACAAAAAAGATGCTATGAAAGTCTCGCAAATTCTTCCACACAATGGCATAAAAATGAACTGCACGTATTATTCGTCAAAATATAATCCTTCTAGAACGTTCACGTCCACAGATCTGAATGAAAGAGAGCAAGTAAACAGAGAGCTGCAACAAGCGTATTTTTATATTCCCCGAGCTTGTTACGAATTTTCAACGATCGCTGGAAAAACAAGGAAATGCGGCTAAAAATACGACGCCAAACTCTGCCAAGAAATAAATATTTTTCCGCGGAAATAAAAGTGGTAATGATTTATTTTTTTTGAGAAATGTCATTGTGCGTCTATTCCAGCCTTATGCTGGTAACAATTGAATAACCGCGATTTTTATATGAGAGTATGAAACAAGCATTTTTCAAACAAGAAACATTTTCGAAAATATGCGTTGAAACGACGTGAAAAAAATGAATTTTCGGAAACGCGATATTGTCGTACATATTTCCAAATAATTTTTCTTCCATATTTCAGTCACTATTAAATTACAGAAAATTCTTCTTTTAAGGGGAACAAGTAAAAAATATATTCCTTTTCTCATGCATCTCTGCTTTTGTGTATAAAAAATTAGTTTAACTTTTGGTGTTTTGGTTAGTGGACTAAGAAGCAAATTGTGGTTACTGTGTTCATTGATACTTGATTCCATTAATAATTCGCATAAGAAAATTTTCATAAAACAGATTTTTACAAAAAAAATCATGACAATTTTGTAGAATATTTCTGAAAAACACGTGATTTCCTAAAAAATTAAGAAAGTTTCGTTACAATACACGTCGGGAGCAACGGTAAGATCTCATGAACTGCAGGTCCTCAAAGTGAAACTCATATTTTTGCAGTCACCTTGAATAAAATTGAGTATAATTATTGAAAATATCTGACGGCATATCTGCATTTCCTCAATGTATATTTACGCAATTTTTTATCAGCGAAAAGAACTAATGATATAACTCTTTTTCCTACCTTTCACTTGTTAATAAAGGAAATAGGATAACAGAAATACTTTCCAAGACAGCTCTTACCTGAAAGAAAAGAAATACATTTTACATTTATTCGTTAAAATTTATTTATATTATTTATATATAATGCGTATGACATATATAATAATCAAAAAGAAACAAATTTGCATGTTATGAATCGAAACAAAAGGATCCACAAAAAATAAAATTGTTACCAAAACGTAATTTTTAAAGGATGAAGAGCTCAGATTCACTGTGTAATGAAATAAATGCCTTAAATGGTTAAATTTTGTAAGATAAAAGTATTTTTGAAGAGCAAATTTAACTTTTCTCTAATAAAACAAATTTACACATTTTATGCAATTTCCTTTTACATTATTCCTTTTACGACATTAATTATCTAATTCCGATAATAGGAAGTTTTGAAGCCAAAGTCTACTGTCAAAGGTTTTATGCGGGCATTTCCTTTTAATCTAATATTCATATCTTTTAAAATCCCTTTCTCTTAGTCAGATATTCAAACTTCCTTCATTTTCACACAATTTCTCAGAAAGTTTTTTTTGCAAGTATTTATTATTAATTTAACATGTTACTAGATATTTATTCTTCTCCATAGGGTACATCAGGCAATACTTACGAGTGGCGCACGTTAATTATTTGATGTCCTTTTACAGGTATATATTTTAAAAACTTATTAAGTTAATTTTTTTAAATAGAGATACCCGTAACAAACATCCTTTAAACCAACTTTTTTTCTCTTTTATTTTGCTTAGTAATATTTCCTCCTGCAACAAAATTGTAGGGAATTTTCAAATCACTCTTTACGAGCTTAAAGCTAGAGGAATTAGTGTTCGATTTTCACATGTCCGAGGTCATTCTGGCATTTTAGGGAATGAAAGAGCCGATTGGCTTGCAAAGCAAGCTACAAAGCTAAAACTTCATCGATCCTGTGAGCATCCCCAAATCTCACATTCGCAATGAGAATCACAAAAAGACCATTCTCTTATGGAATGAGATGTACCAGAATTCACCAACTGCCTCTTTAACTAAACTATTTTTCCCCACAATTTCGCAAAGACTAAATAACAAGTATTTCTTCAGTGACTTTCACTTAACAAAATTTCTCACTGGCCACGGCAATTTCAATTGCTATCTTAAGAAATATGAATTATCGGACACTGATGTGCTCCTGCAGCTTGGGCGGTGTTCAAAATGTCGAACACTTACTTTTTGACTGCTCCAAGCTTACTGAAGGGAGAAGGGATTTTATTGTGGAATTACATTCCTGTAACACTGAATTTCCTCCTCCGCTTCATGTTTTGGTCGACCACAAAAAGGTTTTTTTCTCATTCTGTAAATTATTGCCTTTGCTGCTTCAGTTTTTAATTAGTCTTGTTTGTTTGTTTGTTTGCTTTGTTTTTATCTGTTTTTTATCTTTGTTTTTATCTGTTTTTTATCTTTGTTTTTATCTGTTTTTTATCTTTGTTTTTATCTGTTGTTTCTACTTACTTCTGTAAGCCTTGTGCTATACTTTGTGGTTCACAAGGACTGCCTTATTAATAAAAAAAATTAAATAAATAAAAAAACAGACTTTTTATCCCAACATCCTTTTAACTCCAACTTTTTACTCAGGAAAAAGCATTTTTCATATTCATTTTATTACCATTTTCTCAATGACCAGGCACTTAAAATTATGACGTCTCCTTTTGCAAATAAAAAGTTCATATTAAATTTGCAAGAGTTTCTCCCCCAACGAATATCTATTTATTAAGTTGATTATTAATTCTCCCAAAGTCACGATATCTGTTACACAAGATTATTTATTGCGACAGGAATTTGAAGTTTTCTGGCACACATTTTGGCACTTTCTCAACGCCCGGAAAATTAATTATCAAATAAATGCAGCCTAAAACTTGTATGAGCGAATAAAACATTAACATATCAGTGCGAAAAGAAACAGAAATGAATTCTAGAGGCTTTCGAGATTTACATGTGCAAAATTTCACCGACCTCTAAAGAATAAGGACTAGGAAATAAAAGTTTCAAAAGACAACAAAGGTTAGATATCACACTGAAAACACAATTGGATGTAACATTGTTTATTTAACATTCTTTCTAGACTGTGAAAATACAATCAAGGTAAACAGCAAAATTAACAATAGAACATTGCCGGTTTTAAAACACCTCTATCACTATTTAAAGAAGTTCGCGCCCAAAAACTCTCAAAAGTGGTACTTTTTTTATGCTGTGCAGTACTTGCGCATCGAACCTTGATGTAATTTGTATATTACACCTATTTATCTCAAAATGGAATATTTCTTCCCATCAAAAGGAAACAACTCAAATTCCCTTAGAGATATCTCAACGAAAATTTTGTGCTGTTTTCAATTTTTACAAAACAACCTTCAAGATATCTGGTTTACAGAAAAAAATATATACAAATAGAGAAGATTAATAAAAAAAACTTAACATGTTTAAAATTTTAAAAGGAAAATATTTTGAAGAAAAATTTCAAATTTTCAAGAATTGTTATTTGCATAGTGATCTTAAAATAAAACACAATTGAAAACAATAAATCATTAGAGAATGCGAACAAAATAGAAATAAAATATTTTTGTCACCGGACAACCCTTAAATATTTTGTTCCCACTTAAGATACTTAATCTAATAAATAAACCCTTTTTTTGTTTATGATAACTTTCAATAGTTCAACATGCTATAGTTATTGCATCGATAGCAAATTTTCATAAATAGGCATAAATATTAGCAGTAAAAATTCAATTCTGTGTCACGGACTACCCTTAAATATTTTATTACCATTTAAGATATGCAATCTGACAATTAAATTCTTTTTATTTATAATAACTTTCAAAAGTTCTATATGCTATAGTAATGTATCAACAGTATATTTTCTTAAATAAGCATAAATTTCAGCAGTACATAAATTTCTAATATGAGTAGTAATGATGATTTCCGTGACTTCCGCAATTTTCTCTGAATGATATTTAAAAATGATGCAAAATATTTTTGTTTCCCAACTTTCTGACGGGTTGCGAAACAAAACTATTAACGACATGCAGATTAAAAGGTAAGACGTGTGACACCTTAACTTGAGAAAATGGTGAGACAATCAGATCCCTAATCTTCGATCCTCTAGCAGCAGGGACTGGCCGATTGAAGAAGCTGACAACGAAGAACGGATCCAACGAGGTTCCGCAAAATTAATTGAAGAAGAGGAAGGTTTTAGAAACATACCACACGTTGGAATAAGGTATTATCTGATAACCCGCGGCGGATAGATTCAAAATTAACATTTATTCAATTAGTCGTCATTTCCAGTGCACCACACAAGACCCGACATAGCAACTAAGGCCTTCCGTGATTGAATATGCTGCCATCACAATTTAGACCGAGTACCCTCAGGGGCGACATCTGAGGGCTCGGGCCCTCCTCCAAACTCTTACCACTACTCGGATGGACTTTGCGGGCAACAGATTTAACGTGCTCATACCCGGGTAGACACGAAGTCATTCAGAGGCGCTCGTCAATTAGTTGTTATTTAACTCGGGATAGGACTATTTTTATTTATCCTTCTTTTAGCTGCTTGCTGAAGTGAACTTGCTGTAAATCTGCGTTGTTACATTGAGTTATAGCTCTAATTTCTTACTACTGGATCTAGAAAACACCATACAAATTTATTTTGATTAAGTAATAGTTTTAATTTACAAACTATACAGACATAAAAAGTTGAAGTGAAAAATTCTAATCAGTTTGTAAGTGATCAGAAAAATTACTAGAGGATTCATCGCATGCTGTGAAAGAAACATAAAAGAAATTTCCACATTATAGATTTTATGAGAGAACTGAAAAATCCCAGTCAATTTATATATAATCAGGAAAATTACTGCATGATTCATCGTATATCGTGAAAGGAGTACAAATTGTGTTCCACGTTATAGCTTTTATGAAAGGGTAAGTTAAAATGTTTCGATGAAAATCTCATTAATACATCAAACAAATTTTTAAAGACATATTTCAATTTCAGATTTTTAGCTAACATCTAATTATACTTTATGACTTAATATCATGAGTGGAAAAAAGTCACATTTTCTGAAGAATTAAAAAAAAATCACTAACAGCAATCACTCTAGTTCCTAATAACAAATCAGACCGTGTTTCAACAAACGGTAATAGACGACGTTCTGCCGGTAATACACATAATTACCCAAAATAGTGCCACTCCCATCAATTATGTAATAGCAACTATCTTTTTGTACATGCATTAAAAATAATGACGAGGATGAGAAATTAAATTCTAAAATATATATAGTGGCTCCCAAAAGTGTTCGTACACTTACGATTTTCAATGAAATAGGGGTCTATCCATTGATTAAAATGAATATTTCAGAATGGGTATTTAATAATAAGATCTATAATCTATTCTTAACAAAACTACAGGAAATATTTTGAAAACATAGTAAAACTTTATTTTTAAGAAACCAATAATCCAATAGTAACAAAAACTTTATCTCACAAAAGTCATCGTACACTTTAAAAAATCTCTACATATTAGTAAATATCCTAATTTTTCGTTAAATTAATATTTAGTAGGATATCCTTTAGCATCCACAACAGCTTTTAAACGTCTGGGAATAGATTGCTTTAGTTCTTTTGTAATTTTTGCATCAATGTTCATCCATTCTGCCATCATAATTGTTTTTAGTTCGCTTTTCGTGTGAATGTCGTGTTTTCCCACTCGAACCTCCAGTTCTCTCCAAATATGTTCTATTGGGTTTAAATCTGGCGATTGAGGTGGTGTTTTCAAAACTTGTGGACAATTATAGACACACCAGATGCGAACGTTGAGAGCCGTGTGCTTAGGATCGTTATCTTGATAAAAAACAAAGTTGTTTCCAATTAACAAATTTTGAGCTGATAATTTTAAACTGTCTCTTAAAATATTTATATAAACAGCATGAATCATTATGCCATCAATAAATACCAAATTTCCTAGTCCTGATGCTGACATGCACCCCCACACAAGGATACCTCCACCGGCATGCTTAACTGTTCCTACTAAGTTCTTGGGATTAAGTTCCTCATTTTTTTCTTCTTCATACAATTATACGCCCATAAGCCCCAAAAATGTTCATCGGCAAATAAGACATTATTCCAATAGGTTTGGGGCTTATTTACCATTGATAGTGCGAAGGAAAGCCTAAACTTTCTGTTTTTCTCACTCACAAAAAATTTTCTATGGGCAGAACGTCCATGTAATCCAGCTGTTCTGAGAACTCGTCAAAAAATTTCAGGTGAAATTGAAGTAGAAAATGTTTCATTGAATTCTGCAGAAATTTTTACAGCACTCAAACGTGAATTTTTCACAAATTTTCTAATTATAAATCTCTGATCACGTTTTCTTAACTTTGCCGGACGGCCTTTTCTTACCTTGTTTTCGATCCAATTTTCTTCTTTAAAGTGTTTTTTCACATACTGCACAGTAGAATGGAATAAATTAAGTAATTTAGCAATATTCCGAACTGATTTACCACTACTATGATGAAAAATAATCAATTTTCGAATGCTGTTTGTTGTTTCTTTACGACTACGAGCCATTTTTAAATAATAAATAGAATATTACGGAGTAGGCAAGCAAAAATTAAAGCCAAACGATATTTTAAATGCCACCACAATTCAAAAATAAAAATAAAGCGCCAAACGATAATTTTAATTATGAATTTATCCGAAAATATTTCAGTGTACGATGACTTTTGTGAGATAAAGTTTTTGTTACTTTTTGATTACTGGTTTCTTAAAAATAAAGTTTCACTATGTTTTCAAAATATTTCATGTAGTTTTGTCAAGAATAGATTATAGATCTTTTTATTAAATACCCTTTCTGAAATATTCATTTCAATTAATGGATAGACCCCTATTTCATTGAAATTCGTAAGTGTACGAACACTTTTGAGAGCCACTGTATATATATACTTTTTGTTTTCTTTCACTAAATATGGAAAGCTGAAAGCCTAATGAATTATTTATATCGATATCAGATGTAGATTTTTCTAAGGCAGTCAATTAAATTGAAACTGATTCCTTCTTGACGTAAAAATTAATGGAGCGTGAAAATTTGACAGGAAGATTACAATTATAAACCAAGATTCGTGCAGGTAGCCCAACATTCAATAGATGGATTTATTTATCAGGCGATAATAATCGAGATACAGGCAAGATTGCTTTTGCAATGGAAAGATTTACTTTAAGAGGAATTAAAATTTTATAATAAATGGCTTCATATTTTATATATGGATGCCAAACAGCATCTCCCGGCATCCGAGATGACGGCAAAGAGTCCGACGGTAACGCTTATTTTTTATTACTGGCGACAATATTCCAGTACTCTTCTGTGAACAAAACCATGCACATTAGGAGGTATTGAATCAAAATTAACCCCCCCCCCCCTGATTTAAATAAATCACCGTTTGAAGAAGAAACTAGCGAATGAAAATGAGCGGCACTTTTCTACTAGATGGGAATCCCTGTGGGTAGTGGACACGCGCGGCTGTGAGAGAAAAAAACGCCACGCGGCGAGGTCGGACGGAGCTGAGCGGCGAACGAGAAACAATTAAAGAAATGACGATCGCTTTGCCGTACAGGAGCCGGACATTATCAAGTTTACCGAAGGTATTTTGAAGTTAGCAACGATTCCAGCGACCTGGTGATAAAGTGAAGACAGAAAGGTTAGTGTGGCGTATGTACAAGTAGTGGCGTGGCTGAATTCTGGCAGGATCTTCGTAATATACCTATCGGGATTAATACGCGTGGTAAATTCACCGTTGCCTGCTAGCATTGAGTATTGTATTTATGTAGTCTAATTCTTGTTGTAATAAATAGAGTTTAGTGTAGTAAACCTCGTCGCATTTCGTTAATGGTAAGTTCGTTGTTTTAGAATATACTAAACCTAAAACATAAAAGAAAACAGCAGAACTTCGCAACATGAAAATTTCAGTCCATGTATTGTCATTATTATGAGAAATCAGCATGCCCTGTCAAAGAAAACCAAACCATGTTCAGCAAAGGAATATAGTTTCTGTTCCTTCCTCTGTCAAGGAGATGTCGATCACTCTGGAGGGATTAGTCTTGCTAAAAATCAACGAATAAAGGAACAACAAGCGCAAGAGTTCCAAATAAAATATCGGGTGAAAAAGGAACATGCATGTAATAGCATGTTAAGAGAAGGCAGTTGTAATAAGACTGGGGCTGAACATTGCTACGCCCTCTTCAAATTCAAGCTCTCAGTGAGCAGGTTATATTATGAGTATGCTGGGGAAAATTAACTCCTTGAAATATAATTTAAGCCAAAGGGCCCCAAAGTCTACCGTATTATTCTTATCTTTTGTATTTGAGTAAAGTGCACATAAATTTACGTTTCTGGGGGTAAATATGAAAAAATATAGCTAATTTTGAAAAGATCTTATATAGTGTTTATACAGTTGGAGAACCAGGAAGTCCTCAGAGGATACAACATAATAGTAGTAAGAACTAAATTAATCCACTGTTTGACAATTTCCTCCTTCACTATCCGTCCTTTACAAGAATGAGCGGGAAAACTGAGTATAAATTTTAATGAATTTGATGAAGATTTTACTTTTTACCGCACAAAACCTGATTATGATTATTCTACTGCGACAAATGGGGAAATCGGATGTGTTTAGACCCCAGTGGAGCCGATATATGCTTTAGTTCAATTAATTGTACGAAAAGCCTTCCTCAGGAAACATCACAAGCACCTACACGCTCGCACTAATCTGGGAAGCCCCCATAACTTTAGAACCAAGTGGGATGGAAGCTGTTCAGAGGGACCGTAGACACCTTCGCACGCCACATAAAAAGGAGCATCTCGCTCGCAATTTACGGCAGAAGTGTTCGAAAATTTTCGGAACCGCGTCCTCTCTGTATTCTTTACCGCCCCTCTGAGGATTTAGCAAAGTTTTCCGCGGAGATAAAAAGCTCCCCTTCTATATTGAGGATGGTGCTGCCGGCCTATTTATCCAAGGCATTTTTTTCCCTTTAAAGGCAAGATAGATATCGGGGCAAGAATACCGTTAAACTGAGAGCCTCTGTTTGAATATTGGATCAGAAGTTTTAGATGAAGAGAAAGGCGCTTTAAGTGGGGTGGTAAATAAGAGCGCAAAGTTTCTTTAAGAGTGGATGCGTATTTTCTCAATCTCTCGGAATTATAATGCGGATCTCTGATACTGGGTGGAACACAATTTCGATTTTATCTCCTCCCAACAGTTAAGAAGGGAGAAAAGCTAAATCTACGAAAGATAACTTCACAAATTTTCTTCTCCTCCAGAGCATCGAATAAGATTCGATTTCCTTAGAGGTAGTGCTGGAATTTTTGCACTATGGATTGATCGTCTCATCAAAGCTTGATTAAAACCGAGTATAGATTCCTGAATGGTTAATTGGATTTCCGCGGAGAAGGGACTTTTAAGAATGAACCACTTCAAAAAGTTAGGAATTCTTTAGGAATAAAATGGTGCAGAAGAGAAAGATGCCTGTAGCGCGAAATGAAAACATAAAATAAACAGTATTAAATCTCAAGAAAGTTTTAAAAAAATTTCAACGCTGCCTCACGGCATATAACTTTTCAGTGCAAGGAAGCAGAGTTGAATTTTTGGGCGGCTTTATTAATGACGGAAGCAGCTATTCTCTTACCTTTTAATAATTCTCAGAATTTGATACGGTAGTGGTCCTCCCAACCTTGAGAAAAATCCTATCTCGCTTTAATTTCATAACAAAGAGTTTGATGAACCTCGCACTTGTGAGTTGCCCATACAGACAATCACATGTAATACTACAAGGTCTTACGAATAACTATATTAATTAGTTCGAAACTATTTGCCATTCTTTGTTTTCACTGCGGATATAAAGCAGTAGAGTGTTCCTGATATCTCTTTAAAATCATCAACAGACGAATCAAGAACTTCAAGATGAACTTTTAATTTTAATAATCCACAAAGTGTGATAAGTTCATTGAAGCAAGGGCATCTATTTTTGATATTGCGTATTTTATTTGAAAAAAATAAGGTATTTTGTATTACTTTTGAATGTGGGTTTAAAGCCTAATAAAGTGGGTTTCTCACGTTTATTTGCAACAGGTTTTTATTACCAGTGCTACATCAAAATATCTAATTCCAATTTTCTAGCTAAGCCATGATGAAAAAGTTTGAGTTATAACAATTCTCTAGCTGCTACTGATTATCAGATTTACCCCTTTTTTGAGTTCGACCAATTCCAATAACAAACTTACTTCATACTCTGATAAAAGAACTTTTTTAGTCCCGGGAGTGTAGAATGAATATCTTCCTCATTGTAAACTATAATCAACAGCAAACACAGTAGTTCTGGTGGAAACTTTTACGTCTATACATGGAGATGGTGATAAGGTCACAAATCCTACTATGTGCCCGTGGTCCAACTGAATCCCCAGTAATCCGATCTCCTGAGGGATTTCAGAGGCTCCCTCCTACCCGAAACAGCAGGGCCCAGGTGTTAATCGTCTGATTCTACCCCCTTCCTATAAATCAGACAAACAATAACTTTCTAGCAGTTTCCCATGATATAATTTCCTGCAAAAGTGATCTTATGAACAGAAATTCGGATAACGTCAATTAATACATAGAAATATGTCCCTTTGAAGTATTTAGATAAACATATATCAGCGGCATACTTATGTTGTGTCAGTGAGGTATATATCTTATACATAGCACCCAAAGAACATTGCTACATTGTGAGACAAGACCCCAGAATACGCGTGCACTCAAAAATGTAAAAGATTTTTTATAAAATTAGACAGTAAATACTCATACGTTGAATCATGTCCTCGTTCAGCTCATACAGCCATACATGAACAGTGGCATAAATAGATATTATCTTGTGGAATTACTAGATATTCTATCTAGTGACATAACTAGATCTGGTGGCATAACTAGATATCTAGTGCTATATCTAGACTATCTAGTGGCATAACTAGATATTATCTTGTGGAATTGGTGGGTGGGGGTTGACAAAGCTTTGTAAATTGTTTTTTATGCTGCAATGCTGGTATCAACTTTTTAACCAATTTCTTTTTAACTCCTCGGAAACAGAGGGAGGAAGTAAAGACATCCTCGAGGTTGTACTAAAATTCGTCAGTAAATAGGCTATTAGTGCAGAAAATAGCAAATCACCCAAACAATTATACGAAAACACTCAGATATAAGCTAGTCAGACCCAAACCTATGCAGTATGCAGTGACAAATGCTCTTAAAACTAAAGAGAGCATTTTCTCCTAAAAAAAATAGGTAATTACAATCATGGGCCTATTGTAAAAAAATATTCAAGAGAAAATGGCATAAAAAATAATACTCAAATTTCATAACGATTTTTTTCAACTTAATAATTCTGTAACTGGACAGATTATCAGTTTGAAAGTTATGAGTGTAATTCAAGAAATCAACCACACAGGTGCAAGGGAGACAGATATTCCAAGGGTAAACGCCCAATATTAAAGACATATGGAAAACTGAGAACATAACGCACCGTTACTATAGCTGTCTTTACGTTCCGATCGATTGACCTAATTTTACACAACATCCCGAGTTCGGACATGATCTCCGCTTAGCCACAAGTCCACTAAAATAAGAATAGTGATGAAATATAAGAATTTCATCGCATTTGAACATTTCTATCATGCTCAATCTCTGAAAAGATGTACATACTACTATTAGGAAAAAATATTTTTAAAAAAAATAAAAATAAGTTCCCTTTCTATTCTAATTGACCAACCCCTTTATAGACTAGCCTTTATGCCAGGCACGAATCGATAATTGACTCACAGAAGGGAGTAGAGGGGGGGGGGCGCCTGATTCATTCCGTGAACCAATGAAACAGCTGCGAGCGACGGTGACCGGCTTTTTTATGAGTCACCTGTGTCCGGGGCAGAGAAAAGTTAGAGAGGAAAATCCCGAACTTCCCAGTATTTGTTACAGGATTCTAACTATATTTTTCGATTACGCTTTCGTAAAAACACCAAATGCAAGTCATTATTGGGTTACTGGGCAATATTTAAGAGTATAAGTTAAACTTCTACATACTAACGGGGAAATTTAGTTTAATAACAGCTTACAAACAGAAAATACTACATTTAAAAAATGTAACTGAAATAAAAACATAAAACAATGTTGTACACATATAATACAAGCACGCATACACATGTATGTATGTTTTCCTGTTCTTACGTATTTTCATCTTACGCTCACATATGTATATATGTGTTCCTATGACTGCGTATTTTGACTTTGCACCCATGAGCAATAAAATAAAAATGAAAATATACGTACACACAGTATGTATATATATATATATATATATATATATATATATATATATATATATATATATATATATATATATATATATATATATATATATATATATATATATATATATATATATATATATATATATATACAGTATGCCCACTAAAGTCCCTTCCCACTCTCTTAACTTCGGAACGGCTGCTGCTATATTCATAAAAGTGGTGTCTAGGTATAGTAAAGTAGCTATGCGCTACTGAATGAAACCACCTACCGCGTCATCTGGTGGATAACTGCAGAGTTAGCATTCCTATCTCGAAAATGGAACGAGATAGGGAAAAAAAGTGATTTACAAAGTTGTAGAAAATCATCGATTTAGTACGAAAAGATACCTTGTGGACATTATTGCAAAGAATAGAACGGTTAAAATGAGCATTTATTTTTTCTTGATTTCCTACACTGTGACGGCAAGAAACTTGAACGAAAGGAGAAATGATTATCTTTCGGGCAAAACACGACACCGCAATGTACACAGTGGTATATCGCTTTTATCCCCAATCAAAAGGACCGCGGTTCAAACCTCGAGGGTTTCATCCTTGTACTGATTGTCTTTATAAACAGAGTAGACAATACGCAGATCGTGTAAAATAGTGTCACATCAACTCAACGCAACTAGCGCTTGGTGTTCGAAAATTTTTCTTTATGCAAATACTTAAGAAACGTCACGCCTGTTCACCCGAGACAGCTATAAAAGAGACACCTTCTTGGGGTTGTAGTATGTTGATGCTCGTGGTCATGGCTGAGTATTCCAAAGCTGAGATCTCCAGTGAAGCAGTGCCTCGTCAAGGAATTCGGGGTCCAAATAATTGGATATGTCAGTTTCTAAGAGTGGCCACCACGTTCGCCTGATCTAACTCCACTGGATTTTTTCCTGCGGGGATAACTGAAACAGCAGGTGTATGCGACCCCTCCACAAACATTGTAGTACCTTAAACGATGCATTACGGACGCTTGTGCCAACGTGTCACGCTCTATGCTCCAACGTGTGCAACGTGAGATTCAAACGAGGATCCAAATGTGTATTGTAGCTGACGGTGAGAAGTTTAAGCATCTCAAATAAAGGTATATTGTTAAAATTAGTTGTTTTTTCTTTCTCAGATCCTTTTGTCACGTCACAGTGTAGGAAATCACGAAAAAACAAATGCGCGTTTTAACCGTTGTAGTCTTCTCATTAATGTCCACAAGGTATCTTTTCGTACTAAATCGATCATTTTCTACAACTTTGTAAATCACTTTTTTACCCTATCTCTTTCCGTTTTCGAGATAGGAATGCTAACACCGCAGTTTTCCACCAGGTGGCGCGGTAGGTGGTTTCATTCAGTAGCTCATGGCTACTTTACTATACCTAAACACCACTTTTATGAATATAGCAGCAGCCGTTCCGAAGTTAAGAGGGCGGGAAGGGACTTTAGTGGGCATACTGTATATATATATAGTAAAATCTCGTTTATCCGGATCTCCGGATAATCTGGATCAGACATTTCTGGATCAGACAATCTGGATTCTAGACATTTTCATAAAATTTAATGTTTACGTTAGATAAAATTTTTTAAGTATGATAGCAAGAACGTAACTATCAGTACGTCAAATATTCCCTTTTTAGTTTGATTCACTATACAGTATAAATTGTATAATAAATTAATAAAATACTTTGGTAACACTTTTTGTTGAGTTTAAGAAAGCTTTACTAGAGTGTCACAGGGCGTTGAGGTGGATTGACTCAGAACAGTTATTTTTATATTTTTTAATATCTTGTAAACAATACTATGTAATTTTGTTATAAAACATAGTTTTTTTATCGTAATAGATGGTATGTATGCTTAGTTAAGGATCTTGTTTTGCTTATTACCCATATTACCCGGATTGTCCGGATTGCCTACGGTCCCAGTTAGTCCAGATAAATGAGGTTCTACTGTATATATTCAGACGTCGATGGTTTATAATTACCATAAAAATAGCAGATATAGTATGTTTACCATACGAAAGCAAATGCGTTTTAGAGATGTCATGAATCAATTCTATTGGAAAAGCCTCTTGTGCTAGCCTGGATATCGATGAATGAAGCCAAACCTTTCCGGAAAAGGATGTCGCTGATTGTTTTCAACCGGCGTTTAACTTACCACACCTTCACAAAATAGAGAACATGAATCAGTTAGAAGAAAAAAAAGGCTTCGTTTGTATCTCAAAAATAAGATACACTTTATTTCAACCGAGGTCGTTACATTATTTGGATTTAGGCCGAAAGCAAACTCACATCTCTGAGAGTGCTGCCAAAAATAGGGTATGAAATGATGAAGAAGAAATGGTTCCGCTCTAGAAAGTCGGCAAACGTTATTTTCATTGAAAATATTCTCGGTATGATTTTATCTTATTGAGATTTAAAGATGCCGCGATTTTTCGGAGGCTTTGAGGGCGGTGACTGAGGAGGAAAAGGTTTTAGTTTTGAATCAGATAAGAGAAACTTTCCAATTACAAATTTCATTACCAAAGGTACTTAACCGCAGTTAGCGCTTTTCTTAAAGTTCCCGATTTTAAATACATATATATAAGAAAATAATTTTTTTAATTGTTACAAAGAATGAATATTTATAGCGTAATATAAATACCTCCCTGATGTAGACTGCAACACTTTCCTGCATAAGAGGAAGAATATAAAAAGTTGATACAGAAAACCAAAACATGAAATGTAAACTAAATACAGAAAAACAAAACTAACTGTTTAATGATAATATATGTTTACCAACAGTTCCCACAGTATTCTAGTATATAATGACTTTTTATATTCTCTCTCTGTTGCTTTATATATATATATATATATATATATATATATATATATATATATATACACACACACACTGAAATAGGAATTATTATAAATTGGTAATCCTGAAGAAACCTTAATGAAAATAAAACGAAGAAACGCAGCACAAAATTTCAAAGAGATGTCTTCCGAGGAATCTTAGATATACCCTTTTAAATGTAACAAATCATGAAAACATCCATTCTGAGAAAAAGGGATTTAGATGTTTAGCTGGGTACGCAGAGACATTACACTAGAAAAATATAGTATGTGACTATGAAACCGTCGAAGAAATGTGAGGTTTGTGTTATTTGATTTCAAAATTATGTTTTATATTCTAAGTCAAGAAAAGAATGGTACTTTGATAAATTTTATCCTTTAAATTTTGAACTTCCAGGAAAAAAATTGGACTTTTGACCTAAGTCTAAGGACTTTTGACCTAGAGTATTCATTACAAAACTTAACTCGAATAAATTCCTATTCAGGAACTTGTCGCATGCGTTTTCCTTGAATTAAAATTACATGCCTTAATAGTGGTCTGTTTTTCCCGTAGAGGGAAGACGTTCCTTTATCGCGGACATTTCGGTTAAAGTCCTTCCATTTAATAAGCAATAACCAGGAGACAGACCCTTTACAACACTCACGAACTAAGCCACTAATATATATATATATATACATGAAATATCGGTTATAAAGAAAAACAAAGATGTAAATAAGGCCTAATAACGCCATGAATAATAAACTATTGACCAAAAAGTACTTTTAAAGATATTAGAAACAATAGCATACGCTTAAAAATCTAACGATGTCATAAAAGAAGTGGATTTATTATATTTTTCGTACTGAACGCCGCGTCAAGACATCATTCATCATTTGAAATAATATGAAAAATTAAAATATAGAAAAATTCATAATATGAAAAATATTCGGACAGTACAAAATGTTTATACACGAATAAATTCCTTGCAAGGTCTATGAAATACTGTACAGTGTTTCTTAGTTTTTAATTTCGACTAAACTGTCATTTGGATTTTTGGTTTAGAGTAAAAACTCCAGTTTCCCCCCCCCCCCCCCTTAAATTAAAAATTAACTTAAAGAACTGAATATTTGCCCTTTAAGAAGTTTAAAAATATTCTAAAATCTTTATAAATCCTGCAGATAAAATACTCTGAAAACAAAAGTGGAAAAATTGCGAAAATAGAGCTAGCTGGAGACTCAGTAGAAGTATCAAAAGGTCAACATGCTTCCGATTTGGAATTTTCTGTTTCTTATAAATCAACATTTTGACCATATGAAGCATTTTTTTCACTTATAATGGTCTTTAGGTAGGCACATTTCATGAAAAAAATCATTTCAAAATGTGATTATATGTATAAAACATTTTCTGTCCCTAACCCACTTAAATTCTTTTGATACTTCAGAAGCATATCAAGCGTATATTTTTAATTATGTTTTTTATCTTTTTATTTTTCCAAGTGTTACGTCAAACCAACTCATCACTCAAATCAAGTATAATATACTTGAGATATAATAACTACAACACGAGAGGAATGCTTCAAAAAGAGAATCCGCCAACGTAAATTTTAAGCGTTATCTAGAGCACCCTACTTTTTATATGGAGCCTTAAACTAATTTACAGTTCTTAACAAAACACGAATTAGAAAAAAAAATATCGAAAACACTCTCCGTGTCTACTTTTTTTGTGTAAGTCACCGTGCACGTATGGGATCCCCATTGGTTCAGGACGGCTCAGCTGCTCTGACTAATTTTTTTAGAAAATAAGAAAGGAAAATAATAGCTACACCTGTTAAAATGTGTACAAACCTGCTCTTGGCACACTTTTTCGTGAGAGAGGGAATGAATCACTGAAACGAAAAGAGGCCTCTTTCGGCGTCACGAAAAATAAAGAAGAAAAAAAAAGAAGACCATTTGATTCATCAGAGAGTTCGTATCATCATCTGGAATCGAGCCCGCAAAGTAAAGTGAACTTTGCCAAGAACGAGTTACACTCCGTAATGAGTGAAACGAAAAATGAGTCATTCACCGTTTGCATGAAGTGTACTATCATTTGAGCGTAAACAGCTTTACGATGTTTGTGAACTCTTTGATGAATGAAGAGGTAAAATTTTAATGTAACAGTATTTTAAAAAGCTGATTATGAGTTAGCTTAAAGTTCGAGCATCAGAATCTGATGTAACGCATACTTCCCGTAGACTTGGACTACCCCAGTAAATATTTACAGACTGACTTCATGGTTTTACTGTAGTTTGAAATCCTCCGACATGACCTTGGGCTAAATACGTCCCTCAGAATCCTAAAAGTAATTCGAGTATTGAATTTCCACCTTTTTCCCCAGAAATGATCATATGTTAGCGCTATTGGTCAGAGTGGGTTCATCTCTCTGAGAATAGTATAAACTTAAAAAATAACATACGCACTGTGTGCAACTTTAAATACAAAAAGAATACTTTTGACCATCTGTCGCGTCAGAAATTCGGTACTAAAGTGCTCCCGACAAGCACCACTGAATGCTCATCAGTCTACGTCGGGTATGGACACGTTAAATCTGGTGGCCGGAAAGCCCTTCCGTGCGGTTTGTAGGGATTTGGAAGAGGATACAATCCCACCAGATGTCGCCTCTAGGGCGCTCGGTCAAAATTGTGGAATTATCGCGTAAAAAGTCGGCCTCAGACTCTTGCGGTACTCAACAACTGTGACAGGAGCTACATCTTTTGGCCCTGCAGTCTTCAATGTACCTGGCTAAGATTTATCAGGCTAGGGAGCATTAGTAACAACAGCACTATCCTTGCGGTTAAACAGGAAGAAATGCTAGCACAATCCACGAAAAAATAGATTAGACAAGAGAATGTTTCCATTAACTGGTTAAAGAATGCTCTAATCAGTCCTAAATTTAAGGTCTAAGGTTCCTAACACGGTGTCATACCTGAAATCCTTTTTTTTTTTAAATCAGGTATATTACTACTTACATGAAACTAGTGGAAAACCGCATAACAGGTACAAGCAGTTTCTTGATATCCAAAATAAAAATAAAGGCGGACCTGAAGCTAGTTTCTTCACCAGGCCAAGTAGCATTATATATGAATGGCTCTATGGATGATTCACAAATGCCCCTCATCTATCCTTTCTGAATTAGCCTCCTCTACAACCACCTCGGGCGACGTTTTTCTGAAATTTTCTGTTGTTTAGCCTATTAATATCAGAAACTTTGATGACCCTAACATTTGTGAATTGTCCATAGAAGCATTTCCTTCTAATGCTCCGAGGCCCGGGGAAAAATTTCTATATAAGGAACAATTTAACATGTGAAATTAAAAATTTAAAGCGCTATTAGTTTTTGATATACCTGCCGAACGGACAGCTCTACTTGGCTAAGTTTATGTCTTTCATCTTTAGGAAACATTTCAAAGAGCTGTTTTTATAATGTACTACAGGTTAAACTGCAATAAATTAATATTATGAAATAAATCAGTAACGAAAAATACTACTTTTGAAATAATCAAAATATTAAGTATACAGCAAATTAATAAAATAAATTCTTTTTAAATAATTTTGTGAGTTTTAGCAGTAGTAATGTTACATTTACAAATGAACATTTAACAAAACTCCTATTCAGCGTCAATTTATATATAAAGAGCTTATGTCTAATAAGGGTTAATTAACGCATATATTTCATATTATTTGGGTAGTCTATTTCATAGCTGTTACTTATTTGAAAGCGCACTAAATAATGGCTCTAAATACGTCGCTGTATAGAGTTAGTTGTAGTTTCAAAAACTCATATTCTGGAGGGTGATCTTTACCCCCTCCTCTCCCCCTGTCTATTTTTAACGCACAATCCACCCTGATCTGCAAATACCTTCGTTGATTTCGATCGATCTGCTTTTGTGTGTGTCTGTGCAGAAACAGTTATCTTCGAGTGCGTAGGAGCTCGATCATCAGCTCTTTGAGAGCAATAAATCATGTTGGAAATTATTTGAGACAGATACAGCGTGGGGCTGAGTGACGAAGGCACACGGAGTAGCGGCTCGGGGAATGCAGGGAGGGGAAGCTGTCAAAGAACGACTGCGTCTGTCTCAATTTTAGAGGGAAGGATGATTGTGATAGGCTTATTCTTTGGGAGGAAGGGGTGGTTGGTTGAATTAGAGGAGGCTTCTGCAGGGGTTTTTGTTCCAGAAGAGGAATTTTCATATCTCGCTGTCAGCGGATGCATACGCATTAGCGTAAAGCTCAGTCCAATGGATTAAGACAGGGGTCGGCAACGCGCGCGAAACAATTTTAAAGTGCCCGCCTTTCAAATATCTAAATTTTAGATATTTGAACAACAAACGCTCGTAGTTGTAATGAATAATTTTAGTAAAAAAAAAAAATAAATAAATAAAAATCATAAAACCTTAAAAATCAAAAACTGAGCAGCCTGCTCTTTCGACAGCTTCTTTTTCCGACTTTGAAATTGAACATTCTTTGCACGTCGACATATGCTTGTGAATCTTTGTTTTCCCATATGAATTACTTAAAATCAAAGTACCGATCAAGCCTCACTGACACGCATTTGGACCAATGCCTGAGAACAGGGAATTCAACTTATGGGCCACATTACAACGAGTTGGCGGCAGATTTGCAATGTCATTAATTGTTAATTTTAAGATTGTTTTGTTCAAATTAAAATTAAAATTTATGAATTAAAAATTTATGCCGCATAAGTATTTTCATGTTTAAATATTAACCCCCCCCCCCTCGCTCCCCCCCCTCCCCGACGAACTCTCGTATTTCTGAAATATGCCTTCCTAGTGAAAAAGGTTTCCGAACCCTGGATTAAGGTATTTGATAAAACCTAAATAAATGTATTGATAATATACAGAAAAATAGTATTTACCCTTTAAGTTTGCTGTAGAAAAAAGCGTTCATTTCGCATATTGTACAAGTAACATATTTATGAGATGATAAAAAAAAAGGCAATGGCGTAACTATAAACCAGTGTTGAACGTCGTTCAACTGTTTCGTTCATATTTTTCTGCACGATATGACCGCTCGTCCAATTAAAAACATCGATGGGTTAAAAAAAAAAAGTAGTATAATCTATATACTGTACATAAAACAGTTCCGTGACTGACTGACTGACTGACATATAACGCACAGACAAAACCGCTGGACCGAAAGGGCTGAAATTTTGCATGGCGATTCTTCTTATAGTGTAGGGGTGCACTAAGAGAGATTTTTGAAAAATTCTTCTTAGATTTTTTAAATTAAATTTTAAAGCTGTTTTTGTAACATTCTTTAAAGTTTGCATTTGAAATAATAATCCGGGGGTTATAAAATTTATATCACGAGAAAGATCATAAAAATTCCTTTAAAATGATATGTTTTTTTAATCTTTACCTCCATTTTCTGAAATTTGGTGAATTTTTGAAGATTAATTTTTAGAATTAAATTTATTAAATGTTGATCACGTGGTTTCTTCTCTTTTTGGGATACTTTAAACTAATTTTTGAGTCACGTGCGTAACAACGAAAGAGACAAAAAAAATTGTTTTTCTTCCTAATGCGGCAGACGATTGGACATTATCCAAAAAAACATTAACATATAGTAAAAGAAATGTTCCTCAAACTGTACTATATTAACTGTACTTTTTTCTTTAGAATATTCTATTAGATTTAATTTGAATATTTTCTTCTACATTATTTTGTCCATAAAAATATCCGTTGCGATTATTTTATAAATATATTTTTTCGTTTTTTTACATTAATTGCATACATTGATCGTTGTATTTATTATAAATGAATAAATAAATATATATATATAAGACAAAGTTGAAAGTGAAAAACCAGTATATGCTCAAAACTATTGCAGCCAGGAACTAAAAACATGAAACGATAAGTGAATATATATATATATATATATATATATATTTGGCATTAATTGCATACATTGACCGTTGAATTTAATTTGAATGTACTCCGTAGCGAAGTACGGGTTTTCAGCTAGTGACAATATATAGCTGTGAATTCAGCTCAAATTTAATTTCGAAAGAAAAATCAGCTTTCTTTCTCACGAACAGAGCAAGAGAACTCCTACACAGTAAGCTAATGCACACAAAATGGCGCACGGGGTGTACTGCCGTTCCATAACAGCTAAACTGTGAAGGGTGGAATTGCTAACATATGATTCAGACTAGAAACCACAGAGTAAAGAAAACACGTCAGAAAAAACCAAGAGAATACAAGACAGAAATTTTTAAAAATCATAAAATGAATGTTATAACTCATATCAGATACAGTAATATAAGGGTAATGTCAACGCTGACTAAGATATTGCTAGTGTTAGCATGCCGTATCTTAAGAAATATGGGACTACCGAACAACAGTTTTTCTGAATAGTAGTACATACAAATTCACTCTGGATTTTAATGTTACGTAGATATTATTACTTTAGTGAACCTTTACATGAAGAATTACAGGACCATAAAATATTTATTCCGAGCAGGTATTTTTACGAGCCGCTGAATAAGTTGGCACGAAATTACATCATGGATCTTCAGTCGCCATGTTAAGCTATTTGGAACACAATATTGAGTCTTCACAGTCTTTTTCAAATCTCGGATTGGCAAATGCATATTTCTGATTTTTTTTTTTACTGCTTATGGAGGTAAACGTTCAACTGAAAAACGCATGGTTTTTAAATGTAACAATTTGTCGGTCATTATTTTTTTACATTTGATGAGATTACTGATGCCAGTCACTCTAAAGTTAAATTTGTTTATTGAAAAAAATAAAATAAATAAAATAGAGATTTGATATTTTTGAAAAACACGCGCACTGAATTAAAAGATGTATGTTTGTATGCAGAGAGTAGAATCCAAAAATACGCATCTGCTAATCTGAAATTTGCTAATCTGAGAGGTTAACTGATATATCACTTTCATACCTATGGCATAAAATATTAAAAATTGAAAAACGCAAATCCAAAATACTAATTTTCTAATCTGTCATTTGTTAGTCTACGAGGTAACCTGAAGTACCACCTTCATTTCAATAATATAAAATACTAAAGTGAAGATAAAATTTTTATTTTCAGAATATTAGCATTTTAAAGGAAATTTCTATAAAATTATGTCATTCTATGAAATTTCTCATTTTATCATTGACTGATTCACCTATATTTTGAGATTTTTCAGAATCTTTATCCATTACTTTCCCGTTTTTGCTACCATTCGGGGAGATTTCGCGCCCATCCTAAGAACGGAAAATTAAACTTCCTAGAAAAATACCGCATAGGCAGTGGTTTATGTACCAAATTCCGCATTTTGTTTAAATACAGTACTTGCAATACAAAAGAATAATCTTTGCGCTTCACCCAGAGTGTTCGTTCTACCTCTGAAAACGACAGGAAAGCCAAAAATAGATTTCCGTTCGGAACCCGGTAACGATTTCTAGCCTCCGCCACGAAACGGACGGAGCAAAATGATCCCAACCACATTTCATCATTCGCTTGCCACCGTTTAATTTCTCCGAATGATTAATGACACGAAAACCGTGATAAATGACTGATACAGTGCTCACTCTCCGTTCCATTGCGACTGCAGTACAACATCGCCGTTCTTGTAGGATATCATTATGGGGTGTTTTTGTCAGTCCGAGGCACAGGTCGATATACCCTAATTACGTATTTTGCACTTACACAAGTGATATCAATTCATTCGCGCGCCGCGTAATAACAATGTAACGCGCCTATTACAAGGAGCGATTTATCTGTGATGGCGATCCTACAAGTAGTCGTTCGGAACGACAGTCAGTTCATCATTTTTCGACAGTGAGCCAAATTTTTTTTGTGTAGCAAAGTCTCCTGATGTCCTTCAGTTAATATACATTATACTCTTTATGGACGCAGTGGCCCAGTTAGCAAGGTCAGCGGGCTAGTGATCTGAAAGTCATTGGTTCGATGCTCGTCGATGACAAATTCACTGTCGTGTACACTAATGGCGGCTGGTTCACGTAAAATCTGTCACGGCTGTAATGTCCTCCAAGTTCTCAAAATTGCCTCTGGAGGTGTGGGGTCAAGTGTTCTGGTCTCGTCACTTGACTCGGTTCAAAATTACGGAACTGGTTCTTTAGCCAAGTCGGACTCCAACCCTTGTGGTGCCAGTGAAAACAGGAGCCGTTCCTTCCTCTCCCATAGCCTTTGGGACTTCATCTGATGTTGCTGTCGGTCAAGTGGCATAAGCAACAACACATTATACTCTTTAGGCAAGGCATGTGACTTACAAAAGCTCACGACTTATTTTTTTCAGAGATATAATTTTTCTGCAATTGTTGATATAAGTCGGTCAATATTTTACTATTTTCGTAAAGCTTTCGAGTAAATGACGTCATATGCAATCAGGGTGTCAATTCGCAAGCGGTAGGAAAGGCGAGAGCGTGGCTCCAAAAGCTTACGAACTATTCTATCATTTCTAAATGATTTTTAAAAAAAATATTATGAATTTCTTTTCCGCAACGCGCCAGGAACTGAGAACATTCATCCATCCATACCGCGAACTTGTTAGCTATTTTAATAGAAGAGCAGCACACGTGAACCAGAACAATTGCTTAGGAGGAGACAAGGTAAGAATCAACATATTTTACCCAGTATTGAAACCCGAGCCCACTTTATAGAAGATTAAGTCACTAGCCCCGATGTGAGAGGTCTGCAATTGTTGGTATATGTCCCTATTTAAATATTTCAAACAAATAACGTCACATGAATTAGGAAAGGAGAGCGCCAGAGTTTTTTAATCCTACTGGTCTTTAGCAAGGCACAACAGATATCTAGGAATTAATTGTTGTTCAGAGAACAGCCAACATTAATTTGGAAGAAAGTATTTTGCATTATTTTAAACTTGTGCCTTGCATTACGCTGTGATTCACCTTTTACTGTGAATGTTATAAATCTGCGCTTGTCGATCTACATATAAAGGTGTCAGTTTTTGGTCTGCAAAGTTATGCATTTATTTCGTTGTTTGGGAGCTCTATGGTGATCATTTTCTATGGGAGGGCTCATTAGAACGAGACATGCAATTTAAAGGTAATTCCGAGCGGCTGCAAACATTTACGCCAAAAGGGGGACCCAAATCCACAGACTAGCGCCCTAACCATTCCGTCATCGAGTGATTGTGAGATTTTCTTATTATAGACTTTACAGCAGACCACGGCCAAGAACTGACATACAGCTGAAAATAAAGCACAATTTTACATGGATAAAAATTTATATATTTTATAGCGATTTTTTAAGTTCAACATAGCCTATATATCATGTCTCTCTCGTAAGCCCCTTGCAAGGATGAATAGGTGGAGCTTCGGATTTAGCACTTGCTATTGGTCACCTCAATGGAGTATGACCTCTGCCCTGTGCCACCACAATATAGCCCGAGCATACCCAGGTGTGACATCTGGGGGTGGGGGAAGGGGCTCATACCTTTCTCCCACTCTACAAATCACCTGTAGAGACTTTCCGGCCTACAGATTAAACCTGCCCGTACCCGGCTTAGACTTGCGAGCATTTAGTGGCATTTGCTGGGACTCGAACCGAGCATCCTTAGTGGCAAATTCCGAAGCGCTTACCACTAGGCTGCTCGGGGCCTTTTATTCGGGTGAACTACAAGTAAAACCGATAGAGATTTGAAATGGTTTTTTTTCGATAATTTTGATCCTTGAGATGAAATCAGTGGAAAACAGGAAAAGCAGAATCGCATTTTATCTGCAGGAGGAAACGGGAATTCTTTGAAAAATGCTGAGGAGGGGATTTCCGACAAAAAGTATTGCAACAGAACTCAATCCTGCATCAATGCATCCGTTGAGATGTTGCTACATATTGAACTGCATTAACAGCATTGATTTCATATTTGGATCGTAAGAGTATTATATTACACGATATAACCTTTGCTTCAGTGTCACGCTCTCAAGATCTCAGTAGGTTCGACTGAGAACTTGAAACAAACTTCGAGCCCCAAACTTATTCAGCTTGCTATCATTGATTACAATTTGCAGCATAAAACCCCCAATCCCCCGTCGCAGCCACCTTTTCATCCGCTCGCCGTAGTTTAATTTATGAGAATGATTTATGTTCGCGCGGCCGCGAAATAAATCATCGGCCGCGTGCGTTTGTCGTATCTGGAAATGGGCATATCTCATTCTGTTAGATACGATTATATGCTGCACCTTTCACGAACGCATTTAATAGGGGGAGGACACAACATCGACTTAATGGGCACGTTTAGTCGTACACAATGCACTTATGTCACCCTCCTACAAGACATTGTATTTAGTTGAAGGGAATTTATCGATACCGGCCAGAAAAAGTTGTAATTATTTCTCCTTGGCAATTTATTAAATACAGAGCTTTTCCTTAGACAAGAATGAAAAAAAATAAATAAAATAAAAAAATTATGTCGTGCGTGTCGCTTACTTGATATGCAGGTCAATAAAGACATTTTTCACCCGTTTAAAAAACAAATCTAACTTTTGAATCTAATTCAAGATTTATAGATTTTTGAAGGATTTTGTTGTGCAATTACTCCCACCTCTAAAAAACTACGTTTAAAGTAAACATCAAGTTGAAAACTGATTTTTTTTCTTTAATTGATTAAATTCCTTCAATTTTTTTTTTAAAAATCCTGAAGACAAATAAAAAACCCTATTAAACCTTTACTATGTAAACGAAAGTGAAACTAAATGAAAATTCAGCTGTCGGTACACCAGATATATCAAAAACTAAACATGCTTTAAATTCTGAAATTCAAATTGCTAAAAAAGATATTTCAAATTGTTCAAGTAATATTTATATGTAAAAGGATCAATATAAAAACACAATTTTTAGGAAAGTGGTGCTTCAAAATAATACATGAAATAATTTAGTCCCTTAATTTTATTATTTCGAAACGCAGTAGTAATGACGTGATAAAAATAAATTACAAGATAAAAAGAACTTTTTATATACCACGTTATTAAATTTTCTGTTGAATTATATGACTTGACAATTCTATGTATTAATAAATACTTTTTTAAAATTTTTTTGATGAATTATCCCATCAACTTGAAAGAAAATAATCAAATACGTAGTAAAGAGAGCAATTATAAGAAATTTTCAAACAACAAAATTAACTGAAAATGAATTCAAATCTACTTAAAGATGGCTAAAAGTATTAAAAGAATGCCTTGTCATCGTGTTCTGGACTATTTTAAAAGTTTCAAAGATCTAGCTAGTTGGGACGTTAGTTAAAAATCGATTGCAAGATTTGTACTGGACAAACACACAAACAAGAAAGCGAGTTAATAAAAACATGGTAAAAATCAGTAACTCGATATCATATTATACGAAACAATATTCATCCTTTAAAAAACTCTCTTGAACCTTCGTGTTGTACTAATTTAACTCTACAAAGCATAACTTTTTTCTTTTCTTTTCAAAAAAAAATTTCATTCAACTATTATCAACGAAAATATTTTCTTTTCAAAAAATGTTTTCATTCAATTATTAACAAAGAAAAGTATTAATCAAAAATGAAAATCAATCACGTTCTGCATTCCAAAACACGAATCAATTTTTTTTTCTGAATATATAATACACCCTTAGTGACTCCAGAGAAAACAACAAATATTCAGTACCCAAATGGCAACGCCACGCCGTGAAGAGTTAACTTCAATACAACTCTTACATAGCAATTGTAGTTTTGACATGTATACTTTAATTGAGAGATAAATTAGATAAAAATATTCGAGGAAAACGCCCCGAACAGGCTTCAATTTGAGCTGTCACTCATTTCAATCTGATTAATGCTAATGCAAAAGCAATGAATCATCTCTTTGTCGTAATTAATTAATATTCTTAACGAAAAATAAATTCGATTAAATTACTTTCGATGAGAAGCTTCATCTTTATAATCTTTATAGGATAATAGCTCATGCATTTACCCTTTAACTTCCTCACTGAAAAGCACAGGCACACCCTGTTTATTAAAAGGATGGATTTATGTAAAGGTTCTCCATTTACTTACACGACTTGGAACCGATTTTCTATACACTGGAAGCAACAGCGCTGAAGCGCATACAAATAGCTCAGTGAATAAATCCTCTTATGCGGGGAAACAGGCCCGAACAAGAATGTACATTGAAAACTCAACAGAGGGTGCATCCATCCAGTTTGAACGGTACACGGAAGGGGTCTGTGTTGGAATGCAAACAAACCTATTAGGCATGTACATTTTGCTCTGAGTTACCAGATTACGCAGTTGATTGGAAATTGCCTTTCTTGGATGAAAGGATCAAAAGACTCGCTCATACCCCGCCTAAAATCCATTAATAATTGCATGTGTAATGGATTATTTTGCTTCTCAAACTGTATTAAAACCACACCCTCGCGACACTGGTTTAGGAAAGTTCTGTGATGGTTGTGTTTGCCCAAACTTGTTACGAAAACAAAATATGCAGCACATACCTATCGGAACTAGACTTATTTAGTATGAGTGATAGATTTAATAGATGGATTCATATTAAGCTGTAACAATTTGAAGCTATCAATCTAACTGGATCTTAAATGACTTAACGATTCAAAGAAAAAGGAACACAATCCTAAGAAATGCATGCCTATTTAAGTTTTGTTTTATATATAATGCGAAGGCACTTGTCGTGAGACATTCGCCTTCTGTTAGTCACCGCGAAGTCCTACTGGCTACTTCATTATGGGAGCACCATGTAGGTCAGCCAGCATTGCTTCCTATGAAGGGACGACATGGTAAGGACCAAGCCTTATTCGGAATTTGAACCCAAGCCCACTGCTTGGAAGCTCACGACGCTACCCACTAAATCAAGTAGGCGGCTTTTACATGAATGTTCATTCATACATCTTCTTTTTGGAGAAGAACAAAGGCTTAAAACATCTTCTATTGAGATCGCGTAAGCTCGACTCGTACCATCGGAACTCAAATTTCTTTAAAATAAATAAATAAATAAATAAAAATTATATATATATATATATATATATATATATATATATATAGCGACCTCTGACACCTGACTGCTAACTCTCGCTACTGGCGTTTCTGCCTTCCAGCCAGAGCCATCTGTGGACTCCCCGTGAACCACTGAGAGAATTGACTTTAGTAGTGGTAAGACGTACCAACCCAGCAGAGAACTCTGGAGACTTTTGTTTTTTGATAACGACGCAGTACGAAGAAAGTACTTTCTGTGTAATGAGGATTTAACTATGTGTTTTAATTGTTTTTTATGTTTAATGTACTGTTTTGTTTAAACATACAAGCGTTCGTCTGATCGTGAATATATAACTTTGGATTAAAACATATTCTAGAAAATTTTGAACAGAAAAACACAAACCGCATGTTTATACGATAATTAAAAATGAAAATACTACATTTTCCATTTACTGCACTGTTTCTATGCGTACCTTGCTGTACATTTGTACATTATCTCGGTATGGAATTTTTCTCCTTTTGTCCTTTTTAAATTATTTTCTTGCAGGGAGTATCAGATAGCATATATCTTACCCTCCCTGAAAGGCATCGCTATGATTATATGATCTCGTTTTAATATCTCGAATTAAAACGAGATTACTTCAGTACAGAGTTCCCATGTTCGATTCCTTCTAAACCGACCTCTGGAATCTTATTTGAGTTTAAAAAATTTGAAAAATATTTTCTCGGGAGAGAAAATTGTCCTGAAAAGAATTCAGATTCATTCAATTTTTAAAAAGAAAACTTTTAATAAATCCTGGTGACCAATTACTCCCAAACATTTACTATGCATTAAAAATAGAAAAAGAAATCCAAAAAGCTCTTGATACATGAAATGTATAAAAATATTAACAAACATAATTTAAATTTAAACTTTTTGAAACGAGATTTCAACTTGTTTAAGTATTATTTTCAAATTTATAATGATAATTATGTTTTAACAGTTATTGAAAAAAAATTATAAAAAGTAAGTAAAAACAACAAAATTTACTTTAATGAAAATCCGTCTTATAAAAATCCCGAGAAAGAATTACTAAGAAACTGGGAAAAGAATTGGGTTTGTCGTCACAGGATAATTAATTTGCATCGCGTAATACACATTTAAACCTTGTCGGAAGTAAGCTAGGGATAATAAATTTAGCAAAGTAAAGAAAAATACGATACGACTGTGTAACTGACGGCGCGATTGCATCCATGCTTTTCTGAAGAAGCGAAAATTACAAGCACCAAGAAGTAAATAATCACTTCGCGCGTCGACAATTGATCAATTTCCATGCGATTTCCGAGATTATCATAAAAATCCAAGCCGTTAATGTCGGAATAGCGTGACAACCCGTAACTAACAACACCCCTCCCCTCCCTGCCCGCCAAAACCCGATTAATTTCTTCTACGCTCGCTCCACGGAACCAATTTATCAAGGTGGCATCCGATAGGAGGGGGAAAAAATTTACTCGCAGAACAAAGAAAGAACAAAAGAGGCATTATTCAAAAACCATTTTCGGCGAGTGTTAATTAATTAACGATCGTATGGTTAATGTCAATCACTGGCCAGGGCACTGGCACCCACCCCCTTTTCCCGCAGAAGAATGAGAAATCTTCCCTCACCCCCTCTTCATAAGCACACAAACTTCCTTATCTCGGGCTACACCTGCTACGATTTTAATTGCAGAGCACGGTGAGCTATCGTCGGAGAGTGAATGTCGTAACTGGATGCCCGGGCAGCTTATCTTTCGGGAGTCCGGTTCGGAATATTCGTGTGGACGGCGTCGAAAAGTGAAACGACTCGCCAAGAGTGAGCGTGAAGCCGCCTGTTTCGTCGCCAAGGGAAGTTGGTGAATATCGGAAGAACTGAGAAACGGTAGTCTAGTTTTACACTGTGGTTTTCTGCCAGAGCTGTTTGTATTGTTTTGATGTAGTGTATCAGATAACATTGCACATTTTCAATTGAGTTATGGAGAATTTTTTCTTATTTGTATGTGCAAGTATTTTAGTTACACTTGTATGCTAAATACACGAGATTAAATGCATACTTTTAAATTCTGTTCTTTGTGCATCTGACATTTCCATGGAGTGCGCGAGTTTATTAAAGAAAAAAATGTTTAATTACTCTTCCGAAAATATGATATTGATTTTTTAGTGACACAAATTTTCAATTTGATTTTCTCCGAAATGTTAATAATCTCCCCCCCCCCCAAACTTGAAAAACTACGTGCTAATTCTTTAAATTTTACTTTCATGTGAAAAAAACTATGAAAATCTGTCAGTAATTTTAAATACGCACCAAGATGTTATTGATTTAATTCAAGATTTTTTTTTCTCTTCCTTAGTTAAACACCACCAATCGATTGCTGCATTACTTGTTTTATTGGAAATGTTGGCGAACTTGTTAAATTCAGATGCGCAAATCTGTCAAAGTGACAATTATAGCAGTTTAGTGCTAATAGTGCAAAAATATGCATTGGCTAATGTGTGATAAGAAAAATTCTTAGTGGAAATGTCCTCATAGCTTAACATGAGGATTGATGATTTTACGAGGTCAACGTATGCCGCCTCAAGTTGTCCAAACACTTGCAAAGCCGCTTTTCTTAAAAAAAAAAGTGGATTTTTCGTTCCTGCTGTACAGTGGAAATTCGGCCGTTTACCTTTCTTTTTGCCTCAATTTATAAATCGAGAATAACTACGGCCATTTTTTTTAAACATCAGAACTCTAACAATGACTATTATCAGTCACCTGGATTATTATCATGCAAAGGGTCTTTTTATGTAATTAGTTAATTTTTCAAAATACAGTAGCTAGACGATTTTCCAAACCAGTACAGGCAACGAAAGAAATTCGTAAAATCAAAAATTCGTAAATGAGAATAGTACTAAAAAATCGAAAAATGCAATTTGCTTACCGCCTGTATTTACTTCCCGCTAAAAGAAAAAGAAAGAAAAAAACGCCGATTCTATTGTGCGCTGATTTTGGAGAATGGATGCATCGTTGTCTCGTATTTTCCGGAGGGTCAAGCACTTAGCGCCATCTCCAGTTCTAAATACTGCGCTGCTGGGCTTTGCTGAAATGCATGGAAGCGAGAGGGCGGTAGGAATATTTTCTCATGCTTTTCACCGAGAGAGAATTCTTCGGTAACCCGAAATCTTCTTCCAGTTTCTTTCGCCGTAAGAATACGCATTGCCTTCCTTAGAAAAAAAGCAAAACAAAACTTTTTTTTATCGTCGACAGGTAAACTCGTTTTTTTCCTATGTGACAGTATTTGGAAGACGCAGTACCTCATATATAAAAAGAAATTAAAGTAATGTATGCAAAGAAGCACCTGTGAAATAAAGTGAACAACCCCGAGTTGCTTCCGTCTAGCCAGTACTAGAAAAGACAAAAGTTCTCTTCTTTCTCTCCTCCTACCCAAACCGCTTGCTTGTACGTGAACTTGTCTGCTAATATCGGCGATTCTTTTTTCAGTTTTCAACATAAATTATTGTAGAAAAACAATGTTAATTTGGAGGCGAAAAATCAATTATGCCCTGCCATGTAAAATATGAAAGTACTACAGTTCAAAAATTACGCTCTCTTCCTTTAAACGCAGAAAACAGAATTTAATAATGAGCATTTGTTAATCTGCGATCAGAACAAAAACTGATTGGAAAAGCTGCCGTTGCTTTACATTTGAATCGAAGATCTGTGATGTCAGCTGATGCGCCGCCGTGATCCATATGGAATCGCGTGGGTATAATAATCTTAAGAAGAACTGGTTATTTATTTACATAAATTGCGTGATATTTCGTTGCATTAAAAAGACTTAAAATTAACAGAGAAGATAAGCTCATATCCATAAGCAATTTTCACTTTCAAAATTGGACGATTATTTAGCATTGATCAAGTTTGCTAAATCTCATTAATATTCATCAACCAACATTTTAGAACGATTTTAAAGCAGTAAAATTGAGGTTTTAAGTAACTATATTAATTTCTTACATGTTCTACCCGATTGCCCTTCTCTGGACTAACATTCTGCATCTTGATTTCCAAAATAATAGACATTTCCTTCAAATTATAAGTGATATTTTATTCCACTTCTCATCCACAGTTTTCCATAGTCCATTCATTGCTTTAGGTCCGCGCGTTTAGGAAATGCTCTTTTTAACAATCCAAGAGCACAATAATCCATTGGTGACATATCAAGAGATTTGAAAGAATATGAGCAAAAGGTATACTTTAATACATGTATCTTTTCTCATTTTTTTTCCAGTAATTTAGTAGTAGATTTTGATGTATGAATCGTAGTTTTATCCTGATAAAGTTCTTCTACTCTATTGAGACTCTGTGGATAAAGGAACGATATTTCTTCTTTAGAAGTTAAAACGTCATCTTGATAATATGTTGAATTGATTTTGACTTTTTTTTCTTTTTTACTCTTTTCAGCTTTAATTTCCCGTTTACGAAAATCCTGCAATCATCTGCTGAAACATTCTTTTGATTTTTGGGACTAAATTTTTGGTTTTTTTTGCACCTCTTTTGAAAAAAACAAATCAATCTCTCTTTGGTTACAGTCATTTAAATATATCCATGCTTCATCAGTTTTCACAAGAAATTTCTATCTGACACAGCCTACATGATTTTCATAGAGGATTCTACAACGTGTTTTACGTCTAACCACATGCTTAGGCAAAAGGTGGAGCACATTTTTAAAGATTTAAATCCTTATTTATTATCTTGTTTACAGTCAATGCATAGGTATTTAAAGACACTGCAATTGTCCTTTGAGTCGGTGGATTTTTTTTCTCCTGAGATGAGAGACAAATTTTACTGTAGTCGAAAATGTACATACCTACTTTGGGTAGCCATTCGTATTCTTTTTCCAAGTTAAAACAATTTTTGACGATTTTCACTATATCATTAATGATATTAATTATTTTCCTTTAAGGAAAGTAAATTCCATGTTTTTTTCCTTCGCATGTTTTAAATTACCAAATAAGAATATGTCTCTAAAAAAAGTTTTCAATCCATTTTATACTCATTTACAAGCGCCATTTTTAAAATAAATAAAGTTTAATTACAGCGAACACTCATACAGCTTTTAAAATGGGCTATTGCCAGAATTTAAAAAAAAATTATTTTAAGTTTGTTAGTTTTTTGCAATAAACTCATTCTAAAAATGTGCAAACAGCCTTTGTAGTAGCAACTGTCTCAAGCATGCAGTCATACTTACGTATATGACACGAAAAACGTGTAACCTAAGAGGGATTTTCCCCACTTTAAATAGTTTCTAGTAGTGCAATGATAGAGTAACATAAAATTAAGTTGATTAGCTTTTAGAAAAGAAGAATACGAGTTCTACGACATTCTATATGACTGGATTCAAGTTCAAAATGCATTTAGTTTCTATGTGTATTAAAACAAGTCAGTTATGTCGACAGCAGAGTTATTTCATACTACACATTCGTATAAATTAATGGCGTACATGCCAGACACTGGAAATCATTTGGCGACTTTCAAGTCAACATCTCCATAGTAACCCTGGAAATTTTCCGAACCTGCCGTTCCTAATTACAGGTTTATGGGTATATCGTTTGAGAAAAAGAACAAATCGCTTGTTACATTCGAACAGGGAATTATGGAACTCGCTTGAGAACGCGAAAAGAAAATAATAAGGGTCGTGCTTCCAAAGAAGAATTTTGTTCGTTTTTATTTTTATTGGAATTGAATAAGCCAGCGTGCAATTCTGTTCCGAGTGACTTCTATGCAGACGATAATTGTCTTTAAAAAAGCTGCTTGGTGAATGGCATTTAAATAGAAGCTATGTTTCTTGTTGAAAGCAAACTCGAGACAAGTATTTTGTTCTCACGTTTACAGTGCAATGACAGGACGCGGAAAGCTTATTTTAGACAGGTCGGTAAAGATGGAATCTTTTGAATTTTTAAGTACTTGATTAGAGATACGCATGCATTTGTTCTTTGAGCCACCAGTGTATTTAGCCTTGCTTTTATGGGAATTTGCTCAGATGTACAAAAGAAACATACATGTTTAGTTTACTGCAGCTGACGTTTTAATGAAAAGGATATTTAATGACAATAGAAAAATTCTGAAATACAGAGCGTTTTAGTCATTATTAATAAAGTATCAAACAGATTTATTATAATGCATCACAAATTCAGAATTTTTCTCTACATTTCCTGAAACAAGTTCCATATCTTATGCTAGATTTTTTATGCGCCAAATTTGGCGAATCCATTTTAAAGGTCGTTTCTTCCTTCATGTTCTGCTAACCTAAGTTTTTCAGATTTTTTAAAATAAAATAATTGTAGTTTGAATACAGTATTTCCCTGCGACATTTTTCATAAATATTTAAATTTTTACCTACTTTATGAAACTGATTAATAAATTTCAGATTTCATTCAAATATTCAAGTTGGTTTTTTTAAATTCATTTTTATAAATACTCAGTATTTTTTGAAAATACACAATATATTCAATATTTTTGTGTTGATTATTTGCTAATGTTGATTATTTGCTTTTTATTTTGTTGAATTTTGATTAAAATGGTTAACTATCGGGCACAAAGGTTTTTTAAATTATGAATTTCTCATAAGGAAAATGTCATTTGGCGCATTTTCGTCAAATGGCGCCAAGCGGCACAGTTATGCAATTATTCTCCATTTCATACCGTCAGCTCTCTATTTCAGAGAATCATAAGAATAGTATATTTATCCGAGTTTGTAATCTACAATCATAACAAAGCGTTAAAGAAATAATTCTAAATAAATATTAAAATATGAATGTGATTTTTTTTTCTTTATCACATAAATCCATTGTCCCTTTTATAGTTCCAGCTAATCCTATCTCTTAGGTCTCCTCTTTATTAAGGTGTCTTACCTTATGTCAGCCGCAAAACTTGCTTTATTTCTAGCTCAAGTACATTTGAGAGAAGCCTCTGGAACCTTCCATAGTCAGAAATACGCTGTTCTTATCCTGTCTCTGAGATTCGCAACAACGACCACTCAGTATCCAGACATTGCACTGGATCGTTGTCTCGTTCATACACACTCAAATTCATCTCTTCTCAGTCCAGTTATACAACTTTTATTTAGAATTCCAGTGAACTAGTTCGAGTTCAATCAATCACTTATAATATATTGATTTGTCTTGACAACAAATTAATATATTTGAGGAAATTGATTGCGGCTTATTATAAACCCTGTCTTATCTGTCTAAGGGGTAAAAACCATTAACGGCATACACAAAAATGAAACTTTAATTAAGCGTGAAAGTGTCATGTAAAATTAAAAATGAAATGGCAACAATTTCAGCTAATCAGCCTGACATTGCAAGGCAAGTGTGAAGGCAAATAACAAAATAAATCGGAAAATTTATCAGATTTTATACGAACTCATTTATGATTTCAAAGTTTTATTTCCTATACTTTTCTCAGTATACTCCACGAATGAAAAGAACGTTAATTTAGAAAGTCATCTGTGAGAGGTGCATTGTCCATGCAGAAGATACATTAACCTTTAGCTTACGGGGCCTATTTTTCAGATTCCCTCTTTAGAACGGGAAATTTCATACCCCCTTTATAAGAACAGCCATGAATGGGGATATATATATATATATATATATATATATATATATATATATATATATTTATTCATATTTATTCTTGAGCCCGTATTCTTGGGATACATGCTATCCCACCACCTTAAGGAAAAGGTTAAGTTCCGTATGCAGCTGAAATTAATTTCACTCAAATCAGAGCAAAATTCGATATAACTCGGATGATATTTTTTATTAAAGTGACACAAATTTCCTGAATACACGAAATATCATCACCATCTTCACATAAAGTTCAGATGTAAGACGTTTATTTAAATACAATCAATGTATTTCCCTCTAGCATCTTTTTCATTTTCGAGTCTTATTCTGTAAATATGTTCTTAACTTTACTTATAAAATTTTAAACATAAAAGCAAGACTAATAAATATATGCACGGTTATAAATACTATGGGAAAGTTTTTTTTTCCCAATCACTTACCTTTCAGACCGTAAAAATAATTATTAATATCTAAACATTTTTAGAAACCTTTTAAAGACTTTAAATTATGAGGTAAATTCTAAAAAAGATACGTTGCGTTGATATAAAAAAATACACCAATCAAATTGGGGTTTTTATCAAAATAAATTTAAAATTTATAAAGTTTCTAAAAAATTACACATCGAAATTAGGAACTGAAATTTGGTTTTCTGGAATAAAAAATCTTATAGATATATGAATTTACAATTTACTATAAAAAACAAGGGTCATAATCTGACGCTTCTTGAAAATAAATTCCAAATAGGCACATTAGATGGAGGGGAAAAAATCAAAACTTCCTTGGGCCTCAGCCTCGATCCTTACGAAAATTTCGCCGTGTATAAGTGGCGTCATCGTGAGTTATATTTGTAAAATCTACCAATGAACATTACTGTCGGTTAAGCATAAACGTCACGATGACGCCATTTTTGCACGGTGAAATTTCGTACGCCCTGAGAGTTCCATTGTCTGTAAAGAACTCGTCTGTCGATAGTTTAAAAAAAAGGGCATTCCAGTAAAAGAATATAACTGGTCTTGGGCATAACTGTTCTGTAGCTGTCTGACAACACAGACATCAACATGTCTGTGTTAGCAACCGATTAAATAGAAATTGTTTATGGCGAAATTCGATTATCATGATCGAAAAAATTAGGTTACACATAGAGTTAAATATTGCGTTTTCTATTTTTAAAAATTTTCTTTATTAATTATCTATATATATAGATAACAGTTCCGTAGCTGACTGACTGACTGACTGCCAGATAACGCACAGACCAAACCGCCTGGACCTAAAGGGTTGAAATTTTGCATGGTGATTCTTCTTATAGTATAGGGGTACACTAAGAAAGATTTTTGAAAAATTCTTCTTAGTTTTTTTAAATTAAATTTTTAAGCTCTTTTTGTAACATTCTTTAAAGTTTGCATCTAAAACAATAATCTGAGGGTTATAAAATTTATATCACAAGAAAGATCATAAAACTTCCTTTAAAACGAAATCTTTTTCTTATCTTTACCTCCATTTTCTGATTTTTGGTGAATTTCTAAAAATTAACTTTTAGAATTTAATTTATTAAATGCTGATCACGTGGTTTCTTTTCTTTTTGTGATACTTTAAATTAATTTTGCGTCACGTGCATAACAACGAAATAAATTGACAATTTTTTTTCTTTCGAATGCGGCAGACGATTGGACATTATCCAAAAAAATATTAAAATACGGTAAAAGAAATGTTCCTCAAACTGTACTATATTAACTGTAGTATAATATTCTTTAGTATGTTCTATTAGATTTAATTTCAATATTTTTTTCTACATTATTTTATCTATAAAAATATTCGTTACGATTTTTTTAAAATATATTTTTTCCCCTTTTTGGCATTAATTGCATACATTGACCGTTGTATTTATTACAAATATATTTTTTTGTTTTTTTTGGGCATTAACTGCATATATTGACCGTTGTATTTAATTTGAATGTACTCCGTAGCGAAGCACGGGTATTCAGCTAGTTTAATTATATTTAAATGTTTGGTTTTCTACAAAACCAGTGATCTAAATGATTATACTTAAAAATACTATGGATATATGTCTGTTGAACCCAACTTTATGCAATAATAGACTTATTTGTAGCATGAAAAACATTGTTTTTCTGAGTGCACGAAGCAAAGACGTTGAAGAAATAATTTCCATAAATAAAGAGAAAAGGATATGAAGTTCATGAAAAGAAATTTTAAAAGAGAAAAAGCTGTTATTTTTCAGAACATTTTTTCTTTTTGACTTCCAGATAAAGGACCAGACGAATTAACTACACGGCATTTGCATAACGCACCAATCTCCACCAAACAAATTAAAAACAATCATCTTAACCAGAGAACCACAAACAAAAAGAAAAAAATAAGTCCAATAAAGCGACTGAAATATCTCCCGCGTAAGAGAATTCGGAGCGAGTTTATACCAGTGATAAAATATACCCGCGGGGAAGCATTCACAATTATTCATTTGGGAAATTAATTAGAGCAGCATTAATTAGCGAACAGATATTATTAATATTCATAAGCCCGGAGTGCGGCCCGCCATTTTCGTGTTCGCGAAGGTAATAAACAGTTGGCGTTGAATGATAACCGCCTTGGCGATAGTTACAAACCGCCAATAAACGCATAGTATTCAGGTGCTTTAATGTAAAATTACCAAAGTAATTAATTATTAATTAATAGACTTCAATAAAAAGAAAAAAATCAATTAGGTAACTAGATATTGTTCAATTAAAAACAACTAAATATAATGAACAAATACGTAAGAAGGAGAAAATGGAATATTTTGTGATAAAATGCTGAAAGAAAAAACCAAAACATAAGTGGGAATCTGTGTTGGCGTAATAATTTTTTTAAAAGAAGAGCATAGATGAAATTAATCACAAACTCCTCTTACGGTTCTTTTATGGACTGGAAATACCTATAGTTCCATAAAGATTAAACAATAAGAACATCATGAGGAAAATTTAAGGGCCTCGAGATTTCAGTTTTTATGACAGTTATTAGAAAGAAGTTTCCTTTCAAATACAAAAGATAGAAATTAACAATCTATAGTTTTGTTGGTACGAAGTTTCATTTTTAAAAGGAAAGGAATGAAAACAGCATGAATTGGTCCTGACTGGCCTCAAGTAAGAATCTATTCTTACATTCTTCAGAAATTGAAAATATTTTATGTTTTCAGTAGAAGAAAAATTTATAAAAAGCAAAAATTAGCGAGTTTTCAGTTCATTCATATTTATCCTGAGGTGAGCAAAAACATCACAATAAATCTAAAAAATATCGATAATTTAAAAAAAAAATATCTAATAAGAACGGCTCTAAAATTTCTGCAATCTCTTACACAATTTTCAGGTTACAGTTATTTTTACCTTGAGATGTCAGAATCTGAATGTCAGAAAATACTGAATCCTCCTTAAATATACCTTTTCTTATAACAACTGAAAACTGACGGGAGCAACGTCTATAGGGTAAAAAGAAAGAAAAAGAATAAAACGGCATTACAAAATTGATCCGGTAAGTCCCATAAATGCCAGTTTAGGAGAAAATAAAATTTTGATAAATCATTCTAAAACTTACAGTCTGCTTCACCCAATATTTTTATCTCAAAAAACAATCTCAGAAAACAAACTGCATTTTCTCTAAGCTATACATTCAGATCATTCTTTGAGTAACAAAGAATAGTCTGCAATCTAGACAGGAAATTAAATATTTAAATTAAAATAAAGTGATATATATATATATATATATATATATATATATATATATATATATATATATATATATATATATATATATATATATATACATACTTTAAAGGATGAAATAGAAACCAAGAGTAATTGCTCTTGGATAGTGCGATCAGAATGATTATATAAAACAAACAATAATCTTGTATTTAATTGGATACGTTCTTATCTCTGTTGCTATCAAAGCACCGATGTCTCGGAAGGGATTACAAGACCGACATGGTGGATTAGGGGCTGCTTTAGTTCAAACAATCCGCAATACGTAATACAAGGAAACGATGTCGAGGCTGCCGTGTAATTTGGGGTCCTCCGAGGAAGGATTAATGTTTTTGTTTCCACTTCAGGTCAAGCAGGTGGTTCTTTACAGGAGACAGTATTTATTTTGTTCGGTTTCGGTTTCCATATTCTTTTTTCGGGTATTTCCTAAAAAGGGGTGGGGGTACGAAATTGCGTGTTAAAATAGACGAGTTTTTCACTTGAATTACTTGGCAAGGTAGAAAATAATTGAATATTAATCAAATTAACGGAATACAAAAATCAAGAATTAATAAAACCTTTTATACCACATTCTGCTTTTCTAGGATACCATTTAGGATGGCAGCCATGTGGCATTCATTGCAGGTAACACATGCTAGCAGTCGTCAATGGTTAAAGATTTTTTTTTTAATTTTAAAAGAAAGTAAAAAGTACATATTACAGAAATTTTATATCCTATGATGGAAAATAATTTAATATTGTTTTTAACAAGGTGAAAGTTATAAATAATGAATGTAATGAATTAAAGGAGTTCATCTAGTAAATGTTATTTTAACTGCCTCTAAAATTTAAATGTAAGGTGAATCGGGGCAAGTGTGTGACGTCAACAGAACTTCTAAGATCTTTATCTGGTAGAGGTGCCATCTTAAGAATGTACTGTAAAAAACAAACTCCTTAACATGGTGGGCACCGAAATGCGTTAGTGCTACGCATAACATCCAGGGGTTTATGATTACAAAGTTTCATTTATTTCACTTGCACTAGTGACATGTGTGTCTGAATCATTATCAATGATCATTCCCGTTAGTTGACACACTTTCAAGACGTTTTTGTAGGAAATTAACACATATAATATTGTTGTTTAATTGTATTAGCAGTTGTTTCTTTGACCTCTTAATATTTAAGCTTTAATCCCTGGTCCGCATTTTCCCCTTGATTTAAATTATTATTATTTATGTTTTTTATCTGTTCATGAGTTATTTCCATTTACTATTGGTTATACGCATGGGTCATTATTATCACATAGAACGAAAGAAACACGAGGGCTCTTAAACTAAAGCTAGTAAGAAAAATAAAACAGAGTAGAGCGAAAGCTCCTTAGAATCTGATGACGATCTTCTCAATCTCAGAGATTATGCCAATGACATTGAAAATTGAGATTTGTTCATAGAAACGATGGCAGTCAACCATGAAGAGGACATATTTCAATTTAAAACAACCGGGAACTTGGCTGTCGGCGACTGGACCCTACTCTAATTTTTTGGGGAAAAAAGTGTAAAGCACTTCGTTGGTTAGGTCATGAAAAAGAGAACCCCGTCATGAAATACATGAAAGAGATTTCAATTACTAACGGCTTAACAATTTTTTAGACCCCACACAAAGACGGTATCAGTTCATTTGACAGATGTGATATTGTTTGTGTTCTCCCTCCTACAAAAATAGGACGAACAGGAGAAGCTGTGTTTCGAGTAGAATTCTCATGTTACTACTTACAATAATAAGTGCATTTTCTGTTGCTTTAAATTATATGAGGAAATTTCTTTTTTCACCAATTATAGACTGACATATTAAACTATTTTTCGCTATTTTTATCATTAAAATAAATTTAATTGAATATTAAAAAAAAACTTTCTCCACTGTTATGTGTTTTCCCTTCGCTTCACTTTTCTGGACCTGATATTGGGAAAATGCATAATTCAACGAATCTTCGTTCAATTCAAGAATTTCAAAGAGAAAAGAATCGTCAAGAAACAGGTTATTTGCACCTATCGCAACGGCGTTGCAGAGAAAATCAAAAATAAATAAAATCCAGATGCGCACTTACCCCGTTTTTGCGGGGCAAGTGCGTACCTTGGACCGTACAAACATTTTCAGTTCTGAAACCTTATATTTAATATATTTTACTGCGCAGTTAAGGGAAATTTTCAGGGACTTAGAAGTGACACAAATATAGGTGATAGATTACACCAGTTTTATTATTTAAACTTCCGGATATAGAATGGTCATTGACAGAATATATAAATGGGAAAAAATGTCTTAAAATATGAATGGCAATATAAATGTCTTAAATATTGTCATAGCAGTCTTGTATGGATTTCATCATCGTAAATAGGAACTCTCGTATAGAACAGGTGGTAGAATATACTGAGACTGCTACTTTTTCTCTGAATACATCTCAACGAAAAAAACTAAACAGATCCACGACGGTTGTTTAAAAAATTCAAAAGATGCATATATGCTGTGCCTCAAACAACAATTTTATATGTACTTTTTGCTAATGGCGAAAACCTTCTAAAAATAGTGAACCAAAGTGTCGGTAAGCAAGACTGTAAGACAGTCCTATATGCTGACGAGACCTTGATAATTGCCTGTTAACGATTGCCCATTTTTACATACGTGAAAAGATTTATTGACTAAAAATTAAAAATCTTACCATTGCATAGCGGAGTAACTCATTACTTATCCATAAAGTACTTTAAAAACATACCTAAAAATAAAAAAAGACGTAAATTAGTATACTGTACATTCATAAAACGGAGCAGATGAAAATTAAGAAAATACATGCACACACACATATATATTTCCTTTCATGAATTTGAGGAAAGTAAACGGATTAAAATAAAGAACACAAACAATTATGCAGACACACGCGTATATCTATACTTATATATAAAGAGAGAGTGATTTTTTACGTGGAGGATAATCTCCAGAACCACTGCACCTATTTGAAAAATTCTTTCGCTGTTTGAAAGGTACATTATTCCAGATGGACATAGGCTATATATTATGTATATCTGATCAGTAGAAATAAAGTTAGAGGCTTAATCCTAACAATCTCCATTGTTACCGCTACTGTCCTCTACCGCTTCTTGTGCCGAAGTCTTCAACGATCCTTAGCGTGGTGCTATTGCGGTGGGCTTCTGTTCTGACGATAGTGGTTCGAACCTAGCCGTTCTCCTGCACGCCTTTTTCTTTTAAAAAATTAACTTTAATTATTTACTAACGTAATATTAATTTGAATATTATTTTAGGAATATTATTTGAAAAAAAATTTAATATTATTTAAAAAAAACATTCTTTATTTAAAATCCTTTTTTTATTTTTGTATTTTTATTTCATCTCTTAACCCCTCTCTTTTAAAAAATTAACTTTAATTAATAACTAACGTAATATTAATTTGAATACTATTTTAGGTGTTTAAAATAATTAAAAAAACATTCTTTACTTAAAATCCTTTTTTTATTTTTGAATAAAACTACGGTCTCAAGCACACCTCTTTCTTTTAAAAAATTAACTTTAATTAATAACTAACGTAATATTAATTTGAATACTATTTTAGGTGCTTAAAATAATGAAAAAAAAACATTCATTTAAAATCCTTTTTTATTTTTGAATAAAACTATGGTCTCAAGCACACCTCTTTCTTTTAAAAAATTAACTTTAATTAATAAATAACGTAATATTAATTTGAATATTATTTTAGGTGCTTAAAATAATTTAAAAAAATTCTTTACTTAAAATCCTTTTTTATTTTTGTATTTTTATTTCATCTCTTATTCTAATTTTGGGATACCAATGTGTATCTATACTTCTATAATAATATATAAAGAGAGAGAGCAGATTTTGTATGTGGAGTGTAATGTACAACTTTTGTACATTAAAATGTACCTTACATCTTTTCCTTTGTCAACCGCAGTCAAGTAACCATAGCAACCCCCTTTAGTTTAAGGGGTCCGTTTTTCAAAATCGCTCTTTACAACGGGAAAATGTTATCTACTTCCTATCCCCATTTTACGTGGGGGACATTCAGCGTGGGGGGTCAGGGGAAAGAGTGGTTAATTGTTTTCTTATTGCTTTCTTACTATTGAAGAAGAATTTCAATAGTAGTTCATCTCTCAAAAGGCTGAAAATGGATGAACCGCGGGTGAACCGCCCTTCTGATGTCTCTCGCCTGAAAACAAATAGCCTCTAGCTAGAACGACAAAAGATTATTATTCAGTCCTTTTCAGCAAGATTCACCCTCCGTTCCCAGAATGTCACCCAATTGTTCTTTGGGGGCAAAGCCGTTAGGAAAGTCACAACGAAGTGGAATTCGAGACTATATTTCTGCCGACATCACACCGTATTTTTCGAGAGTATGTGCTTCGGATATATACTATCCCACCCCGTAAGGAAAAGGTTTAATATTTTTAAGATTCAAGTAGAGGAGGTATTGATAAATACAAAAAGGATTTTTGAAACTGGCAACGTTAAAGGGTTTATTGAAGAAAACTACATTTGGAACTACACTTTTTATTGGACATTTAAGGTAAAAAAAATTTACAATTTATTGGATATCAACTGGAAATTTATTGGTATAATATTTTGTCCTACCCGGATAAAGTCGGGACGGGCCGCTAGTATATATATATACACGCACACACACAGACTTACTTATTACAATCTCTGAAACATAGATTGTAGTAAATAAGTTCAAAGTACCCCCATTGAATCTGCACATATTCACAACGTTTAGCTTTTAGTCCGCACAATTAACGATAATATTGAAGTTTCTTTTGCAAACCGAAAAAAAAAAACTAAAACTGCTTTTTTTTTTTTTGTTTTTACTTACTTAGAAGGTAATCCCTTCCGAGTGGGAAACAAACTCGCCGAGAAATAAATTATTTTGTATCGAAACATTTCCTTCATAAAAATACAGAAAATAATGAAACAAGCTTTTCCCCCCAAAATAGAACTTTTAAGTTAGTAACGACTTATACTTTTTCCTTTCGTCCACAAGAAATCTTTAATGAGTTGTCTGGCCCGACAAGCATGTGTCTCCGTCCCCCCTCCTCCCCCCCCAACGTCTTCGAACTTCTTCACCGTAACAATGTCTTGTTTGTTCCAAGACGGACACAGTATTTTTTTTCTTTTGCTACAGTTGTTTTATTTACTTTTTTGTGTCCTATTATGGAGTCCGCAGTTTCTTCACAAAAGATATTATTGTTACGGTAGCCGGAAAAAAAATATGAAAGCTATGTATTGACTAGGGTGAACATTTATGATTGTGTTGATATCCTTACTCAACTATGCTATGAGTAGCTATGTATAAGTAACATTACAGAAGGTCAGATACGCCAACAAAACATTCATTATCGACTTTTGCGAGCGTAAAATGCGATGACACAAAATCTTCAGTCCGTCAGCATTCTCACAGACGCATCATAGACAAGGGGGTTAAGTAAAATCTAGGGAAATTCAAAAAGCGCAGTTTGATGGTACTGATGCCAACAGAATGATCGGGATGAGCAGATATGATGACAATAAAAGCTGCTCAAATCTGCAGTAGGTTTCAAGGGTGGCGAGATGTTTCGGATCAACATGTCTAATCCATCGTCAGGGTTTAAGAGCTTTCGAGGTGATTGGGTCGCGAGGTAATCACAAGTAGGAAAGGTAATTTTCCCGTGGTTAAGACAAAATGCAAATGAGAAAAAGTCTTGAAGAGGGAAAACCCTCTCCCTTTGCACACAAGCGCGTATTCAAAACAAAATCACAAAAGGGTGGTACAGAGGAGACAAAATTTATGAGTGGGAGTTTAGCGAGAAGGTAAAAAAGAAAAGAATGAAATTAACAAAAAATATATATATCCGGGTAAAATGGCGAGAAATACTGAAAATGGAGAACAGAAAATTATGTTTGAGAGGCAAATTGAGAGATAAAAAAACGGATAAAAAGCGTAACTAAATAATATGGAAAGTGGATTTAAAGGAACAGTAAGATTGTAAGAAATATATTTAGGTGAAAATGCTTCACTCTGATGGTATTAAAGACAAGACTGTCTGGTCATTGACAGTGTTCGTGGCTGTAATGACTAAAGCAAAATTTTGTAGAAAATCTTAGCCCGAAAATAGAAAACGCATGGAAAATAATTTTAGTGCCACAAAATTTAAACGTGCACTTGACCTTCGGATAAAATTTATTGTAGATTCGAGAAGCTTTAATTTTCACTTTAATACAGGTGCTTTTTCTCACTGTCATTGTATTGTATGCTATTGTTCGAAATTAAAAAGTGGAATAATTCGTAAATTCCGATAGATTCGAATAAAAACTCAATGCAAGATTTGATCAAGTCGGCGCTCTGGTTGGTTTTGGAGAGCTACGATCACATACAACAGATAAACAGGCCTACAGTTTAACCCTCTCTTTGTTTCAGACGTATATCTCTCACATACTTCGAACTTTAATATTTTTTGTGGCATATTATTTTATATTTAATTTGGTGTTCAAAAGTGTCTCAGATGGTACAATTATGATAGCTTTGAATATCAAACTAGCGCATGGAATAATTTATCGAAAACTTTTTTTTTTCGATAGGATAAAAATTTCGAATGCTCAGGGGGTTAAAAATGGTAAAAAACACGTCTATAAGGCCTTATACTAGCCACATAACTCGACACTAAGACTGTGGGACAAACACGGTCGGAAAGCGCCCTATCCGTTTGGAAACAAATTCCATGAAACATGGCAGTTTTCTTTTTACAAACCGAAAGTCAGAAAAGGGGAAAAACAAAACAGAAATAGCATCATTTTCAAAGATAAATGACGTAAATGCCTAAATATGTAAGGGGAATAAGCCAGTAATAGAGCCATCTGAGCTAGTAAAGAATTTACAAGAAGAACGCTATGTATTATACACATGAAGAAAAAATACTTATAAAAACACAATGCATTTTTTATTTTAAAATTTTTTTTATCTTTCCTCCCACTGCGTCAAATTATAAAATTCCTATATTTAATTCGTGAAATAACTTCCAAAAATAATGAACATTTTTTTTTCTCATCATAAGTATTTTTGAACGAGGAATTTGAAGTACGATGGGAATTTTTCAAACTTTTTTTATCCCGACAAAGTCACCTCTTTCAGTACAAGCTCTTAATCTCACTAAAACATTTTTTCCCCTTCAACCTCAGCTTTACGGGTTCTTGTGGTTGACAATGTATTATTTGTACCCTCGGACACGGGTCCTTTCTCGACAATCACTTCACTATTCTTTTTTTCTCTCTTATGACATGCTCATTTCGTTCCAAAAAACTTAATTACGCTCCTTTCTTCGCCAATGTTTCAGCATGATGAAGACAAAATACGCAGTGTCGCTATAATCACATTATGTTCCTGTCCACGTGGTAATTAAGCTGGCTTTGTACGAGTTTATACCGCCTGATATATTTGAATTAGTTTAAGGGAAGAGGCTTTTTTTTTTCCTTGGGAGGGGGAGGGGGGACATGTAGGAGCGTACGATTTGAACACATATAAAAAAGCAGTATTTACAAAAATAAAATAATGGACACGGTAATGTAGAAAAAAACATCCAATCTAACTCTATAGAATTTACTGTATTTTCTATTCTGTTTCGTCGATAACTATTAGAGCTGAAGTTTTTAAAAACTGAAAATGACTTCGCTCAGGGGTGAGAGTGGCTAAATTCTTACTTTTTCCTTCGATAAATTAAGATTCCTCTACTTTTTACCAGTTTACGTAGATATCGTCCGACAGCAAAACTACCAGGTCATCTAAGAGTAATTAAATGTTATGAAAAAGCGTATATGTTATAAAAGCGTATATGTTGCCGGTTATTATAGAAGAGGCCTAAGTCAAGAATCTAAAAATAAATAAATAAATAAATAAAGTTTATCAGTTATTTCATATAGCATTCTTTATTACTACCGTAATCTGAAGCAATCTTTGCAAAATTGTAAAAATTAAACCGTTAGATTGAGTTAGTTGTTGCATCATTACACAGAATTCAGTACACATTTAAACTCAAACCTTCAAATTTCTCGAAACGAAAAATATATGACTTAGATCACTTACATAATCACCGGAACATATTCATAAAAGGAATGCATAAAAAATCTTAATGGAAAATAAAAGAGATTAAAAAAATTTTACAGTTATTTATTTACAAACTAGCTGAGTACCCGTGCTTCGCTACGGCGTACATTCAAATTAAATACAGCGGTCAATGTATGCAATAAATTTGTATGTTTAATATCCATAAAACATACTATTTTGAATTAAATTCTTAAAAAACTTCCATTTCAAGTAGTCTAGTGGTTAAATTTTATCTTTTACCATATTTCAATATTTTATTTTGTCAATTTATCTCGTTGTTATGCACGTGACGCAAAATTAATTTAAAGTATCACAAAAAGAAAATCAACCACGTGATAAGAATTTAATAAATTAAATTCTAAAAATTAATCTTTGAAAATTCCCCAAAAATCAGAAAAGGGAGATAAAGATTCGAAAAAGATTTCATTTTGAAGGAAGATTTATGATCTTTCTCGTTATATAAATGTTATAACCCCCAAATTATTATTTTAAATGCAAACTTAAAATGTTACATAAACAGTTTGAAAATTTAATTTTGAAAAATCCTAGAAAAATTTTTCAAAAATCTTTCTTAGTGCACCCTTACACTATAAGAAGAATCCCCATGGAAAATTTCAGCACTTTAGGTCCAGCGGTTTGGTCTGTGCGTTATCTGTCAGTCAGTCAGTCAGTCACTAAACTGTTATATATATATATATATATATATATATATATATATATATATATATATATATATATATATATATATATATATATATATGAGATAAATAATAGGTTATTCACAGAAATCAATCCCTAATTTTAGAAATTCATAATTCCTAAAATTCTAATATTCCTAATTTTCTTGTCTCAGTTACTAACGATGCAAAGAATAATCATAACATCTTGCCAATACTACGAACAATTCAACTAAACATGGCGACGTTTTAAAAAGTATCATAAAGCAAGAATTGGCTTTGACTCAATAAACTGGAGCCTCAAGAGTACTTAAAATAAAAGACCAATATTCTTTTTCTTTGAAGCATCTGTTTTCTTGGGATATACACTGCAAGACATGGTATTATTTATTTCCTAAACAAAACACGAAGATAAATAAGGAATTTTTCCCAAATCGGTACAATGTCCAGGTAGAATTCGGGAAAGCCGAATGGCATCCCAGAACCCGAACCAATAAGCAATCATGTCCAGTGCAGCGAACACTACTCGTAATTGAAGACGACAGAGAGGGGGGAAGGAGTCGAATTCTTGTAATACTCAGTTGATCTACTATACAAAACCGTATGAAAATACGCTATCTATCAATTGCAGCAACATATCCAACCGAATATGCTGCAGTTATAAACAAACCTTTCCAACTAACAACGCATCAAAGAAAATTTGTAATAAGCAGAGTATAAAGGAATAGTATCACATAAAAGCTGCTGGGTAGTGGCCATATTGGACGCGATCAACTTAATATTATCCTATCGAGAAATTTTTTCCGATAATTGCCGATTTGGATTGCAAGATTTAAAACTCTCTCTTGCAAAAATTCTCTGTTTGCAGTGCATAGTGTCAAGTCCAAAATCGTAGTTTTGAGAAAAACAGGATTGAAAAAAAACGGCTTTTGTAAAGTCAGTTTTTTAAAGTTTAATTTTTGATTTTTCTTTTTAAAGTAAATTTTTTAAATTTTATTTTTGTTGAGTAAAGATTGTTAAGTCCTTGATTGGGACATAACCCCTTTAACACTAACATGCTTGTGTTATGTTTCACATATCCCAAAATTTCCCTGATGAATAAAAATATTTAGGAGTGGAATTGGACTGAGCTTTCTACACTTTGCCGTAGTCCTTGATTTTTCAAACATGTCTTGTTTAATAACTCATTTTAGCTCATTTTGGACCTAACATCCTTTACACTGCAAACACAGAATTGTATTTCGTAATAGCTAAATTTTCTGATCGGGAATATTTCTCATTCATTAAAAGAAACGCAAATAACATTTTCAAATGTGACTTATTCGGGTAAAAAGTGGTGTGTTGTGCTTTAAACGAGCTTCATTTCCTTTGGTGGATGAAATTCCTAAAGTGAATGAGAAAACATTGTGATTTTTTCCCCCTCTATTACGGAATACAGTTTAAAATAAATCTTAAAGCAAGTCAACAATCCCTGGCAAGTTTTTCTCCATAGATTAACACTGAGATAAGCGTATCCAGTATAACCATCTCCCTGCAGTCTTAATAAGGTATATTTAAAAATATTTGCACTATTCAAAATTTAAAATTATCCTTTGTTACCAAAAACTATTCAACGACTGAAAAACTTAATCTATCTATGCATTCAAATCATCCCTATAAAGGTATTTTATATTTAAAATACCGGCAGACACTAGTAAACCAAACACTGGTAAGGTCTACAGGTTACATTTTAAACAAAATATACTTTGATCCATCCAATAATATTAGAACTTAATTTCACCCGTATGTAGAACTCTCTTTAAAGAGCAATTTCAACTTCCTCTCTCATCTTTCAAATAAAAATTACATTGTTCTTCTTTGTCGAAAGACGGGAGACGGTCATAATTTCCTTTCAGAGTTAGCAAAAAAAAAAGCTCTAAAAACACTAAGATTTCTTTAAAAAGATCTCTTTAGAAAGAGGGAAAAAATGTATATGAACTCTCCCCAAAACTCTTTCATAAAAGTACTTTTAACGAGGAAAAATATTTCATTATTTCTCGGCTCTCCATTCAAAAGGGATGAAAAAAGTGAAGTTTGGCATTAAAAAAAATCCCCGATCTTTTTTTTTTTTTCGTCTTCCGACTGAGGAAAAAAAAACTGCTTTTGTTATCCAATACGAAGGACCAAAGTCAAGGCTATTAAAAAGTTAATTTTGAACAACCTCTTGAAGTTGTTGTAATAGGTTGAACTAATTAAGGATATTTCGTGCCCTCCCACTTTCGCTTTCAATGCAGAGGGTCGGAGGATTATTAAAAAATTTGGACTTCCTCAACAATAATGAATCCTAATTAGTTGCTCTTGTTTAGACTTGTGTTAAACAATTAAAAGTTTGATTTTTTTTTACTCCCACTCTCCCAGCTTCGGCGACACGGGGGAGACATTTGCTGTTTGGGTTGTCACATTCAGGACACAGCCTGCTGTTCAACAAATTTATGCACGTTCAGAAATATCGGCAGCGTGAGCAGAGACTAAGTCGAGAACGTCAGTGGACTTGATTTTAAAACTGGCCCTCAAAAAAAAAAGTTGTTTTAATTGTGAGAAGTTTTTTTAGCATGTTTATGACGTGTCCCCCCACCCTTAAAAACACATAATTGATTTTTTTTCTCCCCACAGATAAAACTGAAATTGAAATACAATCAAATTAATCAGAGCCGGTCACGGTACACAAATCACAAAAGAGATATGGCCGAAATCTACCAAGATAATGAATTTTTAAAAAAAAAGCTGATAAAGAAAATACATATTGTAAAGCATCAGAAAACATAGAAACTTAAATTTCTATTATCTTGTATTTTTTTATTGACTGGGAAAAAAAATTCTAAATGCTGTTTAAGAAAATAAATAATCTAAAGCATCAGAAAACATACAAACTTAAATTTCTATTACCTTGTTTTTTTTTTATTGATTGGGAAAAAAATTCTAAATGCTGTTTAAGAAAATAAATAATCTAAAGCATCAGAAAGCATACAAACTTAAATTTCTATTACCTTGTTTTTTTTTATTGATTGGAAAAAAAAATTCTAAATGCTGTTTAAGAAAATAAATAATCTAAAGCATCAGAAAACATAGAAACTTAAATTTCTATTACCTTGTTTTTTTTTTATTGATTGGGAAAAAAATTCTAAATGCTGTTTAAGAAAATAAATAATCTAAAGCATCAGAAAACATACAAACTTAAATTTCTATTACCTTGTTTTTCTATTGATTGCAAAATTAACATTCTAAACACTTGAGTCCCATTATACATATTTGGATTTGGATTTCTGAGACACCAGCACATTGTTAATTATATATACATGGTGTATTTGATACGTGACTACATTTATAAATGTACACTTTAACTTTATGGACGGAACGTGACGGAGAATTTTTTCTTCTGTAAGTTAAAGGAATGTTTAAAGAAAATGGAGACGTTTCTTTTCAATTCGTGTTTCTTTTAACACCATACTCATTAGGATCGACTGCGTTATAGTTCTGCAAAGTTAAACAAGCTACACCATTCTAAGATTCCATGAAAAATATTTTTTACCTTTTTTCGCGATCATCACATCCAAAACTGATTGAACTAAACATCTGAAAACAATTAACTCTAACAACTCTAATTAAGCCATTTTCAATTTATATTTCATTAACAGATCTAATAAATATTCATAAAGTTCGCAAAATCAAACAAATATGACACTAGTCGAATAAACAATTTTTTCTCGTTCTTCCGGGATTGTATCTCATTTACACAATAATCGTTTTCTAAGACTGACTGAAGGATCCAATTGCAAACTTGAACCAATAGTATTAGTACAGCGACTTAATTGTGCCATTTTCAATGATGATTTATTTATATATCTTATTTTATTAACTAAATAATTTATAAACTAAATTTTCACTTCTTTTTCATAGACAAGTAGCTATTTAAATATCGTCTTTCCAGAATAAAAAAAAAAAAAAAATTCAGGTAGTCTCCTCTAACGAAGCTACCGCGGGTTATTATCATAGGATTAATTATTGCTTACCTATTTTGCATGTATATATGTATCTAAATATATGTAGGTATGTATATGTATACACATATGTATGTCAAAATTTTGACGCATCTTGGTACTTTTCTGTTTAACTTGTCCAAGCGATAGGCTGGGTTTGGTGCGCTGCCAAAATTATAACTCACGAGGATGGATGGACGGACGGTTTTAGCGTCTGAAATTTTCCTTTCCGCAGGACCGTTATGGAGGAACGTAATCCTACATTGAAAAACATAAAACTAACTAGAACAGTCTTAGTACAGGAGAGTCAACTTCCAACACAGTTCCACACCGCTAACCTCCTATGAACAAAATGTACAGCAGGAAATTATAAGAAAGCACACATTCATTTTATTTCTACATCGGTCACATTTTTATTAAACAACCGAGTAGGTGTACAGAATACAGTTTATATTTTGGCTATTTCAAACATAAACAGCAGAACAAAAACAATGAGATAGCATTTCAGTTTCGAATAATTAGGCTTAACTGACAGTCACGATAATAAGCTGTGTGCGGACAGAACCTGTGAAATTGATAATTCGAACACGGTGCTGAGAGGGCGTCCCTGGCATTCGAAAATTAAATTATTTCAAGATAAGATGTCGACTTTCAGCGAATAACAAAACCAGGCGGGAGTGAGTCAGAGCATACAAATACGGGCTGCAAATTAAATTATGTCACATCTTAACAGACACAAAACTCTTTGTCTGCATCTTAAAACCTTTCAACAAGCTATAAAAATCAACACTGCCATCGTTTTTCCTTGAGCGCTGAAGGATATTTCGAACACAGACGAGAAATTAATCATTGCCACGGAAGAAATATTTTCCCCCCAAATTAGCATAATTCCGTCGATTTAGCCTTCGTCTTCCTTTTAGGGACACTTATATGCATTATTTTTAGTGTTTGCTTCTTAACATAAATCGGTCGAATCAATCGTGAAGTTGCATGCAGTTTGTGTTTATTTTGGTACTAAGGAAATTGAATTCGGGTTTTTCATTTTTGTGAGAGAGTGACAGAGTTTCAGTGATCAGGTTCCATTCAAAGCAAAATATTCCGCATTTTCTTTCGTGACGTGACGTCACGTATCACACAGTGGACCCTGGTTGTGGGATATTTTCGACTTATGTAATACGTCGCTCACGTCTGAGGTTTCCAGCAATATCTTAAAAACAACCTTAACTCATCCGACTGCAGAGGATTCATCAAGATCTTGAAAACGTTAACGTTATTTACGAAATTTATATTAACGTAAAAGGGTAACCTAATGGTCAGCTCGTTGGGATTCGGTACTGCGGGTGCTCGCTTGCATATCCGAAAAGAGCCACTGATTGCTCTCGCGTCTACGTCGGGAGCAAGTTAAATCTGTAGGCCATAAAGTCCTTCTAAAGGGTTTGTAGCGATGGGACGACGGTACAAGCCTCCCAGATATCGTTCCTGGGGGGTGCCCGGTCTAAAGTGAGGTGGCACCAGGATGTTCGTTCCCCTCTACGGTGCTCCCATTTCAAACATGGTTTGGTTTGGTTTCGAGTGCTACGGTCAACTTTTTGCTACACGAGGGCAAATTAGACCAGGACCTACAGTTTAAAGCCGATTCCGAACGGCTACAAACGTCCATGCCAACAGCGGGACTCGAACCCACAGGATCTGAACCGAATGCCAGCGCCCTAGCCATTCGGCCATCGCCTGGCCCCCATTTCAAGCAACCAACAGCACTGCGTTGTAGAATGGAATATTGTTGAAAGACAAAAAGTCTGTCTCTCTGGGAAAAAATATTTACATATAAGGGAATTCACATTCTGTAAAATTTTATCTTTGGTAACTCCTTAAAAACCAACGAAAACCGGAGATTAAGAATAAATAAAAAACTGAAGAACTAACCAAATTATCACTTTACCCCTTTTCTATTAATAATACTCAACCTCAGTTAAGAAATCCAATTATAGACATCTGTTTTTTAGAAACTATTAACTGTATAACGAATTAGTAACCAATCACCTGTACGCTTGAAGTATTTTCAGAGCGACTAAAAGCTCCGGAAATAACAGCATACAGACTAAAAGAATACCACAAACATTCATATTTTACGTGATTAATATTGTCCTGTATCGTTTCGTTATTACAAAACATTAAGTCTTTATTTCGTACATTGATGCAGGTACTCAAAAATGTATTATTTCAATACTATATTTTATCGCAATGGTTAAAAGCACAACTTTCTTCTTCATTTTCAAGCAATGGCAACGCGCGAAAAAATGCCTGACACCTCCGAAATGGCAGTCTTTTCGCGTGTGCTTTCAAATGAACGAACTTTTTCATCAATAATCATTTATCGAATTTCCCCGTCTCCCTTACGAAACGTCTCATTTGATACTTCTGGTATCGAATTCAAATCAACTCGGAGTGATTTATCTTACCCTGTCTCGACCAGGAAAGTTGCTCAACATTTCCAAACCCATCCGTCTCGAGAAATAAAATGGAAGGAAGGCCTTCCCTCCGATATTCCAGGACGAGTTTTTGAAATCACTTTCCATACCACCTGGAAGAATTGCTTCCCCCGGTCTCCGAACGATTTATCGAATACTTTCCGCCCGGGCGTTCCAATCTCTGGGGCGCGTATGCTCATATCGCATTCCATGCGGGTACATCGGAGAGGCAGCTGCTTCGATGCCCCCTCCCCGTTACTGTATTCGCGACCCCCAACGTCAAAGGACTCTTATGTTTCATTAACCTCCGGAACGATTAAAATTGTCACTGACTCCCTACTGCCCCGAAGTATTCAACTTTATTGCTCGTCATTCAGCACCGTGCATGGAATGGGCGTTGTTCTATCCGCTTTCAGAATGCCTCGCATGTATCTTATCAATAGAAACGGTGTAACTTTTAAAAATTACAGTTATCATGGAAAGATATTTAACCATAATATACTATACTAGTAGGTCACTTCTAAATACTACTTTTAAATAACAGATACGAGTAACTGCAGTTCTCGTGGTTCGAACAGATTGACTAGGTTCATCCCCTGAGTTCTATGGGTTTATACATTTATAAGTTTTATAATTTAAAACCTATACAGTCGAACCCCGTTATAACGAACTTCAAGGGACCAAAGGTTTTGTTCGCTTTATCCGCGGGTTCGCTATATCCGAACCGTTAAGAAAAATGCTAGAGTTCACAAAATGTATAACTCATTAGTTGCAATGTGTATTCAATAATGATGTATTAAAAAATAATAAAATCTATTAAAAATGATCATTAATAAATTAAATCGACTAAAATCGATTACACTAAACTGACACAATGCTAATTAAATTACGTTCAACAGGAAAACGGAGGGGACCAAAATTTTCGCTCGTTATATCCGTGAGTTCATTATATACCAAGTTCACTATAACGAGGTTCGACTGTAGTTTATATAATTTTTTATTCAGATAATATATATAGAAAAGAGGTATGTTCCTTAAAGTACACAAGTTCCAGAAACAATCCCCGATTAATAGAAAATACCTAACTACTTATGAATAAACAAAGCAAATTTAATTTATCTTTGATTATTAAAGAAACTGTTAAAAACTTTTTTACTTTCAACTTTTTAATTTCCGACTGCGAGAAGATGAAACTGAAAATCTAACAAAAGATGAAAGCAAAAGCGGGGGTAAATGTACTGGTATTTTTTCTTTATGAGTAGCGAAAACAAGAACATTCGTGTTTCCCATGTCAGTCTGATTCTTATTTTCAATTCTTTTTAGTCACATGTTCTTAGAGAAATTAGACGTGCATTCTGCATCTAACTTTGGTTTGAATGAGTTTGATTTTATACCCAACTTTGTTTGGCCAATTATATATATATATATATATATATATATATATATATATATATATATATATATATATATATAATTGGATAGAAACAACCATTCCAGAAAACTGTTAATAAAATCATGACATATTTCTAGTTAAATTCTATAATATAATATAAAATGTATGTGGAAGTATCAAAATACAGCAATGTAAGAAAATTTTCGGTAACTCTTACAAGATTCCTGTAACTCTTAATTTCATTTAACGCAGATCTTCAATCCCCACGCTTAGCTATGGGGAATTTCCTTCTCAGTATTTTATAAACGCAGATGAGGAAAAGCATAATTTTGAAAATTTTAAATTTTTCAGCAGACAATTTTTTACATGACATTGAACTATTGATACCTAGCGCAACAAAATTGATTTTTTTTCTCTAAACATTAAATTAAAGCAAAAATATTTTTGAGAAAATCCGCACATTGCACGTTCAGAGATCTCTTTTCAGATGCAGAAAGAAAATGTAAAAAAATTAGCATTTGTGATAAGGAAATACTGAAAGGAATTCCCCACAACTCGACGTGAGGGTTGCAGACCTGCGAGGTCAAGTTATGGGCTTGTTATACCTTGAGATATTTCCACAACTAACTTGCAGTACATAACGATCGAGTCGCGTTCGTAAGCACAGCTTCATTCAGACCTGACATCACACAAACGTCGTCTTTTCACCTCTAGATTCAGCTAAGGCTCGCCCGGTGTCTCATTAACCTCGAGGGATGCTCCAAATGAGCAGATGAGAGCCGTCTCGGGGTCGCTGTGGCAGCCGATGTCGAACGCAGATGGAATACTAAACGGCTTCTCTCGAAGAAAGTGAAGATTCCTCGGGCAGGAACAACCAGATTTATTCGAGGAATTTCCGAGACAGCAGACGAAGATGACAAAACATCTGTTCTAAACAGCCCTTCCACAGATAAGCTAAGCGAAACGGCCGGACGCCATGTGTACGAGTAATGAAACGAATTCCCTCAGAGGAAATATCTGTTGCTGTCATCGATCACCAAGCATACAAGCCTCTTATACAATATCAAAATATGACATTCACACTTCATTTATATGCAAATACTAGCTGAATACCCGGGCTTCGCTGCGGAGTACATTCAAATTAAATACAATAACGGTCAATGTATGCTGTTAATGCCTAATATATATATATATATATATATATATATATATATATATATATATATATATATATATATATATATATATATATATATATATATATATAATAAATACAATAGTCAATGTATGCAATTAATGCCGCCAAAAAAAGACATATTTATAAAACAATCGTAACGGATATTTTTATAGACAAAATAATGTAGCAGAAAATATTGAAATTAAATCTAATAGAACATACTAAAGAATATAGTACAGTTAATGTAGTATTGTTTGAGGAACATTTCTTTTACTGTATTTTAATATTTTTTTGGATAATGTCCAATCGTCTGCCGCATTAGCAAGAAAAAAATATTTTTTTTGTCTATTTCGTTGTTATGCAAGTGACGATAAATTAATTTAAAGTTATTTAATAGAGACGAATAATAGATAAATCTATATAAAATTTTGAGATTATTTTAATGTACGAGAAATCCCTCCTACATACCTGAACATTAAATGGCATTTAAAAACACGCGCACACCGCTCGGTTACAGACATAACTCATTTTGCATATCACTTGTAAATATCTCAAAACAAATGCAATTCGCCCATTAAATACATGTAATTACCGCTTCATACGATGATATCGTTAGGTCGAACACTGTATTTTGCGAACTACAGGTGTGTATGGAGCTATTTGATAACTTTCGCACTTCCGAGCACCGTCGTCAGAGGGATTATACATATTCTCCAGGCTCTAGACGAACCACCTGCCCCTTTCGGTGTGCCCCAAAGATTCCTGTCGGGCAGTAATTGTAGTAATTTAGGAGCTTCGATAGGTGAGTCACCATTACTATGTAGATTGGGTACCAAATAAAGCAATCAGATGGGTGAGTCATTCTAATATGAGACACATATATATATATATATATATATATTATTTTTGCTGTTGTTAGAGTGCAGTTCGTATTTTGTTCCTTATAATCCATATATTTTAGATTATTTGCTTAGGGAAAATATACTTCCGCTTCATTTCATATAGGGAAAACGATATTGGAATCCTGCAAATCCAAGATCTGAAAAAGTAAAATAGAGACAATCCAGAAGAAGTTTTTAAGAAATGAAATCATTATTATTTCGTCAACAACAACAAAAAAATATTTCAGGTAGTCTCTTTTAACGAAACTACCGCGGGTTATTAACGTAGGATTACTGATCGTTTGCTTACCTCTTTTATTTATTTATTTATTATTTTTTTTGACGCATTTTGGTACTTTTCTGTTTAACAGTTTACTGTTACTGGGTTTGGCGCGCTGCTAAAATTATAACTCGCAACGCAGGACAATTTTTTTTCTCTCCGATGGATCGTTATTGAGGAACGTAATCCTAAGTTTAAAAAGTCACACGTGCCAGATAACACTTCTCAATACGCAAAGCTTAGTAGAACTATTATTAATTACTTTTAAGAAAATTATATCATTACTCTTTTTTTTTTCTTTTTTAGGAAAATTACATTAATGTAAGACAAACAAGATTAGCTCCAGGGAATAGCAAAACTTGGTAGGATTACAAATATTTCTAATTTATTAATTAAAAAAATCTTCTTAAAATTGCAAACAGGAAAAATAATATCAGTCTGGATAAGGAAATAAAATTACAAGCAGAAAAAATACTATCTATCTTTCAACGTAGAAGGAAACTTTGCTGAATTAATATTTTTTTAGGAATAATATATACTTACTGTCTCATCGGGAAATAACAATAATGTGAGATGTAAGAAATGTTCTTAGTAAGTCACTTGTTAAGCGACACTTCTAAATTATATCAGTTCAATGGGCTGAAGAATTACATCATTCCTTTAAACATTTTATTAAAGCAAACACAAAGAAAAAAAAACATCATTCTATTTTTTTTAAAAATCTCATATTTTTTTTTCTCTGTTGCCATTTGGCAGAATGTAACTTCGCGGTTACTTTACTTTCTCTGCTGTCACTCGGCAGAATGTAACTCTGCGATTGTCACGGCAACAACCAGTAGCATTTAAATATACAGTATTCCACATGAGTTATATCACAAGCCAGTTGCCGGTGCGTGGAAACATACTAAACCATTTTTTAACTTAATTTTAATAAGGGATATATAAATTATTTCTTTTATAGGAGCACCAGTATTAATGATACATTTATCAGTTACGTTTAAAAAAGAATATGGAAGTTCAAATAAACTGCCTCAATATATTCAAATACGGAATTTTTTTTTATCTCCATACGAAAGAAGAATATCAGTCCCAATAACTTCTCAAGGAAAAGGGAAGCTTATAAGATGAATTACTAAATGTGTCAGTTGATAAGATATTTTTTCAGCTTGACTGGAGAAAAAATATCTGATATCGTATTATCCGAGGCACATGGACGCTTTCTTCTAATCATTACTAATTACTTTTTAGAAAAACATATCATTAAAATCTATTTTATCTTGGGGAACTAATAGTAATATATCCCACAATGAGAACGGTCTGTTTTAGGGAAACATCATCTATATCAATTTTCATGGATATCTGATAACGTTTTATGGCAGATGGAATCTTTATAGAAGCACAGCGACAACTAATCTTTTAAGAAAAAAATATCTGATGACATTCGAGATAACGAACAATCTACTTCATGAAATAACTATATTAAACTGTTCGTTATGATCGAAACACCGCAAAAACAAAATAAAATGTATATTTAAAAAACATTCTCCGAGGTATTTTTTGAAAACATCTGCACTCTGAGAGTGGCAACAGAGAGAAACCATCTGCTCCTGCAAACTTTTCAAAGACAATCCTGCAGTTGGGAATAATTGTAGTAATTTACGTGCTTCTCTATCCTGGAGGACAGACATGCACTCTTTTCCGATAAAAGTACACACAGAGACACACCTGTTGCTTGAAATAATGCAGAAAAAAGTGCAGACACCCCATTCGAACCACTTGGTGTTTTGAGACAGAAAGTCCTTGGCGCGTCTCAGGGATGCAATCTTAACAGAATGGAGATTGGAGTAGTTATTTTCAGTTATATATCAGCGTCGCAAAATACTGTTATTTCAGTCGTTAAAAACGGCCTTGAATATATAAATAAAAGTTCCTTCCAAAACATGTGTCCACACAGCTGGACAACAGACTTTTCTGAACATTCTGAGTAAATTCTCAACGAGTAAATTCTCGCCAAAAAAAAATTAAGTTATTCATTTTTTTTTAGAACGGAAACTCAAAAATATACCCAAAGAACAGAAAACTATGTTAATTATAAGCCACAACTTCTAGTTATAAAACAGGACACTTTCTTACAGTAGAAATATTTTCAGTTCTAATCTGAAATAAATAAAAAACTGTCTTACTCTGAAGATTACGGATAAATAAAAAGCATTTTATACTCGATTGCACTAGCTCTAGAACAGCTTATGAAATGATAAGCTAGTCCTAGTTTGTTATAAGCGAATGCATAAAGCAGTAAAATTATATCCTGGTGTCTAGATTCGCAGGATAATTAGGTTAAATATACAAAAGAACGAGAAATAAATATTTTAGTAGCTTTCTTTTATTAAATGTGATTAAATATAATAAAATATAGAATGTACAGTAAAACCTCATTTATACGGCCCTCGCAGATCCGGATCGGATTTGTAGATTTTATTTTTATTTAATGGTCACATTAGACAATAATTTTTAACTATGATAGCAAGAACGTAACTACTACAAGTACGCCAAATATTCGCTTTTCTGTTTGATTCAATGTACAGTTCCTGCATAGATTGTACAATAAATTATGGTAATAAAATGCTTTTGTTGAATTTTAGAAAGCTTTACTAGACTTACCATTTCTTTGTTAAGAAATGGTATGAAAAATTATTTTTATATTTTTTAATCTCTTGTAAACAATACTATGTAAATTTGTTTCAAAACATAGTTTTTTATCGTAATAAACGGTAAGTCTGCTTAGTGAAGGATTTTGATTTGCTTATTACCCATACTACCCGTATTATCTGGATTGCCTATGGTCCTAGTTAGTCCGGATAAACGAGGATTTAGAGTACTTATATCAGAAAAACATCTGCCAAGCCTCATAACTTCAGAAAATTTAATTTATTAAAAAAAAGTGAAAAACTACGTAACTCCTTAACTTAACTGTTGTTAACATTGTAAATTCACTTTAATTACGAAGATGTTTAATTACATAACAATGTGGCCTATATACATCTCAGAACACTTTAACATTTATTTTTAACAATAAACAATAATAATTTATCTTTCCACTGTCGAATCAATCAGTTTTTTTGTTCACCCTGTAAAAAGTGGGAAATCTGAGTTACGTGGTTTGTTAATTAGGACAACGAATTGTTAGTCACTACAAGCAATCGCATGGAAGACTTGGCAGTACCTCTGGAGTCAGAATATAAATTTCACTAAGGCACCTTGTTCTAAAAAAACTTTTATTAGGACACGACCACAAAAGGTTCCATCGACCACATTCTTGGGTTAGTACCCAGAAAAATCTTCTTTCCTTCACTGAAGTGAACAATATCAGCTGAAAGCTATTCATTGCTACAGAGATGGTTATAAATGGATTATTTCACTCTAAGGAATGATGTCAGAAACTTGGTAGCAAAAGGAGTTCGGATGCTGAGCCGCATCATTTCCATTTTTCTCCAATTATGACAATTTCGTTCTTTTCCATTAAAATGCTCAAACTTCCTAATCATTCAACCAAATTTTCATAACAAAATCTTTCATAAACTGGTATGTACGGTTTCTGAAAGATTTTGTGAAAATATTTTGTTTTATTTCAACAGATTGAATTATTATAGATAGCCAGAAAATTAAAGCTTCAAATGACTAACCGATTAAGAACAAAAATAATAACTTGACTTGGAGCCCACTACTCGGAGACTTTCTCAGCTGTATCTCAAACACCCTCACGTTTCACCCCATAAGAAAAATAAATCACATCCCTCTTCCAATAAACGACGAAATGACCTCACTAAAAACGATCTAATTTCTTTTTTTTTTCTTTTCGCAGCGTAATGCTTTAACGCTGGATGATCATGAAATTTTTAGATATGTGTCCAACTGTCTTAAATCTTTTATGAAGTTCTTTGTAGTCTTTAATTTAAGTGATTCTTTCGCAGCGACAGAGCAGAGGTTGGGGGAAAGGGGACTGCAGAGATTACGGGGGGATTGTGGGTAAATGACCCGCTTGATAGACCCCCCGAAGAAGTGATTTCTGAAGACATTATGAAGGAAGGGGTCGTTTCCAAAAGGAAATGGGTGAATTTAGTAGAGAAAATAAATTAAGACAGACTTTCCGTCTCTAGTTTACTTTTCTGCTTACTCTAGGATCTGCTCTTTCTAGCAGATCTTAAAGCAATTATTAATGAAGGTGGAGAACATTACTTGGGTGTAATAATACTTGATAACACTTAACGGTGTGAGTTTTACCGAAAAACAGTAATGGGAACAACTGAATCTAAGAATTTATGAAATAATAATTATAATAATAGTGTAGTTAATTAAAATTGATTAAAGAAATTGATTTTAAAAAAATAGATTCTTTGACGACACCTAATACTGCACGAATGCTGGTCCATTCAAGTAGAACACGGAACTTTATGTTTATAATTTTACCTTTTCTGAAGCAATCTGAGACGTTCAGACCCCTTTCCTACGTTAACTGCAATGTAATATCGAATAAAAAATAAAACTGTTTCAGTTACAGATTATTTACTCTGTCTAATGGGCATATAGAATAGATAACACAAAAAGGACATCTAATACGACCAAATTATAATAAATCAGTCCGTACATAAAGCTTTATATTACTTTACGTCTCTGTATCAAAATTATATATATATATATATATATATATATATATATATATATATATATATATATATATATATATATATACTGCAGCTATATAGAACCATTAAAACTTCGTTCAGATTTTCCTGACGGCTGCATTCTTTTAAATTATACTTTCATAGTTTTAATGATAATAACACAGCATAATTATAAAAAAATCTGATGCAAAAAAATTAAGATGAATCTCTAAAATTTACGATTTAATCTAACGCGTTTTCTCTTCCACTTTATTAATAGACACAGTTAAAATTACTCTTGCCTATTTGAGTATTGGATTCCTCTAATTATGGAAATTGAACTCGATATCAATTTACTCAGCCACCATAATTCGATTGTTAAAGGGAGACCGCATGTTCTTCCCCAAACTTAATAACTCATTTAATAAACTCATTTAATAAATCGACAGTAATTATACGAATTTAAGATCTTCCTGATGTTAGATTAAATTTTTTGTTTTGATGAGTGAAGGGTCGATTTTTTTTCAATAATTAGTTATGCTGTTTACATTTTTTATGCTTTATAGCCCAGGAACCTATTTGACAAAACTGGAACTTATTGGATAAATGTTAGACCAATTCAACAAATTTTATGTGGCCAAGCAAAATCCAGATTTTCTTTTTCAATAATTAAGTTTTTAACAATGTTTTTTTTTAACATTTTTTGAACTTTTATGCTCAGAAACCTATTAGAGAAATTTTTGACCTATTCAAGAAATTTTACGCGTAGCACAATCTAGAGCATTTTGTGATCACTTCATCTCACTAGACGTCATATAACGTCAAGAGGTAATATATCCATCTGCAGTGCTAGCCAACGTCTGGAGAGCCGGTCGCACGAAGAGGAACTTTTCCAGCTGATTAGAGGTTCCATGTCTAATAGCATTTGATGACTTAGCGAGTCTACAATCCCAATTAGTGGTTATTTTCCATCATTATGCTGTAATTGAATAATCATGCATGTAATGCGAAACGAATTAGAATAATTGCCGCTCCCGATAGTCCGAAAGTAGTGGGTGTCTCTGATTTAAAAATTATTGTTGGATTACATTCACCATTAGTAGATGTATAAGGAAATGCACTCTAAATTTTTCGATTAATGGAGTACTGCCGATATGAGGTAATGACTTACGTATTATATGGGCGCTGCTTGGGCGCAAAACTGTCCTTATTTAATTTGATTACAGTGACAGTCATAGATAAATCCATAATTTTACGTGATGGTAAGCGACGCATGTTTTCATCTCATCCCTTGCATGGATAAAATCTTCACCAGCTACCCTTGTATAATTTGTAATCTGTATGTCTGGAGCTGCTTTAGAGGAAATATAAATGGTGATGGTTGGTTGGTGTCGTGTACACAGTGAAATCAGATAGATCCATGAGCCGCTAAAACAGCTCAAGAAATATAAAGAAAAGGGTAAAAAATTGGGACGTGAAAAACGTATTTAATACGTGAGCTTTGCAAAGGAATTTGAAATATTAAACATTAAAAATATAGCTTAGCATAGCACAATATACATAAAAAAGGGAATATGTAGTCATGAAATGAATTCATCAATTTTTTAAGTTACCTAATATAGATTGCTCCCTTATTTGTGTAATTTTCCTGTATAATTGCTATCAAGCTTTAAATGGTCAAATTGTCAAACATTAAAAAAAACTGACAATTTAGGGAACACGGCAAAAAAAAATATGTTTGCACAAAGATGCACAAAATAACTATTAAATCCTAAAAGTCAATCAATTTACGACTAAATTTATTGAACTATTTCATGACTTCTTGTGTTATTTCCAGGCATATTTAAGATAATTAAACATAATCAAAACATTATTAACGTAAGATTACGTTCCTCCGTAACGGTCCTCAGGAAAGCACAATTTCAGATGTCCTGTGTCGCGAGTTATAATTTTGGCAGCACACCTAACCCATTCTGTATTGCCTGGGCAAGCAGAAAACAGTTGAACAGAAAAGTACCAAAATGCGTTAAAATTTTGACATACATACATACATATATACATACATACATATATATACATACATACATATACATACATACATATACATACATACATATACATATATATATATATATATATGTATATATATATATATACACACATACGTACATATATTTAGATACATATATACATAACACATACATACATATATACATACAAAAAAGGAATGCAACGATAAGTAATCCTACGTTGATAACTCGCGGTAGTTTCGCTAGAAGAGATTACCTAATTTTTTTTTAATATATCCATATTCACTTGAGTAATTAAGTCGTAAATATACTTATATGAATCCCGCTTTTTCAAACATGGCACAATTTTTTTAAAATCTCTGTTTAAGTCAAATAATAGTTAACTTTCTCTAACCAATAATTTATGCTGACTAAACGTATCATTGTATATGCCCCTTGGACTCCGAAGTATGTGATTTCTTTCTGGATTTTGAAAAACGCATAAGCGACGCCCTTCTAAGAAAAGCTTCTGTATGAAGGGGAAAAAAAAATTCGGCAACTTCAAACAATTCTTTTTCTTACATCAAGCCCTGGCACAGGCAAGCTACTAATTTCAGATTTCCTGGTAATAGCATGAACTAGAGTTTATAAGTAGCTTCACGCAAGTTTATTCTCTCTTTAGCTATGCTGGATGGGAAAGGAGGGAGGGAAATAATTACTTTGAGGGAAACGAATATCATATAAAGTAAACAAAAAAAAAATCTCGACCCAACATTTCATTCAAAAATAGGTTTACTCTCCAAAATTTTATTTTTGGTTTTAACCACGATCTCTTTGGAAGATAAACTCGCACAACGCTGTGACCAAACGAAATTGCAACATTATGAGACATAAGGCCTGACCTGTTCACATACAATCCGTCATGGTTTAACGTTCAAGATTCCGTTGGCGCTGATTGGTTAAATGGGTCAATGATTGGTATCATGAATTGGTATCATGATTGGTATCATGAATGGTTTAAAATTTTTAAGCTGACGCTGACGGATTCATCGTGAACAGACCCATAGACACATTTGTAGGCATCGTATGACGTCATTATGATCGTGACCTAACTATTGCAGCCGATACGGTATTGGTATCTTTTGACGTCTCCTGAATGTTGCATCCACGTTGCCGCGGTCTAGCGAAGTTTGTTTTGGGGCCTCTTTCATTGATGTTACATCACATCTTGCCGTTAGAATAATATATAGCAAGGAGTAAATCCTATAGTGGTAAATGGTTCGTTATGAAACTCGACACGGTGTGATGTTGAAGTGAATCTCTCCATTTTGGTCATTGAGTGAGTTAAAAGTGAGGATTATATCAAATTCACATCCCCATTTTGGTCACATTGTGAATAAAAGGAAGGACTGCCTTTTCATTGAATGCCTATAAGATATTCCTACAGCACTAAAGAGTGATGTTTTTGTCAGCAAACTATACAAGATGCAATATTTGATACCGAGGACTCCAAAAATGAAAACGTCTCACGTTGGTTACATTCCAAGCAAATTCAATCGCGGACCTAGACTCCTCCCTCACCATGATCGTCTCAGCAAGACCTGCGTGTACGAGACAAAGCAATACCATCTACAGATTAATCCTTTTCAATCCTTCATCATTGAAATTCTACAATCAATTTGCATGCAGAATTAGATGTCCGTATTTTAAATGTTGTTTCACCAAACAGATAATTTTTTTCAACAACTAAAATGTACGGAGCTCCTTTTTAATGGGGAAGGAATCGGGACTGTCAGAAGCACGACGATCCAAGTCAAAGGGAAAAATCGACATCACGTTATTTTCATTAGTGTGCACGTGTCCAGGATCCGTCCTCGGAACAGATGGAACCCTTCGTGGTGGCGACTTCCCTGGGCTGTACGACAGTGGGTGGTCTTCCGCAAGCGCTCCACCGCACTTCGCGCTACTGTTAACTCCCTATACAGCCCTCCTAACCACGAATTAAAAGATGCCGACTAAGAGAGAATTAAAAAAGAAAAAAATACTCCGGAAAACCGTCAGAAAAGATCGCAATTAAAGTAGAAAAAAAAAACATCATGGCTGTGCCCAGAGTGTGAGACCTATAAAACAGCTTATTTTCTAGGGATCTAGGAAAATTTGCATGGCTGGATAAATGGCCGGAAATTTAACATACTTAAAAAGCAATTTCATTTTAGAATTTATCAAGTAATTTTATCCTGCCACGTATATACCATAGTTATTTGGAATAAGTGGTCCGCTTCAGGATTAAAAAATAACCGACAAAAATAATTGAACAAAGCATTTTATGTTAATTTGAATTTTTATTTAGAATTTTAGAAAGCTGCGCGTTTTGTTGGGCGTCCTCCATAAGAGTCCAGACAGTAATATCGACGGCTATTCTCCTTGGAGACGCCTTCATTTGTTCGTAAATTCAATAATAATGTTTTAGCCCGTTAGTGATTCTAATAAATTTTATAGTTTGCCATTGCAGTTTATTTAATGCCATGATCATGATCAAAGAATATGCCCGTTAACATTTTAGAAGACTCCCCCATCCATGTAAATAAACTCTGTTTTATTGGTACGCCAAAGCCTAGTTTAAATTCTACGAGTATTATATGATATAATATCAATGACTTAGTGCACGCATGTATGATGTCCCAATTTCATGGTTTTGAGGAAAATCCCTTTTTGAGTCTGTGAAACTGCAGTTTCTTTCACCGATGAAAGAAAAAAAGGAGAAAGGCCTATGCATACTATGTTTGGAATTTATACATTAAACTAGCTGAAAACCCGCACTTTGCTACGGAGTACATTCAAATTAAACACAACGGTCAATGCATGCAATTAATGCTAAAAAAAAAAAAAAAAAAAATATATATATATATATATATATATATATATTTATTTATTTATAATAAATACGACGATCAATGTATACAATTGATGTAAAAAAAACAAAAAAAAAATATTTCTAGAAAAATCATAAGGGATATTTTTATAGACAAAATAATGTAAAAGAAAATATTCAAATTAAATGTAATAGGACATACTAAAGAATATAGTACAGTTAATATAGTACAGTTTGAGGAACATAATATCTTTTATTGTATTTTAATATTTTTTTGGATAATGTCCAATCGTCTGCCGCATTAGCAAGAGGAAAAAATATTTTTTTTTGTCTATTTAGTTGTTATGCACGTGACGATAAATTTATTTAAAGTACCAGAAAGAGAAATGACGTGATCAGCTTTTAATAAATTAAATTCTAAAAATTAATCTTTAGAAATTCACCAAAAATCAGAAAATGGAGGTAAAGATTCGAAAAAGATCTCATTTTAAAGAAATTTTTATGACCTTCCTTGCGATATAAATTTTATAACCCTCAAATTATTATTTTAAATGCAAACTTAAAAAAAGTAACTAAAACAGCTTAAAAATTTAATTTAAAAAAATCTAAGAAGAATTTTTCAAAAACCTTTCTTAGTGCACCCCTACACTTTAAGAAGAATCGCGATGCAAAATTTCAGCTCTTTAAGTCCAACGGTTTGGTCTATGCGTTGTATGTCAGTCAGTCAGTTACGGAACTGTTTCATATATATAGACAATAACTTTAAAAAATACAGCTAAAAATGGTTATTCACCCTAAATGTTTCGGAACTGGACATACAATGTTTGTGCACAAATCCATTGACAAGTTGTTTCATGGTTCTTTATATATGTAATTCTCATTGCTTTTTTTTATTTACATCATTTTCTATTATTTTCAGATCACTATGAAACATCGATTATTGAATTATTTTATATCAGAATCATTATTTTCCTTTATTTTCATATTTTAAATTTTATATCAGAATCAGTACGTGGAGTAAAATCTTTAATTTATTAAATTTCAGTTATTGAATTATTTCAATTCAAAATCACTACTTGCATTCATTTTTCAATTTACAATATTTTATTTTAAAAAATTTAAATCCTTATTTTTCTATCTTTTATCCCGCGACATTCCCTTGTGTAAAAATTCGAGAGAATACCAGTTTTCGCCACCGAAAAATTTATTCCAGACGAGAAAGTCACTGCTAAATCTTCTCCGGCGGTATGATCGTTTAACGTAACAGGTTCAATCATCCGGCCGATAGAAAACTTGCGAGAACTATATTGTTGTTGCTGACGTTTTTTCCTCTCTCGGAAATCTCTCTCTCTCCTTCTCGGAACAAAAGTGGGCATTAATCTTGTCAATACTGATTCTCGAATCCTGGGCAATTTTTCACTCGCTACACACTCTGTTACAAGGTTTCCTACGGCTTTAAACCATAAATTTCCCTCGCTCTGACAGCCTCCGAAGCCGTAACCAAAGGCTTCATTGGATGCTGTAATTCGACAGTTACATGTGTTGTCATTCCTTTTTCTTTTATAGGACGAGATTTGTTACAGGATCAAGGCCACATGGTCAGTTATTAATTATTCACTAGGGAACAGCATCAGAGTTATGATGCTTCCTTTTCATTTTCTGAGCGCGCAAGGAATGAGCTGGTAAACACTTCAGTACGATTTTCACCAGTAGAAGATCGAGAAAAATTCGGCCTCAAACTTGAAGATCATTTGGTACGTTAGGTGTATGTAAACCGGATCGTCGATGACCCGATGTATAAGTAACTCGTAGTATTAATGTAGAAACGGATAAATTGCTCTATTTACATCTTGTTTAATATAAGCTACATACAGTAATGATAATATACATGAATTAGTTCCGTAGAACTCTCGTAACATCGATCAGGGTGAGCGGGGTTCATAAAACACATTTCAATCGAGACCTCACGTCTCCTAGATTTCCCGCGCTCTCTCAGTACGTCAATACCTTATCAAAGTCCAGTCTGTAATGCTCCCCGCATCGTGCTGTCTCGTTCCTTTTCTTTCTTCCAGGAAAGTTCTCGTACATTCTACGTGTAGTATTCTTCACGTCTCCCGAGAGTCACTTCTTTCATCCTTTGTCGGCATAGCCTTTTCCTGCGGTTAAGTATTCACCGTCTTTTGTCGGCCGTGTCAGCTCGGCTCTCCCATTCTTAAGGCTGCTATGTACTAACCCCATTGGACTCGCTCACCTCAATGTTAACCTATGGAGAAAATTTGTCCACGGATTGCCGACTTGGATTCAAAGATTTTTTTTAAAAAATTGTACACCGTCATAGAGAAAAAATGTTTACATTTGTGTACATTTTTCGTTTTTTAAAAAAATGCAATTAATATTTTAAAATTTAAATTATTCGGGGAAAAATATGGTATAGTGTGTTTTAATCGCTCATAAATTCCTTTGGTGGACGAAATTTATAAAATAAATCCTGTAGCGCTTTGTAGAACAGTTCAGGCTATCTGACAATACCAATTTTATTTGATTATTAGCATTTATGTACCTGTAAATAGTTGACAAAAATATATATCTTAAATAAAAAATTTGGGGGCAGTGCTTAACCCCCTTATAGAGAGAGAGCCATTACAATCCCTCAAAATGTCGATCCTAAGGGGAGTGGAATTCTCGAACTGTCAACTGGACTCCTCCCACCACAAGAGTCTGCAAGAAGAGGAAAATAGGAAATACGATTTTTTTTTCTTAGTACATCGCAGCCTTAACCTCGTCTCCCTTCCTTTTGCTTAACTATTCTAAATGATGCGTCACTTAGCAATGGTCATTTTAAAAAGTCCCATTGAAGTGATAATGATCCTATCGATCATACTTAAGTTCGCCACATCTGTACTGGATTTACTAGGATTGAGTCTGTTTCACACTATGTGAGATTCTCACAGTGTATATAGATTGTTAGTCATAAAGCTCTCAAACTCGCAATTATATTTATTAGAGGTTAATTAAGAGCGCAATTATGGAAGTGCAAGGATGCTCGGACCCGGAGCAGACTAGTAGTTAACGTATCGAGACTCGATACTGAGGGTGCTCGGTTCGAGTCCCTACAAACGCCAATGTACTCATGTGAATGTTCTCGTGTTTACTCCAGGTATCGGCACATTAAATCTATTGGCCGGAAAGTCGTTTCGTGTGCTTGATAGGGGTGGGAAGACGGTACCAGCTTACCACACGTCACTGTTCGGAGGTGCCCGATCAACATTGCAATTTTAATGTCATAATAATACAGCAAGTCACTCCCTGTGTTATGTAGGAGTAAAAAGAGAGCACCAAGGTGTCGCCCTCTATCTAAATTGAGGTGGCAGCCTATTCATCTTCAGGGATTCAGCCCTGGAAGGTCTTAGTTGCTTTGTCGGGCCCTATCTGATGCACTGGAAGCATCAGAAGCGCAAGGCTGCTATGGTCTTATCAGAGATAATGTAGACGACTGTGGACGAATGAAAATTAAAAAAGTAACATAAAGTTTTCGGCAACGCAGCTGGAAGCGTGAGCAATAAGCGTTGAGCTTTCCGCAAGTTTGTACACGAATAAATGAAGTATTACAAGGTGTAATATACGACTTTCATTGGTTTTATAACTCTATGACCCAATCTATACTTTTCAACTGACACCTGGAAAATGGAAAATTATCACTTCGATTAGTTAAGCCAACATTTGGTATGGGAGTAAGAATATGTTTTGAAACTTCCGCAAACATGAATAACGTTCAAAAATAATATGAAAGCTCTACTCGGATGATAACGAAATAAATTTAATAGTATTTCTTTCGTATCGTGTGGATTCTGATGAGACCTTCCTTTATCTATATATGAATTAAAACATTATGTGACCTTTAAAAGTCTTATATTTTTTCATAAACCATGTTACCTAAAATTATACTATTGAAATCTTTTCTAATTAATCTTGAATGTCTTTTTCATTCTTACCAAGAAACAAAGTATGGCTATTTTGCAATTAATTGAGATTAATTACAGATTTTGGGACATAAAGTTACCTTTAGCATTTTTCCCAGTAGTGAAAATTTCCAACCTTTTTTCTTCCCACAAAATATTCAGTCACATAGAGTTAAACTTGAAAAACTTCGAAATTTTGTAAAGATGTTAGAGGCAGTTTAACATCTTTAGCTTCTCTGTCTAGCTATACTTAGAAGTGTTCTAAATTCAACAGAGATAGCCATACAGAATGAAACAATTCCCATTTAAATAAGAAAAAATCACAAAGAACTTACTCACAGACAAACTTGCGAATTTTTGTTGTTTTGAATCTTTTCATGATTTTTAAGCGTAATCAGATTTGCCAGAAATAGTTAATCATCGTTGAACCGTCCCCAAACACAAAAATCCATACATCACTTAATGACGCAGATCAGGATTAAAAGTTAACGTTATACTACTGATTTTCATACAAGACTAGCATCCATTTCTAAAGTTTTCTCACCGGATCAATATTAAACCCTCGAAACTTATTGGAACTCTGACCTTTGCGTTAACTTCGAGTACCCTCAAGAACAATCGGCTTTTATTCGTCCTGAAATGCCGACATGAGAGCCAGACTCATTCCTGGAGTAATTTCGTTCATTTATTCCGGCGTCCCGCTGTGATGAGGCTTTCATCAGGGGTATTTCGAGATCTAAAATTCAATTAGACTCAGTGCTAGATTTCTGAGAATATATAACTAAGATTGCTTCTCAGTCTAATTTGTAGACTTTTATAGTAATATTGATGGACAATTTTTTCTAAAAAAATTTAAGATATTTAAAAAATTATTAGAAAATTTATTAAAAAATTAAAAAAATATTATTATACATTTTTTTAAGAAATCGAAAATTTCATAAGAAAATTGAAAATCATTAGAAAATCAAGATTAGGAAATTCTGAGATTTCAGAAAGAAATTTACGACATAAAGATTAAAAGGGGCATTTGAAGCAATTTATCTTGCAATATATTGAAATAAATCACTCTATTTCTTGGAAAAAAGTGTTCTATTATAATATTTTCAAATCCTTTTTGATTGATGATTAAATTATTATCAATTCGCAATACTGTTTAAAACATTAAATAATACATAGCGTTCTTTTAGTTAGACTTTCGGGTATTGGCGAAATACAAGTAATACGGGATTCGCCAATTCGGGTATTGGCAAAACACAAGTAATACAACTTTTAAAAAATCGAAAATTTTATAAGAAAATTGAAAATCATTAGAAAATCAAGATTAGGAAATTCTGAGATTTCAGAAAGAAATTTACGACATAAAGATTAAAAGGGGCATTTGAAGCAATTTATCTTGCAATATATTGAAATAAATCACTCCATTTCTTGGAAAAAAAAGTGTTGTATTATAGTATTTTTAAATCCTTTTTAATTGATGATTAAATTATGATCAATTCGCAATACTGTTTAATACATTAAATAATACAAAGCTTTCTTTTAGTTAGACTTTCAGGAATTGGCGACACGGGCGAGAAAATTGGCGATAAATCGTACGACAAACTTTGTGCCTGATTCTTATCTGCGATTTACTCCACTTACGGATAATCATTTATCAGGTGTAAAATGACTCTTTTGCGTTTACCTCGACGAGATTCATTAGTCCAGATAGTCACACCGTAGTAGCTCCGGTAGGAAAACAAGGCGATTCACTAATTAACAAACTTGTAGCATCATCTAATTGGGACGTACGGATTCACTCTTGGGTTGCAATCTCGTCGGAAAGCAACCGGGAATTCACCTGACATACTTCGAATTTAATGACAACCCAGAAGAGGGGCCCCTTCTCAGCGTGGTGTTCGAATAACGAACGAAACTGGATCGGGAACTGGTGCGGCTCGAACGGCAAACATTTCTATACAAAGTGAATGAACGACTGACACTTTTCTTTACCCCCGTATAACTGCAATTTAAGACAAAGGGATTTTTTTCTACGTGCAGAAATCAGAGAGAGTATCCAGCACATGAGTTATTACAAGAAAAGTTGATTCAATTTCGTAGGACTGTCTTGGAATTGTTGATTTCAAGCGAGTTGTTAACACTTTTTGCATCGCGATATATGGTCCATGGCAGTGATACGTTAGAGCATGTGAGGTGGCACGCAGAAGGGTTCAGTAATAATAAGTACAAAGAATGGGAGGGTTTAAGATAAGCACTATTGAATCTAACATAGAAGCTAGAATAAAAAATAAGCCTAATCAATAGCAAGTTTCGCATTAGGCCCCCTGATAAAGATATTTTATTTAGTGTTGGGAAATTGTATTTGACATTTGTTAATAATTGCGTACAAAAGGGATTTTTCTAGTTACATGGATTTATCTACTGTATTTTGCTGAATTTGTACTTAAATACATGTTGAAAAGTTATTGATACGTGTATAGAATTTATGTCCCCCCACTCAAAAAGATACAACATAACCAATGGTACGCCACGACCCTACAAAGTTCTCTGGTGATACTCAAGTATAAAAAGGTTGGGAATCACTGGTCTATGAGATAGTTCGATGAAGAGTCGAAAGTGATAGTTCGATTGATCTTGAAAGTTCAGTTTAAGACAAAGTCATTCAGATTTTCTGTTTAAAAATACAGACACTGACATGAATATTTAGAATAGCAGTAAATGTATTAAATATCTTTCTCACTAACTTCCAGTTTATTCACTAATTTCCACAGTGCATACGTGCTGTGGAAATTAGTGCGCAAACTTGAAGAAAATTTAATGAAATCTCGTTTGATGGCCTCAGAATTGTTGTTTTAAAGCGAATTTTCGGTTTGCGATAAATCGTACATGAGAAAAGGATATTTCGATACACATTGAAAGTTCGATTCAAGGCAAAGTCATTAGGTTTTTCTGAATAAGCAAATATAACAAGTAATAAGTTAGCAGATAAGAAATGTAGAGGGTTTGTTATAATGCTTTTATGCCAATATTAGCCATTTCTTTGTCCATTTCGTCAACATACTAAAATCTAACTAAATGGAAACTATTTAGGTTGAGGGGAAATTGGTGAGTCAATATTCAGGGAGTAGTAATCAAAGTGATGTGAAAACATCATTTTCTGAAGCTGCCTATTATACACTCTGTTTAATCATCTTAATACTATAGAATTTCTGTCTCCATAGAATATTGTCTTAGCTAACAAAGAAATGGTCCCTGTCACCACATTTCTTTGTTTTCACCTGACGCATACAATGTCAGTAGATAATCTGTGTTTTCACCTGACGGATGCAATGTCAGCTGAAAACAAAGCTTCTTCATTCACAAGTCAAGTTTTCTACAAGTTTGTACTAACAGATCCGGGAATTGAACGGGCAGCATTTGACAAAAAGCACCGATGGGTATGTCACATCGATTGTTTTGCCTTTGCATCGCTACATACCGCATGAGTCTTAAAATTGTACAATGTCTTTTATTTGATTGAGGATTCAAACAGTCTTTTTTTCCTAAACTTATCTGCTCTTCACAAGTTCCTTAAGAGAATTTAATAATAGTACAGTTTTGTGATCACTAAGACCTCTTTTTTTCTTCTAGGTAATTATTTTCACAGAGAAATATGAATAATGTTTGTATTAAAACCAATAATGTTAAAATATTCAGCACTTACCATATTTTTCGTACCATAAGACGCACCTTTTTACATTAAAAATAATCGACTTAAAATTGGGGTACGTGTTTTGGTCCGAAGGTAACATTAAAATAAAATTAATATTTTGTTATATATATTATTTATTATATATTTTTTTTATCTTTGTTAAGTAAGAAATTGAAAATATCCTTATATACCTAATAAAATACAAAATATTCTTTTCTAAAAATCCTCCCATAAATTTGAGGTGCGTCTTAGGGTTCGATGAATAAGGAAAGTTCTCTTTCTGTCAAAGTTCCGCATGTTTAGTTTTAGTCAAAACTAGAGTTTTTCCTGAACGCAAAACCGGTGAAACTCTAGTTTAGTTATAGTCAAAACTGTAGTTTAGTATTATTTAACACTAAATATGCGAAATTCTAGTACTGATGAAAGATTGCAATTTTCCTTCATTAATACTAAACATGCGAAACTCTAGTTTAGTTTTGGTCAAAACTCTAGTTTAGTAATAGTTAATACTAAACATGCAAAACTCTAATTTAGGAAGTGTCACGTAAAAGTCTTTACAGATACAAATGCATGGATACTGGCTTAAAAAAACAGTCGAAATCAGAGAACACTAATTTAGTATTAGTCAAAACTCCAGTTTAGTATTAGTTAATACTAAACATGAGAAATTCTAGTATTAATGAAAGATTGTAATTGTCCTTCATTAATACTAAACATGTGAAACTCTATTTTTGTAATAGTTAATACTAAACATGTGAAACTCTAGTCTGGTAAGTGTCATGTAAAAGTCTTTACAGATACAAATGCTTGGATGCTGGCCTAAAAAAAGAAAGTCGAAATCATAGAACACTAGTTTAGTATTAGTCAAAATTCCAGATTAGTATTTGTTAATACTGAACATGCGAAATTCTAGTATTAATGAAAGATTGCAATTATCCTTCATTAAGACTAAACATGTGAAACTCTAGTCTGGTAAGTGTCATGTAAAAGTCTTTAGAGATACAAAAATGCATGGATACTGGATTAAAAAAAAAGAGTCGAAATCACAGAACGCTAGTTTAGTATTGGTCAAAACTCCAGTTTAGTATTAGTTAATACTAAACATGCAAAATTCTAGCATTAATGAAAGATTGAAATTGTCCTTAATTAATACTAAACATGTGAAACTCTATTTTTGTAATAGTTAATATTAAACATGTGAAACTCTAATCTAATAAGTGTCATGTAAATATTTTTACAGACACAAGTGCATAGATACTAACTTCAAAAAAATAAAAAGAATCGAATACAGAGAATTTTTTTCTTATGTGTTGCCTTGTTCCAAAAGGAAACAATCATTTTGAGATATAAGCAAGTATTTCTAGTTAGGGAAGTAACAATCCAGTGCTGGTTCATTAAATAAAGAAAATTAAATAAATGCACCGAAAGAAGCCATTAAATGTTCTTCATTCTTCGGTATTCCATAGAAAACAAAATAACGCTCTTTAATAACAGGTATTACTTTAGACCATTTTCTAGCCAAATCACTGTTATTTTGAAATGTCGAAAACGTATATCTGAATTACAAATAATCACTGTTCTCTATAAAACAGAGAAGAAAGTTTAAATTTACCTGTTCCACTTTGTAAAGAGCAAGAAAATAAACGTGAAATTATGTCATAAATACCCGTATAACTTAATGCAGTTACGCTCTGAGACTAATTTTGACAGAGTAAGTCCAGACAGCATGCCAATTGGCCATTTAACAGAAAATTAACTAGAAGTTTACCGCTGTTATCTCACATTCTTTGAGGAAAAATTAATCGAAGAAAAAAAAAAATCAGTCAAAGGATTTTAATCTTTTTTCCTAGACCAGCGTTCTAAACATGTACTGAAAGTGTTTAATGCTTTAAATACAAGACAATTGTGACTACAGAGACTGCCAAATTGTGTATACTTATGCAACGCGATCACGCTAGAAAAAAATAAAAAGTTTAGTAAAATAATTCGCTAAATTATGAAACAAATGTTATTACTATTCCAATCATTTTAATGCCTTAACTCCTCTACTTTTCCACATTTTTTGTATAGTTTCCTCCAATATCAAACCTTCTGTAGCATATACACTTCTCAGTAATTAAATTATGATAAGCGCTATTTTTTGCAGTCGGAATTCTCCATCGCTAGAGAGTTCTCTCCCGCATGGATTAACTCGTACATAACAAGAGACGGAAACAATAAGAAAAAAGAAATCTCTAACGCTTTAGCTTAAACTGATTAAAATTAAAAATTACTTTCGGCGCTCTAGTCGCAGATGCCTTCCACCCTCAATTTCATGTTCAAGGCACTGTAAAGATCACAAACATTGTATCCAAACGCGGATGTATATTTTTTTAATCTCCCTCTACAGGAATATGATTTTTAATACGCAAGTGATTAGCAAAACTGCTTATTATTCACATTTTGTCTCAAACGCATTTCTTTTCACGGGATTTTTTTTTTTTGGTTATTTGTTTAAAAAACATGTCTTTTTTACCCTTTAAGCATATTTATTTATTTTAAAGATATTTTTTGCTCTTCGCTTTTCTTCATTAAAGTTAATTTTGCAGCTAAGGAAATCTGCTTCAATATCAGAGCGTCAGTGGACAGATTTTTTTCCACACTTTTGTTTCCACGATATGATTTTAATATTTTAATATTTAGGCAGTCCTTAAAAAAGACGCTTTTAACAAAAGATATGAAGATTTAGTTAATTTTTTTAATCATTCGCCAGGTTGTTTCAACCCCGAAGTTTCCTTTGGATATTGTTTTTTTTTAAATATTCTAAAACAATACAGCCTTTTTAATTACTTGCGGTCAACTCTTGCAGTAAAACGGATTTCAAAAAATGTCACCATACTTAAAAAATAATTACAAGATAAAAAGAACTTTTTATATACCATGTTTTTAAATTTTCTGTTGAATCATATAAACTAGACAATTCTACGCATTAATAAATACTTTAAAAAATTTTTTTTGATGAAATCCCATCAACTTGAAAGAAAATGAAGTTAACTGGAAGTTAACTTGCGTTAAACTTTTCGTTCCCGTCTCGGCCGACAGATGGCTGCACCAGTCTACAAAACAAAATTAACTGAAAATAATAAAAATATGGTAAAAATCTGCTTAAAGATGGCTGAAAGTATTTAAAATGCATTGTCATCGTGTTCTGAGCTATTCTAAAAGTTTCAAATGTCTAGCTAGTCGGGAAGTTAGTCGATTGCAAGATTTGTACTGGACAAACACCCACACAAACAAGAAAGCAAGTTAATTAAAACATGATAATAAAGCATATAGAAAATGTATTGAGGCAGCTTGTTTTTATAACAAATTAAAATCAGTTTAAATGAATGCGTAACTTCTAGCATAATAGTAAAAATAATTTTTTTTTTTTACTATTTGGACTTTTTAATTCCAATTTAAACATTTTAATTCCATTTCATCAAAATTCGGACTCTTATTAGTTGATGCAAAAGTATGTAAGTCAGTCTACAAATTGGAGGTTATTCCAATTTATACATTTAAATTCCATTTCATCATATACTTGACTCTCGTTAGTTGATGTAAAAGTATGAATATCTGTCTGTAAATTGGACATTATTTCAATTTATACATTTTAATTCCGATTCACCATATACCGGACTCTCGTTAACCGAAGGAAAAACAATGTAAAATCTGTTTAGCATATTTTTACCACTACAAAGAACCTCGCAGGAAGACTCAAGTTAAACGCGTTGATGCCGATGGCAACACGTTTGTTATATGTGCCGATGATTATGAAAGTGGCCTAAGTCGGGAAACTAAAAAAAATATATTTATCAGTTATTTCATATTGCATTCTTTCATATTACCGAAATCCTGGGCTTCTACCGTAATCCTGGACCCTGTAGTACAGCTCGCTGGATTTCGGTGCTGAGGATGCTCGGATCGAATCCCGTTGTCGTGCCACAAAAAATGCCTTTGTTTGTGCCGTTCCTTCAAAGGTGGTAAAACTGTTCGCCTATATGATGCCCCCATAATAAAATGGACAGTAAACTGCGGCGTAGTATAGGCGAATGTTTGACGACAAATGCCTCCACTTTAAAAAATAAAAAAATAAAATAAATATTGCCGTAATCCGAAGCAATCTTTGCAAATTTTGTAAAAATTTAACCGTTAGATTCAGTTGATTGTTGTGTCATTTCCCAGAATGCAGTTCATGTTCAAACTCAAACCTTCAAATACCTCCAAACGAAAAATTTCTGTGTTTGCTGTGCAAAGGGTATTTAGTCCAAAATGGGCTAAAATAAGTTATCAAACCAGGCATGTTTGAAAAATCAAGGGCTACTGCAGGGTACAGAAAACTAAGTCCAATTCCATTCCTAAATATTTTTATTCATTTTGGAAAATTTTGGGATATGTGAAACAAAACATGAGCATGTCAGTGTTAAAGGGTTATGTCCCAATCAAGGACTTAACACTCTTAACTCAACAAACAAAAAAAAATTGGAAAAATTTCCTTTAAAAGAAAAAAAATTAAAAATTAAACTAAAAAAAGACTGACTTCCCCAAAGCCTTTTTTAATTCTTTCAATCCCGTTTTTCTCAAAAATACGATTTTGGACTTGACACTCTTTACACTGCAAACACAGATATATGACTCTGGCTACTTTCATAATCAGTTTAAACGTATTGATGCTGATTACAAATTACAAACAATCCATTTCCATGGTATCCTTCTCAGTGTATTTTGTTGATAAGTAATGGGCTTAAATTCCAACGCAGAAAACTATTCGAAATCAGCGGAGATTACGGGCAAATGCGGGTATGCATGCATGCGGGCCGAATCATAAATGCTTTTGTGAATTGTTCAGTGAAACAATTGTATCTAATGCTCTAAAAGCCTGGTTGAAAGATCGTGGTTTGTCAGGTGAAGCAATCGAATCTAATGTCCGGATGGCCTGATAAAGGGTTACACGTGTTGACCCGAAACTAGAAGCCTCCCAGAATAATTATTGGGCATTTAAGAAGCTTTGAAATAATTATGGCACAGCGAAAACCATTCCCATGTTAGGGAATGAAAATTAAATTAATGAAATAAAATATTTAATTAGTTATAATTATTCATTTTGAAATTACAAGTGTAAAGTACCAATTACGATAATGGTAATCATCTTATAACAGCTGGGAGATTTTGAACTCCTTCAATGTTTAATCAGTAATAATTATTATTTTTGCCAATTAAAAGTTTTAGGCACCCCTTATTATAATTGTAATCAGATTATAAGAGCTTCTAGATTTCGAACTCTTTTTACAAATCCGTAAACAACAGATATATTTGATCGTATTTCGACTAACTCGTACTTAACTAGGTGATTACTCAAAATGAACACCTTTTTTGGTTCCTGCCTGTCAGTTGCCGATGATTCAGGTTAATTAACATTTTTTGCCATTATGGCTTTAGTGTTTATGCGGAACAAATTTTCATAATGTTTATATCGAACGCTCTAACAGGTACCGTTTGGCCACTCCTTAAGCTCACCCAGGTAGCAGTATTTAGTATCAAGGTTTCAATCTCAGAACAAGAAAAGGTACGCGTGTCTCTGAACGATAATGAACACGTATGTATGCGTTTCACGCTTAAATTAATTTTCCCTTTTATCAGAGTACAAATGTCCTTGCCGATCATTCAATCCTTAGAAAACATTATACAGCAATGTCCTTTGCAACGCTAGGCATCTCCTCCATTGTGCGGAAAATTGCGCATAAGTTAATAAGAGACAAGTGGTTAATAGCAATTATTGAACATAATGAACGCAATTCAACCTTGGATTTGTTTTTTTTATCTTGCACTTAATTAATTATAGCTAACAAGATTTGTCAGTAATTTACTGAGTTCATTTACATCGGCACTTAAATGAATATATATATATATATATATATATATATATATATATATGAGTGTGTGTGTGTGCGTTACACCTTGATACTCAAGCTGTAACACATTGACACTTCATATACGACATAAGTTTTCGATATAGATAACTTACGAAATTTCATTTACGATAAACAAATAGAATTATTTTGAACGTTATTCTGAAATGTTTTTAATGTTCCCTACTTTGAAATATTAATAGAATATTCACAGAAATTAGACGCTCGTCGGATGATGGTAGAATGGCCGAACGGCTAAAGTACAAGCATCCAGTACCAAAGTTTGAGAGTTTTGTGAGTATTTATAACTATGTGGACACTTTTAGCAACGAAAATACTCTAAATTGCTTTCTTAATTGCTTTTAAATTTACATATATAAAATTGTAACGACAAAAATTCTTTTAGCTATTAAAAAATGATGATTTCTAATTTACTCTACTTACTTGCATATTCATATGAAGTTTGTAGCACTTCCCGATGTAAGAAGAAAGATATAAAAAGTTGATACGGAAAGCAAAACATGAAAACAAACCAAAGCAGGAATACCATTAATTAAAAATTTAATGGAAATTGTCTCTTTGTCAAAAGTAACGAGATTATCAATAAACGAAAGACTGTTTGGGAAAATTCAAGAATCACGTGTAGCTTGACTTCTTAACTGTGGCCTAGCCTACTCTTCCGGTCTAGAACCCGCTCGATTCTTCTGTCTTTTGGAATTTATTACGAAAGTTAACTTTTCGGAAGGATTGTCCAGTGCCAAGTTTTGTATATCTTAAAGATCACAACTTTCAAAAACAATCCGTCATTTAATGATAATATTGATGCTGTTGATAAAGACATTATCAATATATATATATATATATATATATATATATATATATATATATATATATATATATATATATGAAGACAGAGTTCTTAGTTGTCACTTTATAGCTCCTTTACATAAATACTAGAAGTTGAAATTTTGAACCTAGTTTATTCAGATTTCACTATTTTATAACAATACAGAAGTAAGACTCACTTTACTTAAAATTTATTCAGAATTTGCTTCATGCATTGATCATCCCGCATAAAGTATACCGGTCTTACATTCTCACGAATTTCTGGGTAAGTGAAACACTTTATAATTGAAAATCTTTTCATTGATGTCTCAAAAGGGCTGACTGAAAGACGAGAAATTTCAGGTTCAGAGCACGGAATAGAGGACAGAATTCGTTACCGAAGAATTAACAAGGGACGCTTCAAATCTTCCTAAGACTCTTAGAAACAAAGTAACAGCTGGTTTTGAGACAATCCCTTGCACAAATTACCCTAAGAATCCACCAGCATTTGGAGACACTATCATTTTCAGACAAAAGGATTTCAAAGATTTCTACAGCACATGCATAGCAAAAGGATGAATTGGAAGTTTACTGTGTGTTAATAACGGGAGCACTTTCAGATAATAGTTACGGAGAGTGGAAACGAAAAGTATTTTAATATCAAATGATGTATTCTTCAGACATCTGCATATATATTTCTTATTACATCGGAAAGTGCTGCAATGTGCGTCTTACTATGCAAGTATTAAGATTAAACTACAATTCTGCATTCTTTGTAATAGTTAAAAAAAATGATTGCCTTAATAATTTAATACATACACACACACACACACTCACTCAAACATACACACACACATATATATATATAAATATATACAGTCAAACCCCGTTATAGCGAACCCGGTATATGACGAAATCACGGATATAACGAATGAAAATTTTGGCCCCGTCGTTTTCCTATTATACGTATTTTAATTAGTATTGTGTCAGTTTAATGTAATCGATTTTAGTCTATTTAATTCATTAATTATCATTTTTAATACATTATTATTGAATACACATTGCAACTAATGAATTATTTTGTGAACTCTAGCATTTTTTAACGGTTCGGATATAGCGAACCCGCGGATAAAGCGAACAAAACATTTGGTCCGTTGAAGTTCGTTACAACGGGGTTCGGCTGTATATATATATATATATATATATCCAAAATTCCTTTGAACATATTGCACTACTATACCTCAAGGAAAATCTCTTGTGCGGAAACATCTCTCATTCATTAAAAAAAAATACTTTGCGTACAAAAAAAAATACTTTTATAAAGTCTTACTTTAAACAAGCGGTAAGAATGCATCGAAAATTTTTACATAACACAAGAAAGTAAAATACTTTAAAAAGAGAAGGAAAACAATTAAGAAACTCATTCCCTTACGCAGCTATGTGAAAAAGAAAGAAAAAAAACAACCCTGATTAATCTCTCTCCTTCGCCGGACAAAGATCGAGTAGGGCTGAGGTGTCACCTTCCTGCTTATCACGCAGGATGAATGGGCCTGAGCGCACTCGTTCAAGTTCTCTCGGGCCCAATTCTGTGGTCTTAATAGAAACCCGGCCCCTTTCTTCTTTTATTTATCAGGGATTAGCCAGCGTACCAGCGTAGAGGCCCCGTATCGTTAATAGGGAGAAATAATGACATCAAATCCGTCTTGAGTGACCATGCGACTGGCAGGGGGAGATTCTTTAACATTGTGTTTGCAGCAGGGGGGAACACTCAGTAATGATATTTGAAATTAAGATTTTTTTTTTACCCTGGTTGTTTTTAAATTGGGTGATTTTTTTAAAATCTAGATAATAACTGAAAAATATGAATAGGTGGCTGAAAAAATAGTCTTATGTGTAAATAACAAAAATTTTCATTGTTTAACAAAACCTAGCCGCTTATGTTCGAGGGCTAAGGAAGGATTTGACGCAGATTTGGAAATTTATATTCTTTTAAATGCTCCTAGTTAGTAGCCCTGTCGAGCTCGTTCAGTTATGTTAATCTAGGGAGATAATTTCTCCACTGATTGTTGACTTGGCTTTCAAGATTTTTTCTTTAAAATTGTTCTCCATTAGAGAGAACTATTGCCGAGTACAATCTTAAAAAAAAAAGAAAAGATCCACGCCTATAATTTTTCTACAAAATATTTTCACTTCCATGCTATTCAATATTTTAATAAGTCAGTAAAATAATATCATATTAATAAATCAACTACCGTATTTTTCAGACCATAAGACGTACCATTTTAAATAAAAAAAATCGACTTAAAATTGGGGTGCGTCTTATGGTCCAAAAGTATCCTTAAAATAAAATTAATTTTTTTTCCACAATGCGGAGCCACTTGTCGTCAAACATTCGCCTATACTACGCCGCAATTTTACTGCCTATTTTATTATGGGGGCACCATATAGGCGGACAGCATTACCCCCTATTAAGGGACGACAAGAACGGAGGCATTTTTCGTGGCGCGACGCCAGGATTCGATCCGAGCACCCTCAGCACCGAAAACCAGTGCGCTGTACCACTGGGCCGCCACAAACCCGTATAAAATTAATATACTATTATATATATTGTATATACCGGGTGGTCATAAAGAAACTTTGCAGATATATGGACCTCTAGCGGCCGTTCCGTTCAACCTATCAAGATGAGATTTCAGATATAGTTATTCAGAGGTATGAGCTCGAGATTCTGAGAACGGCAACACAGTGACGCTCACGGTTACGGTTATACGTATAGAAACTCGAAATTTTCAAATGGCAACACCCATTTTTTCCTGTCGCAAAATGCTCAGCGCATTCGAAAACCCTAAAAAGCGTTGGAACGGTACGTGTATCACATAAAACGGACGCGTTATGCACGCACAAAAAAAAAAACAGCTCTGCGAATGGCTAACAAAAACACGAGCAGAGAGCTTTTTATCGGTTTTCTACGCTGAATATCTGGCGAAGCGCGCTCTGTGATTGATTTCTAGCCTCTGTCATATGCAAATATCCTCCGTGCGCCCCGATCGTGTCTTTGTTGGCCGTTCGAAGAGCTTTTTTTTTTATGCGTGCATAACGCGTCCGTTTTTTGTGATACACGTACCGTTCCAACGCTTTTTAGGGTTTGCACATACGCTGAGCATTTTGCGATGGGAAAAAGTGGGCGTTGTCATTTGAAAATTTCGAGTTTCTATACCTATAACCGTAACCGTGAGCGTCACTGTGTTGCCGTTCTGAGAATCTTGAGCTCATACACCTCAATAACTATATCTGAAATCTTATCTCGATAGGTTGAACGGAACGGCCGCTAGAGGTCCATATATCGTTTTTGTAGACCGTTCGCAGAGCTGTTTTTTGTGCTTGCATAACACGTCCGTTTTTTGTGATACACGTACCCTTCCAACGCTTTTTAGGGTTTTCGCATGCGCTGATCATTTTGCGATGGGAAAAAAAATGGGCGTTGCCATTTGAAAATTTCGAGTTTCTGTACCTATAACTGTAACCGTGATCGCCACTTGGTTGCCGTTCACAGAATCCCAAGCTCATACCTCTGAATAACTATAACTGAATTCTCATCTCGATCGGTTGAACGGAACAGCCGCTAGAGGTCCATATATCGCGCAAAATTTCTTTATAACCACCCGGTATTTATTATGTATATATAATAAATCTATGGTGCCCGGTATAAAGGGCTTAAGTCAAAAACTGTGATTTAAATATACCAAGTTATTGACTTTTATACCAATCACAGAACAATAATTTCGTCTTCAGTCTTTTGTACAAAGAAATGTACTTTTGTATACAAAATTGATAGACTCAAGCCTTTCATAGAAGTCAAAAGATTTTTTAAAAATTTAATTCTAACAAATGTCTAAAAATCACTTTTTTTGACTTTTGCCCTTTATACCGGGCACCATAGATATATTTTATGTACATTATTTATTATGTATTATTTGTTATATATATATATATATATATATATATATATATATATATATATATATATATATATATATATATATATATATAACAGCACGACCGCGGCTAGGGCGTGGGAGAAAGGAGCAAAGTTGATAGTCGGTCATCTAAAGTTCGTTTTCTTTTCCCGCATAACTCAGTCGTGTGGCCGGGGGGCTCGCTGCCGCCCTGGGATATTCGAGGGTCCCGACCAAAGCTCACTCTGTCCTGCCAGCGTCGGACATTCTGAATCATGCATCAAATCTCCACAAAAAACTTTTACTATTCAGATTGCTACATCTTCTTTGGGCAATGACAAATCCCCAAAAAGCAGCATATACATTGAAGCACGCCTATTTATAACTTAATAGAAGTAAAGTCATGTTATGCTCAAAGTCTTGCAGCGATTGGCTGAAACCCTGAAATCTGGGTTCTGACAAAATTATAAACAACAGGGGTTGTATAAGAGGTTACAGGGGTTATATGAAAGATGCCTGATTTAAGTCAATTCCTTTGTTCTTGAAATCGAACTACGCAATTACTTACGCCCAAGCATTTTTAAATGAAATTTGGAATTATTAAAGGGTTTTGGGGTTTTATATGTTATATATATATATATATATATATATATCATTAAGTAAGAAATTGAAAATGCCTTTATATACCTAACAAAATACAAAATATTCCTTTCTAATAATCCTCCCATAATTTTGAAGTGTGTCTTATCGTTCGGTACGTCTTATGGTTAAAAAAATACGGAATTTGTTTAACTAAATTCAATATACATATGCACGACTCACACATGTAATGCGACTGCTACGCTGAAACAGTATACAGGCGCAAAATCTCAGCTATTCCTCTCTCAAAATGTTACAGTGCCCAGGCCTGAAAACGTGTTCATTGACTAACAACAGACCCAAATGCAATATACAGCCCGCCTCGCACTGTTGCAACACATCGGATGACAACAGCACGACCGAATTGAAATCGGATCGACAGAAGATAAGGGGGGAGGGGAGATGAAGCAATATTAATTGGAATATCCACCTCTGCAGACAAACAAGGGGATTTTATTTCCCCATTTTCCCCCGCAGAACTGACCGCGCTGATCACCTCGGATGTGCATCAACCGGGTGGATTTCGCAGCGGCCGGAGGAACTCCGAAATCCCTCTGTGAGATAGATATAGCTTCAGCAGCAACACGGACCTGCCGAACACGTGTGTAACGCCGATCGGGTGTCGTATTTCCAATTAGGTAATGAGCGCCTCTGATAAGATGCGGAAAAGTGTCTTTTTTCATGCGTGTAACATATTCTTTACAACAAAAAAGAAAGAAGTGAAAAGGATGTATGAAATAGATGGCTCCAGAACCTAATACCGTGAACGGATTAATTTTTACCATAGTCCGTAGAGTGACGAAGGGATTCACAGATGAAAACTAGACACTTCAGGCAGAGAATCCATACCCACTATGGGTAAGATGCAATTCTTAATGAACAACTATTTGAACGATATAATTATATAAGCTTTGTTGTTCATAGATGTTTTGTCGCATGACTACAATTCCTGTTAAATACTGATGTTGATAGATATATTATTACACATGGTAATTTACTAACATATATATATATATATATATATATATAAATAGTGGCAACACTGTTGTAGAACCCCCACGCAACAGAACCCAGGAAACAGCTTATACCACACGTACGTCACATACCTGCCATACCTCATAGGGAATCCGCTGTCCCCCAAAACATCACACGCCTGCACAGTGACAGGATGAACACAGCCATGTTTTAGTTACCGGTCTATCTTACGAAATAATTTGTTGTATCGTACTCATGGAAGGAAAATGCTTGTGCTCATACTGTGGCTGATGCGTTTGCTCGCTAGGGCTGGGAAGTGCTCTACCATCCCCATATTCAGTGGACTTAAGCCCTTGTGACTTTCAACTCATCCCCAAGATGAAGGAACCGCTCCGTGGATTCCACCAGAGATTCTGCATGCTGGAGACCGCTCCGTTCGACGAATCAACAGATCGGGTGCTGCCAACGGCATCCTACACCTTCCAGAACGTTAGCAATGGGTGCTAAACAATGCTGGTTACTACTTTGAAGGGCTATAAAAGTTTCACCCCTGTATCTCTTCTGTAGACTTTGTACTTACCTAGTTGCCCCTATTAAAGTTCCATGCTATGTATATATACCCTTAAATTTCAATATGACGTATTCCATACGCATACTGTGATTTTGACTCTCGGGGAGCGGGGGTGGAGGGTGGGATGTGGATACAGAACCTCCCATGGCGATGCATCAGTAGAGCTTGCAACTCGTCCATTCTCATGCTGAGCTGTGATGAATTATCTTCTCAGTATTTTTCTATTAACGGAATTTCAAAGACATAATTTTTATAGTACATCTTTTGAACGTTATAGTCTATCTTTTGCAGACGTTTTAGTAGAAACGCCATGTAATAAAAATTTCGGAAGCTTTTATTTATTTTTTTTTTTTTTACGGGGCATTAAATTTTTGACGTCTATCGCTACATCATTTAAACTCATTTTTAAATAAAACAAATCAAAATATAGAACATATGTAAATAAAATACATAATAAAGATTGTAGAAAAACATGCGTATTCCATTGAAAGGTTAAATTTCAAATGCATTAAACCGAATTCGAAAACAGGCTGTTAGAAAAACACCGAGAAGAAAATTCCCCCATTTAACAGGTAGCAAAGGACAACCTAGTAGTAAGCGCGTCGGAATTCTATAATAAAGGTGCTGGATTCGAATCCGAACAAGCGCCACTAAATGCTCTCTTGTCTACGCCGGGTATCGGCACTTTAACACTTCAGCGGGCGCGCCAACTTTTGGAACACTAGCAGGCGCACGTGGCACAAAGTGCAACGTCTCTTTTAACCTTGATTATTCCTTTTGTAATAAACTTTTTTTTTTCAAATTGAAAATAATAATTCTGCGTTTTATGACAAGATATAAAATGTTTATAATATTGAGATATATTTATAATTAAAGGCCAAAGAATGAATACACAATCACCTTATTCCAAAACTGTCCGGTTTATTGGATCTAAGGACAACTTGCGAATGGATGCCTATTATGTCCAAAAACCTAAAAAATAATGAGATTGTCCATCTTCGTGATATACGAGATACTGTGTAATAGCTGCACATTTGATCGAGTACATCCAAATCCTGCTTTTGTCATATTGTAATCCTGTATAACCGTTGGTTTACCTCCGTTAAATCACGACTACCAATAAATGGAAAGAAATACAATGGTCAGAAAATCAAACCTACGTTAGAAAGGATGTAGCTATAAATAGAAACCGCGTGGAACATTCAAACCTTACATGTAAAAACAAACCATTCAAAACTACGAAAATGTTCCACTGTACACGGGCGTGCCCGCTGAAGGGTTAAATCTGTAGGCCTAAAATTCTCTCCCTGCAGTTTGTATGGGTCGGAGGAGGGCACGAGTCCCCCCCCCCTCCCCCACAGAGGTCACCTGTAAGGGTGCTTCGTCTAAATATTCGTTGCAGCATTCATTGGCAGGAATTCAACCCCGGAAAACTCGAGTTGCAATGTCGGGTCCTGTCTGGCACACTGGAAACGTTGGAAATTGGTCAATAAATTGAAAATAATATAATTATACTTTGCAGCAAGAGAAAATAGTGAATTTCCTGTAAAAAAATTCAGGTAGTCTCTTCTAACGAAACTACCACGGGTTCTTAACGTAGGATTACTTATCGTTGCTTACCTCTTTTGTATGCATATATGTATCTCTCTCTCTCTCTCTCTCTCTATATATATATATATATATATATATATATATATATATATATGTATGTCAAAATTTTAACGCATCTTGGTACTTTTCTGTTTAACTTGCAGAAGCGATAGACTGGGTTTGGCACGCTGCCAAAATAATAACTCGCGAGGACGGATGAACGGACAGTTTTAGCGTCTGAAATTTTCCTTTCCACAGGACCGTTATGGAGGAACGTAAACCTACGTTAAAAGTCATCCGTCTTTGTGTATGCACTACGGTTAAAGATCTGCGACGTCAAATGACGCTCACCTCCTCAGGAACATGCCGAGCGGCGAAATTAAGAGAGTTAATCTTCAACCCTTCACGGATACTTTTTGCGTGAAGGCAGAGACTCTTATAAATAAAGCAGGCGGCGCAAAAGAAAAAACGCAGCTGAGAAATTTCCAGAATTTTCCATAAAGACCCGTCCCGTGACCGGCGTCTAAATCAGGCTCGAAGATGACAGACACACCCCATGCAATATCTGCCGCATCCCCCCTTTCGGTACCGCACCGAGGATGGATCCCGGGCACAAAACTCTATTAATCGAAATGGCGGGAGAGGACTTTGTTATCGGCGAAGTTTTTCCTACGCCCGTGTCCACTTAACTGTCCTCGGGTTTAATGGAATGATCCAGGGAGCCGATTTCGCCACTCGAGTGCAGTCAAAATATTTCTTCGGGGAATAAGAGGGAAATTTAGGTAAGGAAAGGGAAAATCTCTACAAGAAAAATCGGCGGGAGCTTGATCTCTTTCTTCACTTAGGCGGTAGAAGAGAAATTGTACTAGGCGAGTTATAAACTACGAAGTTACATAAAAATTTGCTAAATTTTGTTTTTATATGGAAACTTATAAGCAAGAAAAGTTAGGAACTCAATAGAAAAAAAAAAGAGAAATTCTAACAGGGTAAATTTTTGCTATTTTGAAGTTTCCATTCTTGTGTAAAGATGATCAACTTCAATTATTATATAAAAAAGTAACATAATTAATTACTTTTAATACAAACATAGTTTAAATAATTTTTAACGAATATATTAAAAATTATTTCTAACAAAACAGTAAGATGACGTTAACATTTATAAGAAAAACTCTTCATGGTGTAATACTCGTATTTCGCTTCAGGTGCAAAACCAATTTACTCAGAAAAAAAAAGCTTAGTCAAGGCAAAGGAAATTTTAATTAATATCAAACAACACTGACAATTTCGATATAAAATAAACTTTAAAATATATTCAATCTGACAGAAAAATATTATATGTATCAAAATATTTAGGACGATAATAAATTAAACGAAAATTAAATGTTTCCGTAATAAATATTAGTAAGATATCCATGCAATTAGATGCTAGGAATATAAACAGTTTTAATTTTCATAATATAAACAACTTCTGTCTAACAATAGGTAAATGAGCTTATTTCTATGAATACGCGAAAGAATAGAGATAAGAAAACCAAGCAAGAAATATCCTCTCATATAATTATAAATAAACAAAGAAACAAACACACACACACACACACACACACACACACATATATATATATATATATATATATATACATACATACACACACACAGTGGAACCTTGACCTATCGTTTTTCAAGGGACCGACTTAAATGAACGATAAATGCGGGAAACGATCGATCGAGCTAACACTGTATATATATAAGAGATACTGTATTTATCATCTTTTTTCCCCCAGTCTGTTAGCATAAAAGTAAGCCCATAAAAATCTTCCAACGAGATGTAAATGTCATGTTCATCAACATAATACAAACAATTTTAAAAACTTATTATAAATCCTTTTTTAAGAACAACATTTTAAAACTCGAGCTTACGATGAGAATAGAATCTAGTTAAGTGCGTATTATTTTAGCGCTATGTAAATGACACCCGCGAAATTTGATTTTATTAAGTTAATATAAGAGTTATACAAGATGGCCCACAAAAACGTGTCTGCCGTAATTTACTCGGAATCGTTCAATGCAATCATAAACCAGCATTTAATCTAATAATTAGAAATGAGTGCATTTCATTAATCAACCTGAATCCATCAGTATTCGCATTTGTGCGTGGCCCCCCTCTTGACTTTCTCAATCAGAGCATACCTATAAGAACAAGACGAAAGAGAGAGAGAGAACAGATAAACACAATTAATCGCAATGGCTCGGTCGCTTGTTATACTCTCAAAGAGAGAGGAAAAGTTTTTTTTCTATTATTTTCCTTCCATGTCCACGTAAGCTCTAGTGGTTACTTTACTGTCTTTCTGCGACAGCGGACTCTTCCCCTACTTTGCGGTTTTATTCGCGCTAATGGTATTAGATTTGTTAAGGCCAGACTTCAAGATTGTTCCTTTAATTGCATTGCATCTGGAACGGATGCCGAATTGTTTCCGAGGTAAATCCAAGTGCAAGAGACAGTGCTTTAGAGTTGATCAGTGCAATCTAGTACGTGAACACTTCTAAAGAAGAACATTTTATCGAAGAAAAGAAAAACAAATATGGTATGGTCTACTTTTTTCATTTTATATATATATATATATATATATATATATATATATATATATATACAGTGGACGCTCGTTAATTCGAACTCGGTTAATTCGAACTAATCTAAAGGACCCAAAAAACTTGCATTGGAATTAATGTTAAAAATATCTCATTAATTCAAACTAAATTTTTATCACTGCGGTTAATTAGAACTAAAAATTTGACAAAAAAAATTCTTTTTCCTCATTTAATGGAGAAAATACACACTGTACTTTATTATTTTGTGTGTCAAAATCATCTGTATTTCTTTTCTGTGTAAAGAGGCACATGCCTGCATTCCTTGACTATTGCATGTCCGCTGAACGTTAGTAGCTATTGTCCTTCTTATTAGTGCTAAACGGAAAAAGCAATTTTCCTTTATTTGTATCGATTTTCTTAGAATATCAGAAAAATCAGTCTTTACTACAGATTCTAGGGAGCTGCGTCAGTTATACCTGCAGTGCAGACATGTTAATGTGGTCTAGTTTTTCTCCCTCAATGTGTGGTGTGAACGTGTAAAAATTCAGGATGTCTACGCGTGGAAAGTAGAAAACCCTAACTTTGGAGACAAAGGTAGAAAATTTAAAGAAAGTAGAGAATGGCGAATGTAAAACAAAGTTAGCAGCTGACTATGGAATTAAAAGAATGCCTTGTCAACTAATTTGAAAATCAAGGAGTCAATTTTAGATTCATGGGAAAAATCAAAATTTGCTAGAGGAAGGAAACGCATGAGAAATGCGTCCCAAGAAAATCTAGAAAAAGCTCTACTGCTATGGTTCCAGGATGTTAGATCTCGAAATTTTCCGATAAATGGACCCCTAGTGCTGACGAAGGCTGATGAATTGGCAAGTCGAATGGGTATTGAAGATTTTAAATGCAGTGATGGATGGCTATCTCGATTTAAGTCAAGGCACAATATTTCTTATCAAACTGTATGTGACCAAAGCTCTGATGTAAACGAAGACGTATGCACTAATTTCGGTAGGAAACTGAAAGGGCTTTTCTCTACTTACCTGCCTAAAGATATTTTTAATGCGGCCATAATGGACAAAGCTATAATGGACTCTATTAAAACTCTGAAAGCATTTATTCAGATGGAACCTTTCTCTGAAAATGAATTGAAATGTTTACTTCAAATCGAGAAGCTGGCTGAACAATGTAGGTATCATAAACAGAACCAAACATCCATTTTACAGTTTTTCTCCAAAGTGTAATTTATATTTTTAATTAAAGTTTACTTTCTACTGCATATCTTCTGCTTCATTTTATGATTAAGGTAAATCTGTATTGCTTTTTAATAATGTTTAATTTTAGATAACGTAGAATAATATATTTTCTGGGGTTATACATACTAGGAGATTTTTCTCCTTCAGTGATACACATTTAAAGTTATATATTTTCTCTTAACATCGGATAATTCGAACTTTTTTCTGAGAACCTTTGAGTTCGAATTAACGAGCGTCCACTGTATATATATATATATATACCAGTATAGTCAATCAGTTCGGGGACTACCCTACCCCCTCATGCCCGGTGTGTGGGGGAACCGAAATAACGATGTGGTTTGCAAGTCTGGTTATCTGCGTACGCTTGAAACGTCACAACTGCTAAGGTGCGCAGCTCACCATTTGGCTGCAGACAGTCAGCCTATGATGTCGATGTAGCAAAATGTCCTTTTTGGAGCAACGTTCCAACATTAAATTCTACTACAAATTAGGAAAAACCACTGCAGAAATGTTAAGGTTACTGCAAAAAGCGTATCAAGATGAAGCTATGTGCAGATCGAAAGTTTTCAAATGGTACAGCTTGTTTAAAAATGGGAGAAACGCTGTCGCAGATGATCCGCTTAGTGGGTGGCCAGTGAGTCCACAAACGGAGGCGAACATCCAACGGGTAGGAGCAGTGGTTGTTTGATTCGTTGAAGTTTATTGACGCAAGGTCCAGAAAGGACAAGCTGCGCCAAACACAAGGTAACATCGTCAACAAATGGTATGTACAGGTTCTCCGTCGTCTCCGGGAGGCAATCCGTGGTAAACGTCCACACGTTTGGAAATCCAACATGTGGATGTTGTCACATGACAATGTCCCGGCGCACCGATCCCTGATGGTGCAACAAGCCCTTGCTAAACACGGCACCACAGTTCTGCCACATTCCCCGTATTCCCCAGACCTCGCTCCTTGCGAATTCTACCTGTTCCCGAAACTAAAAAATCGCATCAAGGGCAAGCGGTTTGCAAATGCCGAAAAAGTGATGGCAACAGCGACAACCGCTTTACGACAGCTCTCACTCAACGGTTTCCAGGACTGTTTCTAGAAGCTGTATCAACGCTGGCAGAAGTGTATAGTTGCAGAAGGACATTATTTTGAAGGTGATTGTGTTCAGAAGACTTTGTAAGTGTATTCGTTGTTGTAGAAAAATAAAGTCCCCGAATTTATTGACTGTACGAGTATATATACACACACACATACATATCTATATATATAAAAATTTCTGTGACTCACTGACTGACTGTCAAATAACGCACAGACCAAACTGCTGGACCTAAAGGGCTGAAATTTCGCATGGCGATTCTTCTTATAGCGTAGGGGTGCACTAAGAAAGATTTTTGAAAAATTCTTCTTGGATTTTCTAAAATTAAATTTTAAGCTGTTTTTGTAATTTTTTTAATTTTCGATTTAAATAATAATCTGAGGGTTATAAAATTTACATCACGAGAAAGATCATAAAAATTCCTTTAAAATGAAATCTTTTTCGAATCTTAACCTACATTTTCTGATTTTTTGTGAACTTTTAAAGATTAATTTTTAGAATTTAATTTATTAAATGCTGATAACGTGGTTTCTTTTCTTTTTGTGATACTTTACATTAATTTTACGTCACATGCATTGCAACGAAATAAATTGACAATTTTTTTTCTTTCTATTGCGGCAGACGATTGGACATTATCCAAAAAAATATTAAAATACATTAAAAGAAATGTTCCTCAAACTGTACTATATTCTTTAGTATGTTCTATTAGATTTAATTTCAGTATTTTCTTCTACATTACTTTGTGTATAAAAATATCCGTTAGGATTTTTTTATAAATATATATTTTTTTCTTTTCGCATTAATTACATACATTGACCGTTGTATTTAATTTGAATGTACTCCGTAGCGAAGCACGGGTATTCAGCTAGTATTAAATATATGTGTATGTGTGTGTGTACAATAGAGATACATAGCTTTGCAGTCTAGAGACAATAAAAAATAGATGCATATTCTCTAAATAACTTAAGCTGAGTACCCTAAAATTTCAACATGCAACCAAAAGTAGAAAAAAAATTATTCCGAATGAAATGAAGAAACGTTTTCCCCGTCCTTTTCCAATTTTTCTTTTTTTGAGAATGGCAAAAAAGATTTTCACAAAGTTTTGCATAAAACGCCGAGCGAGTTATAATAAGGAAAGAAATTATGTTGTGTTAAAAAAAAAAGTAGTTGAAGGGAGAAAAAGTTCTTTTCTCGCCTCACACTTCAAAATTGCACGGTTCCTACCTTCTCAGCCTCGAACTTATGAAGAATTAGATATCACGGATCGAAATTTTGAGCATGAGTTATATTATCTCCAAACTTCTTTTCCAAGTGTGCTTTATATTTTTCATTTCTTTAAAGAGTGATTTAACGTCTGATGCCGTCTTCAAAGAACGATATATTCATTAATATATATATATATATATATATATATATATATATATATATTCCCAGGCACAATGCTGTATTATCTTATTTGACGTGCTCTTGAATTAAAAATCAGAAGGATTATATTAAAAATCATAAGTGTGAAATAAAGTAAGCTAAACATATTTGCTTCTACTAGGTCAAAATTCCTCTAGGTTCCCATACCTCGACGCAAATAACGTTGAAGATGTACAATAAGTTTCATTCAGCAATACTGTAGTACAATCATAAAGAATTGCGTATTTAGTTTAACCTATCTGACTTGCAGTTGAATTGGTTGAGTGGCAAGAAAATATAAAAAGGTTATCTAACACTCTTTGGTTGAAATACTCATGGATACATTTACCTCTGCAGTAATACTTTTAAAGAAGTAAAATCCGTTTCATTCATAAAAATGCTATTTATTTTAAAATAACTTGCAGTAGACTTGTAATTTTACTTTATTAGCACTGAACGCAACTCAATAACTATGAAAAATTTCCCTCGACACTCTACTTGAGCGTACAACTAAACAAGGAGAAAAAATAGCAAATGCTCATAGATTTCAAAATGTGATCCTACTCCGAGATCACACCAGTCAAAACTTTAACGTTAATTTTGGATCCCCTACTACACACTCAAACGTTATTATCCTAGACACGTGACACAAAGCTTCTAATTCATCGGTTTCTCTTTCCTGACTAGATTTAATGTCATTTTATACGACACTCCGAGGAAATGTTGCGATGATAGCCGTACGTCAATCTGGGCCTGTCGTTGTAAAAGAAAAACTAACACCTTCGTCGGCTCGCTGCTTTCTCTTACAAATAACTCTGCCATGCATACGTTACCCTCCTTAATTGGAATCTGGGAGAATACTTCTCCATGTTTCGGGAGTAGAATGGAAGATTTATTGCACAACTGGTGTTGGTAAATTTTATCAGACAGAATACCGAACTTAATTAAGCTTGCAAAAAGTAAATAAAGTAACGCCTAACACAATTATTACTCTAAGCTTTCAAGATTACGAGACGGGCACAATATTACGAGACGGGACAATCACGATAGTCGACTATCTTTATGCTATCGACCAATTAGAGACATTCATATTGATGCAGAGACGTTATTACAAGGCGTCAACAAGAATGATTAGTTGTTAAAATTGTGGACGAATATTTTTAAAAATTTTGTTTTTCAATCATGAGGAACGTGAGCAAGTCACGGTGGCATACCAGATAAGGAAGTCCCGGTTTCGATTCAGGGTGTCGACGATGTTCTCAAGTATATGAAATATAACATGGTATGTTACAAGACCTCAAAAATCCCATAAGATTTTGCTCTCCACCATATTAAATGTAATTTATACTGATGCTTTCATCAAGGATATAATAAACATTCACTCACTCACTCACTCACTCACTCTCTCACTCAGTCTCTCTCTCTCTCACACACACACACACACGCACACACATATGCAGTGGTGTCCAAAAGTTAAGCATAATTCGTAAAATGTGGATGAAAGTGAGTAAATATTGGTCAAATTGATCAAAATCACTTATGGAGAATTACTGTTTGATGGTGAAACAGTGTGCATATTCAAAACATTTCAGTCGACGTCGGCATGCGCAAAACACGTGCGCACGTTAGAACGAGTATAAAACCGGTTCACGTACCATCAGGCAGGTTATGTTCAATTGTTGTGCTCAGGAGCGAGTTAAACGATCAAAAAGGCCGAAGGATGGCACAAAGATGCCAAATGAATATGCTTTTGAAAGGAAGAATTATTGGAATGCTGGAATGTGAACGATCTCAAACCGAAGTGTCTCAAATTCTGAATGTGCCTCAGTGTGTGATCTCAAGAATGTGGCAGAGGTTTCAAAGTAAGGGAAGTGTTACCCGACGACCAGTACAAGGTCGACCAAGAGTAACAACCGTTTGTCAAGACCGATATTTGGCAATAACTGCTCGACGTCAGTGGGACAGTTGTGTTAGAGAACTCGGTTCAGCGCTCACGGCCGCTACAAGTGTGCGAGTTTCGAGGTTAATGAGACTCAATCATGCTGGTCTGTATGCCAGACGACCTGCCGTTTGCATTCTTCTCAGGCCTGTGCATAAACTCGCTCGTCTAAACTGGAGTTTGAAACATTAGCACTGGAGTTTGCAACAGTGGGCCAATGTGATGTTCAGTGACGAGTCCCGGTTTACTCTGAAGACTGATTCTCATCGGATAACGATATGGAGAGAACGTGAAACTCTATTTCACCCAGGAAACATCACGGAAAAACATCATTTTCCTTCAAAGGGAGTCATGGTGTGGGCAGGCATAATGCTGGATGGCCACACAGACCCCCACGTCTTTGACACGGGGTCTGTTACCGATGAAAGGTACAGAGACGAAGTCCTCGAGTCTTATGTTCGCCTGTTTCGAGGTGCTGTCTGTCCTGGATTCATATTCATGGATGATAACGCGCCTTGTCACCGTGCCATCCTGGTCGACAACTTCCTTGAGAGTGAAAAATTTCCAGCGCAAGCAATAGCACGCTCACTCTCCTGATCTTAATCCTATTGAGCATGGGTGGGATATGCTCGGGAGACAAATTGCAGCCCTTCCACAGTCCACACCCACCAAACTCCGTTCCAGAGCTGGAAAGAGCTTTCTTCAATGCTTGGAACTCTTTGAGGCCACAACTCATCCAGACACTCATAGCACATATGGGCAATTGTTGTGGAGCATGCGTGGCTACCAGAGGCGACCACACACCTTATTAAACTGACAAATAACCTTTTTATTTAAATTTTTTTCACTAAAGTATAAAGTATTAGTTTGGGCTGTTTTCTTTCAAACTATTTCTTTGGATAATAAAAGTGATTAATATCCTTAATGTACATTGTTTTCTTATGGTACAACGATATTACACTCACATATCACGTTTCTCGCCATTCTGACTTCGATTTCCTTAAATATTCACATAAACATCAATTATGCTTAACTTTTGGACACCAGTGTATATATTAATATATATATATATATATATATATATGTATATATTAATATATATATATATATATATATATATATATATATATTAATATATATATATATATATATATATATATATATTAATATATATATATATATATATATATATATATATATATATATATATATATATATATATATATATATATATATATATATATATATATATAACTATTGTACTATAAAACCATAAAACACATTTTCCAAAATTCGTAGGTCACAACTAGGAACAAAATAATTGGATTTCTAAACTAAACCGCGATTTGTAACGTATTTATATACTCTAAAGCATAACCGCGCTATACCAGTCTTAGGTTCTTTTCGGTAAATTTAAAAGCCACGTCAGTATCATATAAAAGCAGTAAATTAAAATAACAACATTTTGACCCAGAACGGACAACACGTGTCTGGAGAAATGAAAAAAATAATGAAGGCATGAATCAATAGTTTTCCAACAGAAACTTCGCCGCTTTCAACAATTCTATCAAAGGCTTTCGCATAAACAAACGTTATCAATAAAAATTTTCAATTTAAAGCTTTTATTTAATAACAGGATTTCAGAAAACACTCTTTGTTCTCCGCTGTTTCCACTCACACCAGAAAAGATTTTAAAACAAACAAAAAAAAAGACTTTTCCCACGGCTCGATCTCTATCAAAATAGAAAAAAAAATTCTTTAAAAACCAAAGTATACGAAACAACACTTTATAAGAATCGATATCATCAAAATTTCTTTTTCATCTAAAATTACTTTCTCCTTAGCTCCCTTTATTCCGTTTTCTTCTCTAAATAAATAAATAAAAAAATAAATAAAGAATCCGCTTATTGCCGCTTCAAAGGACGCGAAGGGCTTGATCAAAGCGTTACGCCGCATGGAAATTTTTTCGCAGTGTCTTTAAGACACCGAGTGTTGCCCTTTGCGGGGAGGCTCAGGGCTTTCTTCGGGGAAACAAAAACGAAGCAAAACAGATTTAGCGAGTGAAACACATTTTCAAAGATTTGAAAGTGTTTATGCTCCGAGTAATTCGAATAGGGGTTGATAAAAAGATGCGTTTTTTTTTCATCCCTTTATTTAGCGAAACTTATCTCAGTTTATTGGCTTCGGTCGGGATTTCGCGCGGATTCGCAGAGCCACGAGAGAGAGAGAGAACCGTTCTGTACGCATCAAGAAGTTGCCTTGTTTGGAGTGGAATTTGTGCGCCGAATAATTCAATTTATTTACGTTCCGTCTCCGTTAATAGCCTCTGAAAAGATTTGAAGCGATAATATTTTCATTTATAAATGTTTGACATGGAACAGAACAGGATGATTTAATTAATTAGTTAGTAAGAGCATTTGAATAATGATTTGTCAAGGACTGCATTTTTCAATCATATATATATAAACAAAATGGTGCGTGGAACTCTCACGCTTTGGAAATGAAACTTCTTATCACGTGCGTAGTACGCTGCGAAAGCGCGGGATTGACACATTTCTGATTTCCGGAGTTATCGTTTCGGCGCCAGTCACGTGACGAATCCTTGCTCGGCGCATTGGCGTTGCATGGATGGCGAGAAACTGCTTTGTATTCGCCAAATGATGTTTGAAGCTTTCTATTTAAATAATTGATTAATCCATGAAGTAATGTTTACACTGCATGGTTAATACATAAATAGAGATTTTGTGGTGGAAATTCATTGTGTATATTATATGCTACGTATAAACACAAGTTTAGATTAGTTTTAACGTAGGATTACGTTACTCAATAACGGTCCTCCGGAAAGAAAAATTTCAGAGTCCGTCGCGAGTTATAATTTTGGCAGCGCGCCAAACCCAGTAGCAGTAAGCAGTTAAAAAGAAAAGTACCAAAATGCGTAAAAAAAAGAGGTTAGCAACGATAAGTAATCTTACGTTAATAACCCGTGGTAGTTTCGTTAGAAGAGACTACCTGAAATATTTTTTTTATTGTTACTACAGATTTAGACACATATAAGTGAAAAGTTCAACGAGAAATCTTTGACATCTGGAGTTAAATAATACAAGTACAACTGTAATGCAATTTGTATTAAAAGAATATTTACGGATGGTGAAAGTACAAACATGGGTTCCCTTCAGCTTTGTTTATAAATATGATTATTGCTATGTAATTTATGACGAAAATTTCGAACATAAGATATTGAGCTAATGAAAAAATGCATTTTATGAGCACAGCATGCGACGTGTGAGCATGGTATCACAGTGAATTTTGTTAATTACTAATTGAATCAAAAGAAAACAAAGATTGAGAGAATAGGAACGTTTCCCCATCCCTCTACTCTCGGCTTCTTGCTTGGGGAAGCATTTCACTTTTCATTTCGCAACCAGGAAACTTACGCGGCTAAAGAAATTTCACTGCAAAATTAAAAGCTATAGGTTTAATATTTATAAAGAATTGATTGACTATTTCACTCTCGCAAATTATATCTAATATATTTTTTACCATGTTTTTATTAACTTGCTTTCTTGTTTGTTTGTGCGTTTGTCCCTTACAAATCTTGCAATCGATTTTTAACTAACTTCCCGACTAGCTAGACATTTGAAACTTTTAGAATACCTCAGAACACGATGACAATGCATTTTTTAAATACTTTTAGCCATCTTTAAGCAGAATTAAATTAATTTTCAGTTATTTTCAGTTAATTTTGTTTTGTAGACTGGTGCAGCCATCTATTGGCCGAAACGGGAACGAAAAGTTAAATGCAAGTTAACTTCCAAGTAACTTCATTCTCTTTCAAGTTGATGGGATAATTCATCAAAAATATTTTTAAAAAGTATTTATTAATACATAGAATTGTCAAGTTATTATGATTCAACAGAAAATTTAAAAACATGGTATATGAAAAGTTATTTTTAATCTTGTAACTATTACTTATTATTTGAAATTAGCATTTGTTGAAAACGTGTAACGGGCACCGGGATTACAAGGGCTAGGGGGAAACAATCTACCGGACGGATTACGTAAAACTAAATCGTTTTTAATAAATTTGTTCTGTATCTAATTAAAAAAATGTACCATTGAAATATAAATTAAAATTTGAATCTTCGAGCTAATTTTTAGACTAGTGAAGCATATTAGTAGCGATCGACGACCACAGGCTCATATCATCATTTCAGTCACAGCCTAAAACACGCAATTAGAATTACGCAATAAAATTGTTAGCCTTATTGAATGCAGAGAAAATAAAAATATCGATGAAAGCGTTAAAACTGGGATTCCTTGCGTAGTATGCTTTTGGCAATTATTACTAGGAAATATTACTCGATGTCCCATTAGCTATGCTATTCACAAACATTATAGGGGGCAGATTTACAATGATATATAAACATTTGTTGCTGTTGTACTTATGCCCCGTGGCCTGATAAATCCTTACAAGTTCCATTTAAGGTTGCAGATGGAGGGATGAGGCTTCTGTTTAGCTAATGGCTATTGGGCACCACAAGGGTTGGAGACCGACTTTTTGCCCTGTGCCACCACAATTTTGACAGAGCACCCCAAGGGGTGACATCTGGTATTTTTTGTAGTTTCTTATGCCCCCTGGGTGGAAGTTCCAGACCAGGTCCATACAGGCTACTGGCTGAAGTGTGCGGCTCCGGTTTTAATTAGCACCACAAGGATCGGAGTCCGTCTTAGCTAGTTGCCATCTCAATTTTAACCGAGCATCCCCGGGGCGACATCTGGGAGGATCGTACTCTCTCCCACCCTCACTGACCTTCATAGAGGGACTTTCAGGTCTACGGATTTAACGTGTCATATCCGGCCTAGACACGGAGGTATTTTAACGGCTGGCGCGCCGGGATTCGATCTGAGCACCCTCAGCACCGAAAGCTAGCACGTTACCGCAAGGCCACCTAGAGCCCACATCTGGTATTTAAACAATATAAATAAAGAGTTTCTCGTAAAAGACAACAGGAATTTTCCTTACGTCACCGATAGGGAATACGCTAATTAAAACTTCAGTATCGTAGCGCAGGAGTCCCTGGAAACATTCTCTTTAAGAAGCAAATAAATTATTTATGAATATATATAAACATGTGACGCATTCCCAAGATAGAGGAATAATCTAAATACAGAAATTTCGGGGAAGAGAAAAATACCTCTTTAAAGAGCACGGATAACTTTTCGCAGTGTATGCGAAATTTGTTAGTGATCTGCACTTTCCAGTAATTAAAATTAAACTTTACGGAATTACCGAAAACCAGTAAGCTCTTTCACGAGTCCCCAGTCCCCATGCATGAAATATTAAACAACGAAAAATAAACAGTGTTATCAGAACTGGCTTCAACCGTTTCCTTCAGAAGCCATTCACATTCTGCTACAAACAGGAAGGTTTCACCTTGAGCAACCTTGGACTCAGCGTGTGGTGGACCGGTCAAATACTCCAAAAACTGAAGAGAGGAAATTAAAAAGAAAAAAAAAATGAAACGTCCTTGTCAGTTTGAACGGTATTAGGAGATATACCAAGTGTGTGTATTAAATAAATTCTTCCAAATTGTGTAGGTTTTTTTTTTCAGGTTTGTTGAAGAAGTCTGAAAACAATGCAGTTACTTTCATCCTTGGAACTTTTCAAGGGAGGTCAAAAAAGAAGGCAATATCAGATCGAAATATAATTCCCCAGAGCGTCTCCAAAACATTCAAATTCTGCTTAAACCTTACATGCTGATTTCATTGAAAATTATTTAAACCGATGGGTGTGATAAACGAGAACTTACAAATAAAAAAACATTTAAATTTATCATACGGTTTCTCTACCTTTATCGATACAGTTTCAGTAAACTAAATATTCACTGACCTCCTAGCTGAAAATAGGTACGATTTACCCCACTCTGTTTAAATAAAACATAGAGATACTTCCTTAAAAACCTAAATTCCTGACTTTCCTTTTAAACTGTGAGTAAAGACGATTCTAGTAAACTATTAGGTTGACAAGGAAGCTATTTCGCCTTTAATATTTAACCATACATTTAATTTATAACCAAGGGAAATCCTAATGTGCTTTATATACTATAAAAAGCATGAACGACTATACATCACAAATTATACTCAAAATGTTGTATATTCGGAAACAATTTAATGGATATTTGTCCCTTGTGGAAATCAGAGAATCAAGGAAATATAAGTTTTAGAGATTCCCATATAGTTCATGAATAGTTCACATATAGTTCTTGAATTTATGCTCTAAAACCAACAGTAATAGTCAACAGTTAGACATATTAGAAAACATCATTACTGTTGCTATCTTTCTGAGATTGTTGCAGGGATTTATTTGATTTTCCTAAATTTAGATTACTTAAGAAGCAAACATCTAAAATCTTACCTTATTACTGACGTCCTCAGAGTTGGCCATCACGCTTTGGGAAGGAGGCGCAACAACCTCACAACTTGTAAAAACATGAATTTCAGTATCAGACATAGGCCCATCTGCTAGTGTTGATGTTCTGTCACAACAAGGACAATCGAAGTCATCACTATCATGCGAATTTTTCATGACTTCACTGTCCATTATCAATCTATCCACGCAGTTTGCTGGTTCTTTCCTCCGGGAGTATTTGTCACCGGACTTGCCCATGTTAAGACCATCATTCACAATACTATCCATTGAATCTCGAGTATCATTGGCCGAAAACATTCCAGAAGCATTATATACATTATGACTGGAGGTTTTAGCGAAGTCAACGCAATCTAATGCTTCATCATTCGGATGGAATACGTTAGAGGTGCCATTGCAAATACTGGAGTTACTTTCACTATTGACGAACTTTGACGAGGAAACTTTCCCAGAAGGAATAGCTCCAGTACCTGTTTCTTTTGGAGGGTAGTTATCAACAGTTACGTTCTCTTTGGATTTCCTGCCAGCACCGAGATCCTTAACTACAACACGAGGGCTAGCATCCTTTCGCAACTTCCTGCTCATCTCTGATGATTTCTTTGCCTCAGGATTATCTTTGTGGAACGGAAGGGGATCCCTAGATATTTTGCGGTGGGGAGATGACGGGGCATTCCGGCCCCTTTGATCTGGTGGACGAAGCCTACTGTCCCCTGGAGGTCTTATCTTGATATCTTCATGACTTTGTTTCATCAGTCCTGTTTCAGACGATTGACTTATTGTATCTGAAAAGTAAAGTAAAATAAGTACTAAACAACAAAAATAAAAAAAAGATAGATCTAACATTAGCTTAAGCGACTATTCCGAGTTGAGCTGGCTGATTTCCGTTCGGTTATTTAAATACTTCATCAAAAGAGTATGCTTACTTATGTCCTTTTAATGAATACAATATTTTTCATTTGCACTCATCCAAAATTTACAGTAAACCACCAAGATATCGCACTTAGAAGTATCTTTGATGCTATTTAGACTGTTTTAGTAGTTAAACTGAAAATATCCAGAGAATATCTTTTTCAGCAATATTTTATACGTCATAAAATTAATTTTCCAGAGATTCATAATATCAAAGTAATTTATTTGACAAAAACATAATTCAGAGGCTCGAATTTTCAGTATTGATGACTCAGAAATATTTTCCGACGCCGCCCCAGATAATACAAGTTAAAAACTCAGAGATATTTTTCTTTAAAAGAAAGCCAAGTAATTGATAAGTATTTTTCGTGCATTTGCATTGTACTTTTTAACTGAACAAATATATTCTACTTTATAGTACGTTAAATATTTTACAAAAAATCAAAATTACACTTAAAATTTAAATCCCGTAAAAAATATTAATTTAAAAACCTATCGTATTAATATCAACAATGGGAAAGTTCGGTAATGTGCAAAAATGTTTTATTCCAAAGTAGAGAATACATAGATTTTTTCTCCAATGCGGCACTCACTTTGTCTTTCGATATTCACCTATTCTACATAGAGAAATTGTTGGTTGCTTGTAATGGGAGCACCGTAACAGGTGTACCAACATCACCCCCTGGTGCCACCTCAATTAAGACTGAGCACCCCACAGAGAAAATGTAAAACTCAAATAACGAATTCTTCTCATAGAAACATTCGGTCAAAAGAAGTTTTTTAACAAGAAAAGAAGGAAGGAAGTTACAGATTTTAAAAGATATCAAAATACCAGATGTTAATTTTATAACTCTATTCTAATTTTTTCTGTTCTATTCTTATATACAATTAATAAGAAAGAACCTACAAAGTGATTCTATTTTAAAGAAATTATGTTCTTTGAGTTAGAATTGAACTCAAAGAATTTGGCGTGTTTTGATTATGAAAGTTTTTGGGTTCCATCACTTTTGAAAGACAGCACTTAAGGAAATAAATAAACGCTTTTCAGGGATATTCTCGGCCACATTGTTTCTTGCATGAATTGGCGATACTTCTTATTTTATTACTAGAATTATCCTTCCTTTGAAAGCGCGTGAGCTCTATTGTGTCCCATTCTGTTGCGACCAGTATTGCTATAGAACCGTTGCCATATTCAAATCAAGCGTTCAGCACTACTTTAAAGGACAAAATCATTACCTTCCGAATTGCTCTCGGTTATCCTTCCCCTTCTATTCTTCATCAAACCTTTGCCGGGAGGAACTAGTGGAGTGTTTGGTGCAGAGGTCTCGTGGACTTGTTTAGCAGCAGCGTTGGGCGGCCTCTTCCTCGGCGGTGGAATCTTCGCTTCCGGAAGGTAATCCTCTTTCTGGCCTGACACACAACAGAATGACGTCCCGCTAAGCAGCGACATCTTAGCTTGACTTCTGGTGGCCATGGAGTCAAGTTCAGAGTCTGTATCATTCAGCTCCAACCCTTTATCACTTTTACTGGAACTTTTCCTGAAAAGGATATTCATCGTTATTCACTTAAAAACGAACTGAATCAAGATAAAAACATAATTGTAAAATATACCGCAAATAATAAATTATAATATTGGTTAATTCAATGACAAAGGCATTCTAGAAAACATATGTAAGTCATCCAGTGACATCAACTTATAATCTCAAGGAAGAAAAAACTTCAGTGCATTCAATCTATTATATAAAATACCAAGTCCACAACAGTAATACATTCTGGAAGGCTCTAATTTTTTTAATCTCCTGAATGGATTTAAGAGTTCCTTAAATCCATTAATGGAATCAACTTTTCACCAAATTTCTTATGAAAATGTCAGCACATGAACACAACCTATCAATCATCTAAGCTACTCGAGCTATTACTCGGACTCTTCCTATAACAGCTTTACTGATGAAATTTGTCCTTTAATTATCTCATTAATTAATGCTTAACAGAAATAATGCATACAATATATTGCCAAAAGGAATCAGACACATGAGTCAAAATAGGAAAAAAGCATTTCAAAACGTCATTACATTGTTGGACATCCTTCGGCTTCAATGACGGCCTCGACTTTTCTGGACAAGTTTTCGAACTTTTTTCTGCTGGACTTTGACTCCTCCATTCCTCTATTCAAGCCTCTGCCAAAGAGCTTTCAGTGAAGGGCGTTCTCTCTCAGAGAGGAATACGACGTTCTAACTCGTCTCATAAGTGTCCGTTAGGATTGCAATAGGATAATCTAATTTTTGTAAGTCAGCTGTTTTGTATTTGAGCGGGCCAGTCAAATTTTTCAGTTTTTTTAAACCGGTTATCGATAAAGCTCGATGTGAGGTAAGGGTCGAGGCCATGCTAAAAGAAGCAAGTATCTGTTCCGAATAACTGCCATATTATATGAAGTTCACAAATCTCTAAAATATTTATGTACCTCTCAGAGTTCATGGTTGAAGGCAATACAATAGAAGGATTCAGCCCTTCCCAGTAGAAACAGGTTCAGACCATCACTGAGTCCCCTTTGAATTGAACGGCTGGGACACTGCCGTCGGAAAAAAACACTCCCCGGACAAAAGCCATACCTAGGCACGCCCATCCGATTTGAAAATTTTAAAGCGTGATCATTCACTCAACATATTCTTTACCCACCCATCTACTGCCCAAGATAAACGACGTGCTAATCACCACAGAAGTATCTCTCTGTCATTAGGTCGGGTAATGAAGGGGTCGTGCGCAGCCGATGTGACATGTTATCCGATATTATGCAGTTTCTGCCAAATTTTATGGTACTGATGTCAGTTCCTTGGCTTTGGAGCAAACATTGGTGCAGTGGAGCGAATTCATCTTAGTGAGCAAGTCCTCACCAAGCATCTCTTTTCTCGGTCGCAGTCAGTGCCGGGGTTTCGCTCCAGCAAGTGTCTTCAGCCTTCCATCTCCGAGTAATGTCTTCCGCAGCTGAACTGAGGATGACAAGAAGTGCAGAAACTGCACGTAAAGGCGGTTTGCTTAAGTAGCAACCTATGACTATACCTCTTAGGAAATTCGTGAGTTCGGAGTTGCGCGCCATAACAGATTACTACAATGAGTTTTGCAAGGTGGTCGCATTTATATCATACAGCCTAATAAGCACTGCGGATCTTCATTAGAACATGCGGAGATGTGGACAACTTTTGGCAATATACTGTATAAATATGTTGTTCTGTCGTTGCTCTAGTAATTTTAAGAAAATCATTCAACCACCAATTTGTACACTAAAAAGAAACAAAATCATCCAATAAGGGATCCTATGATATAATTATACGATGAAATGAATTCCATGGGGAATACTAGGTGTTCCAATTGCAGAACATATTACACTTTGTCACCATTATGACACGGTAAGAAAGCCTTTAAATAGTTATTATTTAACTCCAAAAAATGTAAGTAATCCAAAACCATACATTAGATCTATGATATGTTAAAATGAATCATACCATACAAAAAAAAAGTATCTGCAATCAGTACATTCGAAACTGGCTAATAGTAACTATTCTATCAGATAAAAAAGCCAATTTTTATATGATAAAACGTGCAGAAAGATGAATATCTGAAGATCGATCTGAAACACGCTGCTTCAAAACACAACACAATGGAACTTGATTAAAACTGATTTCTGTATGAAAATATTAAATTTTAAACTAAACATTTAAACATGAGATATTTTATGCACATAACTTCCACTACGGCGTGCAAAATCAAAACAAAAATACTGAAAAGCGAATGGTTTGTAAAACAAATTATAATCTTATGTGAGTGCTGTGCTAAGTTTTGTTCGGTTATAAATGCATAAACTATTGGATATCTAAAGTCAGCTTTAATCATCATGCCGTAAAGCAAGCCCATAAATTTCAAGAAATAATAAATTATATTTCGTAATATTTTAAACAAAGAAAGTTAAAAAACAATTTAAATCAGTATTTCAAAATAAATAATTAAATAAAATAACAATTCATAGCTTGAAACATAGGAGACTGTTTGATCCCATGTGTATCACAAATTTAATTAAACCTGATAAAATGTTTTTCCATCTTTTCAAACAGCCTACAATAAAATACATCTCACGTTCAATCTATCTATCACGTACCCAGACGCTTTCGCCAACGCTTTGGAGAAAAGGTATAATATATAAATCAGAGAGAAGCAGAGAAATATTGCACACGACAAAAGAATATGATCCAAGAGAAAACTAGATGAAATATTATCGAACAACGCCAGGAACAAATCAGAAAGTTATAGAAATCGTATTTCCTTGTGTCTTCTTTTTTTTTTTTTCCTTTCCTATTTTCTTTTCGTAAATCGCTCGCAGAAGACGACATACAGTTAAACTCTTCCGATTCTCCAAACAATCTATTTCGTTCGAGAGATTTGCTTCAGATTTTATCGATGGCTTATTTGGGGATTTTTGTATTTTCTCAGTTCGAATATTGATTTAGGGCTTAAGCACAGGTAATCGAAAATCTTGGACATATGTTTCCTGCACTACGCATTTAATAAAATACCAGTAAAGTTATCACTATTGGCCGAGGAGCGAGTTCTAAAAAATTAACTTGGCAACCAAAGCAAAATCTCAGAGGAAATCCCCATATATTCAAGAAACAATCCCTTAGAGCAGTGGTGCGCAAATTGTGGGTCCCGACCCACCGAGGGGTCGTTAAAAAAACTGCAGGGGTCGCGGATTGTTTGAAGCAAATTTATGAAATACTAAATTATTTAATTAAAAAATTCTTTAAATATTTTTTGTAATTACATATTCTTAATATTTTTACTTGCATTTTTTTATATGTTAAAAAATGATATGATATTGCTAAGTAAGGTGTCAAATAGGTTTACATGGTTTATTGTTATTATCTATATGTTTAAGTTTCTAGGCCAATTCTTTGGGCAGCCCGTGAGAGAAAATTACTGCATCAATTTACTTCATTTTAGTCTTACACGAGAGATTTTAATCTATAGATGTGTCAAATTTGGATTTTGTCAAATTTGGATTTTGTATTTCTATTAATTAGCGATAATTTACAATTAAAAATGACTTTCTGTACATGCTTGGTGACATGCTTAAATATGGCTTTAGATACTAAGCACGAGGTCGCATAAACACGTTAATTTGTTTATTCCGAGGAATCTCTCTAGCTCTCTCACTGCCATTTTTATTTTTGATTATGTTTGTGAGCTTTAGAATAGAACCTGACGGAAATTGTTTGTTTCGCACTGCTGAGTAACCACATTTATTTTTATTGGGTTCAATAGTAATTTCTTTAAGTGTATTTCTCTGTTCTTAATATTATGATTTTCAACAATTGGCAATGATGTGTTGAGTATAATTTGTGTATTTGTACATTTGTTTACTATCTAGCCGTCATGTTTTGACGGGAACCAACTAGTATAAAATAAATATGTACCCAAGATGTGCATTTAAAAAAAATTATTTAGTTTGTCGTTAACATTTTCATAATTTAAAAAAATGTGTTTCTACCAGAAAATTTACATTGGGAGTCGAGTGGTTTTTTCTTTGCCTCTTTCAGGGGCAACAAACTCTACCGTTTGCACGGTGAAGACTTTTTCCAGATTTTTTTAATCTAAAGAATCTTGAAAAAAATTTCATTCAAAGGTTGCAAAATGTTTTTACTTCTTTAAACTGATAACAGATGGCAGTATTAGCCATTCTTCTCCTCATTTAACTGGAATATATTGAATGCAAGTGGTAAAGAAGACTAGATTTATGCGTTTGAACTATGCAAACGACGCCCCTCAAAGGGTTAGAAAGTGCGTCGCGGTCAAACCACTGACTTACAGCTACAGACTAATATAAATATAATCTATTTCAAGTTTTAAAAGCCTTCAAAGTCCATTATCAGCTACCCATTCTATGGGTACTTGTTTCATATCGTTTCATTAACTTTTTTCTTTAACACATCCACTCTGCTCTATCTGTGTGGTATCTGAATTTCTAAGCCGTAAATTCAATAACACTCGGAAAAAAGATTTTAAGCTACTGGCAGAAAACATTGAGAACGTTACAGGCTTTAAATTTAAATCATAATTTCTGGAAAGAGTTCACAAGGGACAACAGATTCCTTTATCAACATTTAAATATGTTGTTGTCGTTATTACTAATTGCCCCTGGTGGTACACCTCTCCCTCGGCTTGCACGGTACTCCTTTTACACGGTTTCTAAATTTTATAAATAAAAAAAATCGATGTATTATTTGATTATTTGAGTGTTTTACACTGAAAGCACTCATTAATTGTCTGCACAGACATCACACACGCATTGCGTCGAGCAGTGGCGTCATTAAAGTAGATTTTGTTTCATTTCCAAACTGCCATTCCTAGTTCAGTTCTACACGAGGTAAGACGTTAATTTTTTAAATACATATGTAAATAAATAATTTATCATTGCATACTACTTAAAATTGCTTTCTCTTCGCTTCGGCATGAGCTTCTTGCATTTTTACACTGTTATCATAAACATAACTACGGCTTGCACCTATCCCCTTATTTAATATGAATGTTGTGTCTTGTTTTACACGGTTTCGATTTACACGATTTGTCGTGGAACGCATCTATCGTGTAAATTGAGGGCATATCGTGTAAATTGTACATTCAAGGCTATACGAAGAGATGCGGCTCCTGTTTAGCTCCCAGGAATTCAGCAGCACTAAGGTGGGAGGCCGATTTTTTAGTCCAGCAGGTCACAATTTTCACCAATCACCCCTAGAGGTGACATTTGGTGGGTTTATACCCTCCATTCACCCCTACAATCCCCACTTTCCGGCCTACGCGTTAAACGTGTCCATACACGGTTTCAGTGGGGCTTGGCGTGGCATTCAGTGAGGCTTGTCGAGATTTCATCACTCTCAGTACGGAATTCTGACGCGCTAACCATTTACGTGGTCACGGGCCCACTCATTTACATATGTAAAAAAAAAATATTATCGTTTAGAAAATAAAACTGTTTTGCTAGCATAAATTTTTATGATTTAATAATAGCAGATCATTTGTTAAATACTTGGTAGTGACATGCTTAAGCCTTATATCTTAAATTTGTATTACTTTTTAACAGTACAAATCTAATTAATTTCTATTGGATGATTCTGTTAGAACTCTTGATTCGAAACTGCGACCATATATTCAAGGAAGACATAAATACAATTTTTTTTCTCATACTTGTATTCCTTACATACCCATTAAAATCCATTTGTATCATTTACTCATATAAGCACTCGATTTACTTGGTCATTATCACTGAAGCGCATATATATATATATACCGTAAAATCTCGAGTACCGTAAAATCTCGTAAAAATAAAGTAAAATCTTACCGTAAAATCTCGAGTATAATACGCACTTTTTTTTCACATTTTAGTCCGCAAAATTGACGGTGCTGTACCGTAATAACACAGCTAGTTAACGAGAAGAAAAACAAAACTTTATTTCATATTGATGAGACGAGGGGCAACACATCACAAAAATAGGTGTGGAACACATCACATTATAACTGTAGCATAATAAAGCAGCTGCTCATCAGAATCAAAAATGATACTTTTTTTCCGCACTGAAGCACGAACAACCCTTCTTTCTCTCTCCGTTCGTCCAATCCCTTTCTCCTCACTTCAGTTCAGTTCGCTAGAATCGGTGATCCTCTCCTTTAAAATCATCATTCCGGGTCTAGTCGATCGGGATGTCGTCACAGTGCGTATTATACTCGCGTACAAAAAGAAAACGTAGTTTTAAACATTGTATAAACGAACGTACAGCAGCTGTAAGACATTAGCTGCGTTTACATGGACAACAATAATACCCGGGATTTACCCGCTAATAGGGAAAACCTTCGAAGCCCGTTTACATGGGACCACATTTTCACCCTGCTTTTACCCGTCTTACCGGAAGTAAAGGCCGTCACATGATTCGGCGGAAGTGATCCTCATACACCATCATTCCTTGTAAATCACGTTATGGGTTCGATCCCAGCCGGTGTCATACTTTTCCGAATTCACTGTATTGCTATTTTTAGCTTTCCATCTTCGAACTCCGCATTTATCTCGTTACGAAGTGTATGGTCCTGGGGAAGGCCTTTTTTTTTCCCAATTGCTGTTCTTTTGACCTCGAATTCTTAAATTTTAAAAATAACAACAACAAAAAAATCATAAAACTTTAAAAATCCAAAAAGATTGAAAAACTTACAAAAATATTTTTTGTATTCTTATGATATCTGCTTTTCTGGGCCTCTTAATATTATTACTTTTTTGTTTTCCGTGGATTATTATTCTTATCTAATTTTTCTTCTAAATTTTCTTAACTTGTAAGTCTATATTTTTTCTGTTAAAATTAACTTTTTTGTTTTAATTTAACTTTACTATTAATTTTTTTTCTTTTACCCGCGTTATTCTTACCTTAATATTTTAATTCATTACTTAAAATTTTAACTACTGAGCACTCCCACCTTGATTACATATATCTTGCTTACAGGAGATAAAGTCGACACGACCAATGCACTCCTCTTCTAAAACACAATTACGTCTGCGTCTATTTGTTATTTAAATGCAGTATATGTCAGTCGCTGTTGATAATTATAGAACGTTTACGATTATTTACTGTTGTTTTTAAAAATAAATTTAGAAAATAGATAGGAAAAAAGGAATATAAGAACTAGAAGATTGATGCGGATATTAGATATAATCGTACGATCTATGGCTTCATCGCTAAATTTAGTTTTTCCACAACAAAGAATGTGGGCAAAATTACGAAGCTCTGTTTGGTGGGAAGAAATTATTTTAAATTCCTGAAGTAATAAAGACTGGAAAAAAAATTTTCCAATCGATAGGTGCATTTTTTTTAAATTATAAGATTAATTGTAAGATACTTATTGTTTTAATAAATCCTTTTATAAAATCAAAATGTAATTTTGATTTCAATTTTGTTTCAGTAATTTTTAGTCATGTATAAATAAAAAAATCATAAATAGATATAAATAAATTTTCATCTGTGAATTCTAAAATAATTAATTGATAAATAAATTTTAATGTTACGTTTAATTATTGATTATACTTATTAAATTTATTAATTTTACCATAACACTTTAAATGAAAATGTTACTGAAATTTTATTGAAATGAAATTTTATTTCTTATTTTACATACCAGATGGCAGTACCAGTCTATTTATAATGTAATTGGGGATGGTTCAGATCAAGAAATAAATGAAATCCTCCGGGAAAAAATAGGCACTTTTCTACTGTTTTCTTGAAAATTATGCGATCGTTAAGGGGTTCCAGATCCTTCCATCGATCATTTAGCTGCATTTTCATGGATTCACACAAGTTCAAATCCGCCATGTTATTTACTCCCAGCTTCGAAATGCATCATGGGTAATTAGCGGGTTTTATCCTGGGTCGAAGCAGGGTCGAAAATCCACCCTGCATTTTTCCCTATCGTAGGGAAAAAGTAAGAAACGACCCTGCTTTTACCCGGGTTTTTGGCACATGTAAACGGCACTATTGACTCAACAAGGGTGCGTGCGCATCTGCACTCCGTGATTCATCCACCCGTTTACTAAGCAAGTATTCCTTTTAAACAAACGGAACTCACAGTTCGTATCGTCAAGTGAGGATGATGATAGCGATATATATTACGACGGCAAGAATAATTGTGACATGGACGCAACAACAATAGATGAGCTGTATTCTAATGAAAGTGATTAAGACTGATAATTTGACAGTATTGTTTGTTTTGAATTAACAATTTAAGTTTTTTCTACCGAATTTGACGTTTTCGTTTTTTTATTACAAAATTTATTTATGTTAATAAATATTTGTGCAATTTTTAAATAAAATATTGAAAAGTTATGGGTGCGTATTATAGTCGAGATTTTACGGTAATATATATATATATATATATATATATATATATATATATATATATATATGTAATAAAATATTCATTTTATTTTAATGTTACCTTCGGATCATTAAACGCACCTCAATTTTAAGTCGATTTTTTTTTATGTATAAAGGTGCTTCTTATGGTGCGAAAATTACGGTAAATACCAAATGTCAAACATAACTTTAAAGTTTCTCGGACAGAAAGCTTTTCTGCTCGTATTTTTTTCCAACCAAGACTTCAACGTGAAATCCGGACAGATTTATACGATTTTACTTGTTTGTTGAATTTTTGAGAGTCAAGAATTCCTGAACTTTAAAAAAAAATAATCTTCCAAAATTTAAGCCTAAAAAATATCATACATCTTCGGTTTGAAATTCATGGCAGCAAGCATCCAGAAGCGGTGTTCCATTTATTTCCTTCTACATGACACTTCCGGCCATTTCCCGGTTATATATGACCATTGCCCATCCGTCTTACGTACTGCCAATACCTTACAAGGAAAAGCAAAGTATTGAAGGAGTGGAGAAGAGGAGGGAGGACAGAAATTCTTTACAAACACTTTACACCGTTGACAATAGGAAAAAACTCGAAGATAAATCACAAAGTGAAATCAACGGCATAAATCAAAAGTCAAAGAAATCATTCCTTTTTGGATTGTCCACGACACATACATTCATGAGATAAAATCGTGACAGAATGCTGGTTAGATCATTTTTTTCTTCCCTTTGAAAAAAGGACCGTTGCGAGAGAAGTATTCTAGATATTGTTCGTTTCGAACTTTGAATGAAGACGAGGATTTCGTCAGACGACCTCCAGATCGGGTCAGTCATTCAGTTTCGAACACAATTCTTAAAAACTACGTATTTTTAAAAAAAGCAGAAATTGATTTTAATGATAATACTACGTTTATAATTTTTTTTTTAGGTTTGAAATCGGCAGATATGTGGAAACACATTAGAAATTCCACGTGAGTTCCGTCTTCTATTTCTTTTGGAATTCCGACTATAAATTTTATTTTTTAGAAGCACGTGTCGTCTATAATCACAATCCGATATCTCAACAGGACTGTTTTGAAAAATTCTTCAGACTTCGTAGCGTTTATAATTTAGTTACTGAACTACAATTCTGCTTTATACATTCCCTCAGCTTGGAAGACTATTACATGTTCTATTATTTTTTTTAAAATTCTGTTGTGAATGGCTACGCTCTCCACTTGTGATTTGTGCTACCACCGCTTATATAGTTTGCGATTTGTCTCTCCGCTTCCGAAAAAACAGGATATTTTGACCTCTGAAATTAAACAGAGAATATGATGACTATATTATGTATATTTTTTAAAGGTTTCTTTCTTTAGTGAATAAGATTTATCGTAGAGCCTTCTTGCCGAGAATATTCGACGCGTTTACTCCGCTTGATCTAGAAAAGAAGTATCCATATTTCGGCCGCCAGTTGTTTGATTGCCAAAAAAATATTTCAGTTAGTCTCTGCTAACGAAACTACCTCGGGTTATTAACGTAGGTTACTTATCGTTGCTTACTTTTTTTTAAAATTCTTTTTTTTTTTGACGCATTTTGGTACTTTTCTGTTTAAATGTTTACTGCTACTGGGTTTGGCGCGCTGCCAAAATTATAACTCGCGACGACGCTGAAATTTTGCTTTCCGGAGGACCGTTATTGAGGAACGTAATCCTGCGTTAAAAGAAACAAACCTGACAAGTTATCAGAAAAAAAGTTAAAAACTCTGTGCCCTAATAACGGAAAATAAATTAGTTTTTAATCATTTTTCAATTTAATGATTGAATAATTAATAAATAAGTACTGAGATATTTCTCTTTCATTTTAATTGTTATTCTCTGTAATTAAAAAAAGGGAAAACTTTCATATTAAGAAATATATATAAGCTAAAAAATTTCTCTTTAGTCGGTATTAAAATTATTCCGTACTCTAGAAGGAAATTTATACGAATAGATTAAATTCCCTAGAGGGAAAAATTATTTTGACTATCTAAAAATGTGCTCAAATATTTCCCTTCGCTTTTTGCTTTGCATAATGTATAAACGAGTAAAAAAGTTTTAAAATACTATGAAAAAAATTCATAAGGCATTTCAAAGAATTTAAAATTTTTGTTTTCTGTCTGTAGCATATCTGACACTAATATCACACGCAATCATATTTTCCCCCTTTATCAGCAGCAAAATCTTGACAGGAATCGCATCTTCATTACTCTCCAACAGAACAGAATGTGCTAAAAATCACTAAGGCAGGAAATAATGGAAAAATAAAACACATCTCACGATTTCTCTATCTCCCGCCAACCTGTTTCCGGAGGTCACCTTCCCCTTTTAGAAAATAAAAGTCGCATAAAAGAGTTGGAAAAAAAAAACACTTTTTTTTCATAATCTCAAAAATAAATCTAGGCACTTTCTCTTCCCTTACTACTACGGGCGCCGTAAACTTTCTCGGCCATTTCATGTCTTGAATGGGCAAAACAGAAAAATCCAAAGACGCGAACTGTTTATCGAATACATCCGGCTCAGGATCTGTCTCTGAGGCACACTGGAGAGCGATTTGCGAGCGCTCTCTCGCAATAGGCTTATTTGAGTTGCACACAACAATATCCATTGTATTGGGAAGGATCACACAGAGGATTTTTTTATTCAAGAGGATGAATATTATTTTGCTTACTTGAAGGGCACGTAAACACACGCGGAGATAAGCGCTGATTTGCTGTCGTGCAATTATGTTGACTAACTAAACCTACCGCCAGAAGGACGATAAATTAACAGATTAGAAAAGCTCGTAGACCTAAGTTGACTGCTTTCGGCCGACGTTAATGGGCAAGCTAAATTGCGTGATTAAGCAAGGTTATTCAAGTTAACAGTTGGCAAAATTACAGCTTTTTCACTCACGGCAAAATAAATAGGTTTGACCCGAGAAGCTTTTATTTTGCTACATTACTTTGTTACCGTAATATTTTTTTTGGAGAAGTGTTAGACAGTTAAATCCATTACAAATAAAGTAAAATGATTCTCAGAGCGGACGGTTGCAGCCAAATTGGATTCGCTCAGCTAAATATTAACCGATGGAGATTTTTTTAAATTCCCCTTATAACAGAGAAAGAATTTTTTCACACTGTTATCTTATTCATTTTAGAAATGTCGTCTACCAAAGGAAATAATGAGAGTATAGAAAATAGTATATCACATTTTTCCTCCGAATAATTCAAATTTAAAATTACCCTTTTCGTTTCTTTAACAGATTAAAAGAAATACCCGAGTAAAATTTTTTTTCTCTATTACGGGGTACATTTTAAAAATAAGTCTTTAAATCCAAGTCGACAATCAATGGAAAAATTTCCTCCACAACTTGATATTGAGCTGAGCGAATCCAATATAGCTAATATCCAGCAGCCTTGGGCAAGCTATCTTTATTATTAATACTAGCTGAAAACCCGTACTTCGCTACGGAGTACATTCAAATTAAATACAACGGTCAGTGTATGCAATTAATGCCAATATATATATATATATATATATATATATATATATATATATAATAAATACAACGATCAATGTATGCAATTGATGTAAAAAACACGAAAAAATATATTTATAAAAATATCGTAACGGATATTTTTATAGACAAAATAATGAAAATATTCAAATTAAATCGGATAGAACATACTAAAGAATATAGTACAGTTCGAGGAACATTTCTTTTACTGTATTTTAATATTTTTTTGGATAATGTCCAATCGTCTGCCGCATTAGCAAGAAAAATTTTTTTTTTGTCTATTTCGTTGTTATGCACGTGACCCAAAATTAGTTTAAAGTATCACAAAAAGAAAAGAAACCACGTGATCAGCATTTAATAAATTAAATTCTAAAAATTAATCTTTAAAAATTCACCAAAAATCGGAAAATGAAGGTAAGGATTCGTAAAAGATTTCAATTTAAAGGAATTTTTAAGATCTTTCTCGTGATATAAATTTTATTACCCTCGGATTATTATTTTAAATGCAAACTTTAAAGAATATTACAAAAACAGCTTAAAAAATTTAATTTTAAAAAATTAAGGAGAATTTTTCAAAAATATCTCTTAGTACACCCCTACACTATCAGAAGAATCGCTATGCAAAATTTCAGCCCTTTAGGTCCAGCGGTTTGGTCTGTGCGTTATATGTCAGCAGTCAGTCATTCACGGAACTGTTTTATATATATATATATATATTATTTCTTTATGGTGGATACTTTATCGTTTTTCTTATCTCGAAGGAGATATGAGTCTTTCTGAAATTCACAGAGAAAGAAAAACAAAATTCGGTGTAATCGAAGACCACCAACCATTAAACTTGAATATAACCCTCGTGAGATCTCTGTAAGCACACAATAGCTCTCGTTCCCCAAGACATCTCTCCCGCCATAAATCCATCCTTAAGGTCAAGACCCTGTAGCCGTGACCATACATGCACATGCGGGACACTTCCTTCAACCAGTACGAACCACTAACCAAGTGAAACTGGATTCGTTCTTCCATGGTATAACTTTCCCGATGTACCACTGCCCACGACATTCACAGGCAATATCTCCCTCTCTCTCATTTCCATAACACCAACATAAAACCGCTGTGCCAAGGAAAATCATATATAAACAGTCCCACTTCTCACAAACGGAATGTAAATATATTTAAATTCGCTGTCACGCATGTCTATTTTCTAGTCAGTTTTTTTTCATCTATTTAATTTCTTTTTATCAAGAAAAGGACAGAATTTTTTTTAAAAGTGAAAAAGGTCAGAAATATTTTACAACATAAAATAATATAAACTCATCTCTGTTTCAAATCTAATGTGCTTCTGCTTTCATAGAATTTTGAAACTGCTTTGTATTGTATCCAACGGAAACACAGACTGGGTACACGGGGTAGCCTAGTGGTTTTTGTAGGTCCCGGTCGAATTAGCCCTCGTGTAGCAAAAAATGCTCTAAACGAAATCTAAACCAAACCTAGTGGTTAAGTCTTCGGAATTCGGCACTGAGAGTGCTCTGTTTGCATCCCGACTAGCGCCCAAAATACTCTCTTGTTTGAGCTGGGTATTGCGCGCATTAAATCTGTAAGATGGAAAGTGCTTCAGTGGGTTTGTAGGGGTGAGAGGAAGACACGACCCCACCCGATGTCGCCCATGGGGATGTTCGGTCAAAATTGTGATGGTACCGTGCAAGAAGTCTATCGCCAACCCTTGTGGTGTTCAATAGCCGCGAACTAAATAGGAGTCGCATCTGTTCGCACTGCAGTATTATGGACCTGGTTAGGATTTAGCCGGACAAAGGCGGGCATTAGTAACAACAACAACACAATTATTAAGTACGGTAAAGGAATTTAGCTAGACAAGGGCGGGCAATAGAAACAACAACAACACAATTATTAAGTACGGTAAAGAAATTTAGCTGGACAAGGGTGGGCATTAGAAACAACAACAATGCAATTATTAAGTACGGTAAAGGAATATAGCCGGACAAGGGCATTAGTAACAACAACAACGCAATTATTGGTAACAACACAATTATTAAGTACGGTAAAGGAATTTAACCGGACAAGGGCGGGCATTAGTAACGACAACAACACAATTATTAAGTACGATAAAGGAGAATATCGAACGAGTGGTCAGAATATAAGTTTCAGTTGCCGAATAGGATGGGAATCGATTCTTAGTCCCGCCATAATTCATTTGAAATAGAAGGAGAACACAGTATTGCAGTACGGGAGATGGAGATAGCAACAACTTTCTGATCACGCCCCATTAATAACTTTTGACTAGTATAGAAACAGCAATAAATAGGGTTCAAGAGAAGATCAAAGCGAAATTCAAGCCAAAATAGAAGTTTTGAGCAGTTTCAATATAATACTAGCATATAGCAAAATTTGTATTTTTAAGTCGGACCTACTCTTGAAAGAAAAGTGTTCGTGCTCCATGAGCAAGCTTTACTTATGAAGCAAGGAGGATTTACACAGCACGGAAGATTGGTATAGGAATGCCAATACATCGTAAAATTTACTTCATAGAAAAACTTTTCTTCACTGCTACTATCATTTTTTTTTATCTCGAGAGATAAAAAAAAATTGGCATACTCATTGAACTTCTGCAAGGGAAATATCTTTGATGTTATGCTCGATGGCAAAAACTTTTCTCATACAATATGTATAATAGACGACATTAGAAAAATGCCGGTTCCTTTGCAGGAAGTGGGTGCCGATTCGCATCCCCAGCCGGCATCGAAATAGCAGCATGCAGCTGTGCGCCGGAGTCTTTATGGAGCACGTTTTATTCTGCCCTTTTGGGATGGGAAAACATGTTCCAGGTTCATGAATTATTAATTTAGGCAAATGGTGCGCTCAAGTGCGGGGAAAAGTTTGTCAACCGGGCAGTGACAGTTGTGCGTTTTGTGACTTATTCCGAAACTCGCCGGGGTGGAGTGAGGTTTTATGCCTCCTTCTAGGGTTCGCACACCTTCCAAGGTCCTCGCGATGTGCACACCGCAGGGTGTCAGTCACTCTCGAGGAGTTCGGGTACCTAATACGCATAACACTGCACCCGGAAAAATATTTTAAACAGATTCGTAAGAGTTGAACATTGCGACGGGCTCGCAGCTGCTCAGTAGCGCATTCTGCTAGTATATAAATCAAAGTCAGCCACCGTGAATGATGACAGTTTTCAAAAGTTTTATTATTTTTTAAGGTCATATTTCTTTTATACTCTCTCTCTCTTTTGAGAACTCAAACATGCAGAAAAGAATTTTCATTCTTTTTTACGGGAGAATATCCAAGGGTTTGAAATAGTCGATAATATGCAATTTTTACGTAACTATCGCCCTATGTGTAAAGTAGAGCAACAAAAAATGTATGCTTTGGATAAGCATCAGCAGTATCAATAGTGGATATTTTAGACGAAGATATTAAAAATTGACTTTAAGACTTTTTACATTTTTTCCCAAGTATTTAGTTAAATAAAAAAATTTATTTAATAGAAGAATATGCATTTTTAATATTAAATGAATACTTCATTGTCAATAAATATTTATTTTAAATACTTACTCGAATATAAAAAATCATTTAATAGAAGAACACGTGGTTTTAATATTAAATGAATATTTTATCATAAATGAATATTTTATCGTTATTTATTGTAAATATTTACTCAAATAAAAAATTTTATTTATTAGGAGAATATGCATTTTTAATATTAAATTAATACTTTATTGTCGATTAATATTTATTTTAAATATTTATTCGAATAAAAATATTTATTTAATAGAAGAATACGTAGCTTTAATATTAAATGAATATTTTATCGTTGATAAATATTTATTTTAAATATTTACTCCAATAAAAAAAATTATGTAATATAAGAATACGAATTTTTAATATTAAATGAATATTTTATAGTCAATAAATATTTATTTTAAATATAGGGTGAGCCAAAAGTTCGTCAAAATTTTAAAAATTCGTATAAAAGGAAGAAATCATTATAAAGAAGTGCGGTTTGCAAGAGAGGGCTCAAAAGGAAGTAGGATTTTTTTAGCAGCTAAAAAAGGTTTTAAAAAGTTTTAAAAAGTTTAAAAAGCTTAAAAAGTTTAAAAAGTTTAAAAAGTCATCGGTAGAGGGCGCTCACATACGAGAGATTCAGCAGAATTGTGCAAATCAATCTTGCAATAAAAGACCGTGATACACGAGGATTTGGAGGATCAGCCACGAAGTGGAAGACCCTCGTTGGTGGAAGGACGCATTACTGCAATGGAGACCGTTATGAATAATATGGCGGCAGATCGCAAACGGGGAGTAGCAGTGCTCACAAAGCTGGACCAGTGACTCTACCAGTGACTTTTTTAAATTTTTACTTTGTTGCTAAAATAAATCCGACTTCATTGTGGGCCCTTTCTTGCAAACTGCACTTCTTTATCATAATCTCTTTCTTTTTTATGAATTTTTAAAGTTTTTACGAACTTTACCGGCTCACCCGGTATTTACTCGAGTAGCTGTATAATAAAATAAGATCAGCGATTTGCCGGCAAATTTTTAACGACGGACATACGCGAAACATAAAGATGCGCAACTGCCGATAATCGATTAAATATAGCACTACTCAAGAAAGTAGTCATCAACTGACTTACGGATATCGATTTTAATTGCCTACACATTTATATACCAAACTGTTGTACAACCTGGTTTCGATTTTAATCCTGGTAGAATTTTCGTCCATTAACCTTTTTAACTAGACAAATGCGATCGTGTGACTAAAATGCGTTCCTTCCTCTTTCAAACTGGAGCTCAAATATTTTGCCGCCTCTTTTCTATATTTTATATGTTGACAAAACAACGGGAAATCCATTTCGAGATGAACTATGTAGTAAGACTACAATTTCTTTTTTCTTCCTCCTCGATGATAAGGCTAAGAAGGCACACAACCGTGAGTGTATATGCTCTCAAAAACTCACATATTTTATTCACCAGACTGAGAGAAGCGATGAAACGCGATTTGAAAAGTATTCTACAGCAGGGTACGAAAAATATATTAAAAAGTCGAAGGAGAGAGATAGAAAAGAGAAAAACGCATAAGTTTTTTTTCTTTAAGAAGAGGATATGGAATCATCTATCTAAGGACTGTATAAAAATACACATGGATGAATAAAAGTGGGCAAGATTTTCAATTGCACTTCGAGATTAAAATATTCGATGGGGGAAGACGGATCTTATTCAAAAGCTGAATGATTATAGACGAAAGGTATAGAAAAAGGGAAATGGAGTTCCGATATCAATTTCGATACGTCACTGAGATTTATTTTAAAAATAGTGCAATCTGATGAAAAATTTGATAACACACACACAATCTGTTTGAATTCAAAAACGCTTTTATCCCGTGTCTTCTGTCTGTACGATGCGTGCACTTTATCATTACGTTTGAAAACTGTTAATAATAATAATAAAAAAAAGAGTATTACATCCCAGATAAAAATGGCTTTTAGCATGTTTAAAATCCTGATAAACAGTGAAAAAGTGTGTACTAAAGAAAAGAAAGGAATAATGTACCTTATTAATACGTTTGAAAACTGCTAATAAAAAAATAATATTACATCCCGGATAGAAACGGCTTTTAGCACGTTTTCCTGTTAAACTGTGAAGCAGTGTGTACTGAGGAAGAGACAAGAACAAAGCACTTCATGATTACATTTGAAAACTGCTAATAATAATAATAATAATAATAATAATAATAAAGAGTATTACATCCCGGATAAAAATGGCTTTTAGCAAGTTTAAAATCCTGATAAACTGTGAAACAGTGTGTACTAAGGAAAAGACAAGAATAATTTACTTCATCATTACGTTTGAAAACTGCTAATAATAATAAAAAAAAGGAGTATTACATCCTAGATAAAAATGGCTTTTAGAACGTTTTCCTGATAAATTGCGAAGCAGTGTGTACTAAGGAAAAGACAAGAACAATGCACTTCTTCATTACATTTGAAAACTGCTAATAATAATAATAATACATAGAGGATTACATCTGGATAAAAATTGGCTTTTTGCACGTTTAAAATCTAGATAAAACCTGAAACAGCGTGTTCTTAGAGAAAGAAATTAATAATGCCTAATCGTGTAACTTTTCTTTGTCACTGATTATGCAGTCGTTACTCTGTACGAATAGTCAGAAATCAATATTGCTCCAGCATTCATAGAAAACGTCAAGCACGCCGGAAAATCCGAAAATGTGAACTCCTCTATAGCAAGTCTACTTCCGCGTCCATAATAAATAAATAAATAAATGAATACTGAGTTGATCATATAAATCACGTCTCTGTGTAATTTAAAAATCACCAAATATTTACTAAAATAACTCCATTATCAGCAACAGAACAATTCACGAAGATTGTATTAACTTCAAAAGATACTCGCAAGCAAATGTTTGAATATTTAATAACAGTGGTACTTTTTCCATTTCTTTCAAAACAATTTTTAAAAAAATTGTATGAAATAAACACAATTACTAAGTGTTCGGGAAAGCTTCCATCATAAAAAAAGATATTTAGGCAACCGTCAGGAAAACAAACGTCGTGTTACTGAATATATTTTACACGCTTCATCATCATCGCAATGCTGAAATGTATCTCCCGAATTCCCTCCAGAATTTTCTCTCGAAAACATTAATTATGCCCCCACCCAATCCCGATTGCACAGTTGTTGATAACAGGTTTCAAATCCGTTCTAAAATATTCAGAAGAAAATAAAATCGCGATGCTCACTGGGTCTCGACAAAATGTAATTCGAGAAAAATAAATGTTCAAGAGACTAGACTAAAATAGAAAAGCGTTTTAAGTACAGAGATATGTGTAAATGTAAATTGGATTTTTCAGAAATTTAAATGTCCCCCCCCCCTCGAAAATCTCGTTCCCGAGAAAGCTGAACTTGAATACGAATCATTTTAAATGAAACTTTCCAAATACAAATTCTTTTGCGAATAGACATTTTTTCCTCATGGCTGATATGTGGATTATTGTGTATTCGAAACATAAATATGAAGTTCTGAGAAATGAATCCTAACACAGAAAGTGTGGCTTTTGTGTCGCTATTCCCACGTGTGAAAGGTTGGAAGTTGGTAACTCGACTGTTATTATCTCATCTCAGTCACTCTATTGATTGTAACGTATCTCTATTCTAGTTAACATTGCAAGTTTTAATTTCTGAGCATGGGAATGAATAAAAGAAACCCATCACAAGATTGTTACTGAACAGGAAGTGCATATGAAGAAGGTAAAAGCCAAAACAGATCACGCTGTTCCTACCGAAAACAGCCGGACATTCGGATGGCATTCGGTCCACAACCTGTGGGTTCAAGTCCAACTGCAGAAATGGATGTTTTTTGTCGTTAGGGATCGGATTCAAACTGTAGATCCCGGAATAATAAGCCCTTGTGTGGGAAACGTCGACCGTAGTGCTCTTAAGGCTGCTATGAACTAACCCTATTGGATTCGATCCCCTCAATGTTAACTTATGGAGAAAATATGTCCAAGGATTGCCGACTTGAATTTAATTTTTTTTAATTGCACTCCGGAATAGAGAAAAAAAATTTACACCTTGGGACTTTTTCATTTTAAAAAAAGCAAATAACATTTTAAAATTTAAAGTATTCGGGGAAAAAATCTGGTATAGTGTGTTTTAAACTCTTCTAAATTGCTTTGGTAGATGAAATTTATAAAATTAATCCTGGTGCACGGTGCAGAAAAGTCCAGGCTATCTGAAAATACCATTTTTATTGGATGATCAGCATTTGTGTAGCCGTAAATAGTAGATACATTTTCTCCCTAGGTTTACATTGAGGTGAGCGAATCCAATAGGGTTCGGGCACAGCAGCCTTAACTAACCAAAAAACCTACTTGACTTAAAATATCAGGAGGGCATTGCATATAACTTGTTACTCCTGCATTAAGATACAAGCATGCCTCTCTGCTGATATGTGACTGTCTATCTTACCGTCATAAAATTCTAGTTGTGATGTAGTTAGATATTCACAATAACAATACTTCCCGGACGGTTAGTCCATAAACTTGGTGAACCTGAAGACCAGAAGCTGCACAGGAATTCCTGCAAACTCAGCCGAGTGTTGATTTCCCCTGTTCGGTTCATGTTTAGTATGGGCCTGGGCGCCGGACGGATAGTACAGATCTGCCGAACAATTTGGGCAACCGGGGGCCCCAGATGTAGTTAGATATAAGAACTATACTTCATTTCCCATAAAAAAAGGTAAAATTTTTGTTGCAACTGAATAACATGCATTCTGCAAATTATTCGGATCTGCGTAAGCATACGAAACTATCGATGCAGCCCCCTTTAAGCGTACGAATTTATTACCGTGGCTTTGATCTAGAAAAGTTGAAGACCCCTCATTTAAAGCGTATCGATTCAACGCACCTGTTCACTCGCTCAGCGGGAGACCTAGTGATTCGAGTCTCCTGTCGGGAGACGTTTTTAAGCGAGCTAAAAGAATTAGGACGTCAGAGCGAGTTAAAAGGGTTAGGCGAGTTAAAGAATGATGGCTTACAAGTATTGAACTATACACATTAACTTATTTCATGTTTAGGATACTCTTTACTACGACAGAAAACGATTTTTTTTTTAGAGATCTATAGCCATTCATATTTAAAAGATTATTCTCCAATAGTTCCGCTTCCGTGTACATCCCAGTCCGCGAAATACCTTAATTGCCGACCTCCTCTTCTCTCGATAGCACCTGTAAGAGGCTTTTATAGACAAATGCATAATAATACTAACTTCTATACGGAGCGCCGGCGCTCGGTAAATCGATGAAGAATCTCCGGAATCCGAGCGCTCTCGTTATTAAACTTCGAAATCAGCCTTCATTTTCCGCGGAAACAAGTTTCCCGAAAACCGATTTGGAATTTTTCCTGGCGGGGCGCAAGAATTTCCGGACACCTTCCTGGTTCCATGAATTGGAATTTGATGGCCGTTATTGTTTCCCTGGAAACGATTTCCTATACAGTCGCTTTAAAAAATAAAAAAAAGGCGAGGTTTGTAAAAGTGCTCTCCTGGGACGCACCCGATCTGTTAAGAGATAATGGATATCCGATTCGAAGACGTTCGCATCGGGATTTCGGGCATTATTATGAACCGCACTTGTTTCTTAGACGGTTCACATCACATGCCGCTGGCATAGACCGTATTTAATACATTGTAGTTCGAAGTCGAAGAATTCTGCCTGAATTCTTTGAAGTTATAGCGTAGATCAGTGATTCTCAACTTTTTATACGTCGCGAACCCCCTGGAAATGCGTATGTACCACTTGTATAGACCGATAAAATTATAGCTATAGTGGAACAATGTGAATAAAATTAGACACCCACACCCACATACATTAAATTGTTTTCATAAATTACATTTATAAATGAACTAAAAAAAATCACATAAAATGCCTATAAAACTAATGTTATAATCAGCGAGATGGTTACTTTTGTTTGCCCTTGCACAGTTCATCCATGACTAAAATGCTAGTTTGGGGAGCGGAGGGCCAGTGACGCCAATCAACTCAGGAACTATGCGCACATGTTCCGAATTCACATTTCTTTAGTTACAGAACGTTCTTCTTGGCTTTTCTTGGCTTCATGGCTTCTTGGAACGTCTTGGATAATTCCAAAAAAAAAAATCGGAATATTTTTTATAAATTTTTAGATTTCAAGAAGCAGGTTTTTCCACCATTACTAAAAATTTTTCATGTACTGAACAGTTCAGACCATACCCCAAGGGGTAATACCACAGGGGCGTACACAAGGGGGCGTACCACAGGTTACCGCTGGCGTAGATGGTTCAACCACCGCATTTCAGAGTTACCAAATTATTACGATTACCCGTTCATTTATACAAACTTCTTAACCCTTTGAGGAGTGCCGTTACGCCTAAATCTAGTTTTTTTTTTTACTTGCATTTAATGCATTCCACTTAAATTATCAGAAAAATGGCTAGTAATGCCATCTGCTATCAGTTTAAAGAAGTAAAAACCTTTTGCAACCTTTAATTGGAAAATTTTTCAAGATTCTTTAGGCTAAAAAAAATCGGGAAAAATATCTGCACCATGTAAACGGTGGAGGTTTTTGCCCCTGAAAGGGCTCCATTCGACGTTACAGATCTTCAATCCTTGTGTTAAATTATGGAGAAATTTCCCAGTGTGGCAAATTCATATTTTTGAATTCCGTTTTCTGCATTTGAAAATTGTTATTTAAATATAGTACGAGTATTTTTCAAAATACTTTTTATTTAATTTTTTAAAAAGCAGTTTGAGTTTTGTATCGATAGACATCGGTAATTTAATAACCGGTAAAAAAAAGTAACTGCTGAAATACTTAAAAATTTAATAACTTCGTGTTATATTTAAACAGCTTTCGGGTGAACTGTGAATGTGTATATGTTTTGGTGTAATGCCTTATTTTTGTATACTGATTAATATGATTGTGATTATTGATGTATATATAGTTTTATTACCAAAAAAAAAAAAAATTCAAAATATCGGTTACTTTTCATTAAACTAGAATTTGGATTCCATTTAACCTCTTCTAGTTCCTCTTTAGATATATCATGTTATTAAAAACCTCTATTTTCCAAACAAAAGCGATATTACTTCGCGGTCTGCTAGATAGTTAGGAATGCATTATTTGTCTTTGTGTTTATTATAGAATGAATAATTCATAAATAAAATTTGTTTCTAGAAATAAGGATTTCGATCTAAAAAAACAGGGCTTTAGTTGGATGAAACATACAGAATAATTCTTTGAGAATTTTGCTATTTTTGGGGGTTTTGTTAAGTGGTGACAATGCTTTTGTTTCATGAGGTATGTAACCTTTTTTCAGGTTAACACCTCCGAGGTGTTAACCTTATTTACCCTATTTGGAAATGAAATACGATGTTATAAGAGGAATTACAGCTGTTTACTTGTTGATGCTGTCATAAGATTTTTCTTACCTGGATTTTAATTTTTTTTTTGTTTGTTCAGAAACCCTAGTAATTCTTACTTCCCTTTTCTCATATTATCAGTTACATGTTATGGAACTAAAAAAAAAAAAAAGAAAGGATTTTTGCAATCAGTTTCCTGTTCTATTTTTCAGAAGTATTTTAATGTAGTTGATGAAGTTTAGCGTTCGCACCGATTAAAACAAAAAATAAATAAAAGAAAAAAGAAACAGCGCGACTAAATCGCGCAATAAATAGATCCATTTCAACAAAACGTCTTTCTTCTTTTCTGAGTGCGATCCGTGTTTTTTTTAATGGCATCATTTGCAACCGCGTCATAAATATCGAGTTTCTGTTTTAAGTGGAGCACCACCAGTTATTTACCTAAGATTACGTAATTTTTTATTATAATGGCAAAACGAGTATCGATCTACATGCTTAATTTGCATACCGCTTCTCTTCCAGCTATTGATTTACTCACTTTCTTCTAAACTGAAATGACAGCTGGATAAAAGAATCCCTTTAGAGCATTCTTCTTCGCCGAGGAAGGTGCACCCCCACCCATCCCCCCCCCCCCCCTTGCAATTACATTTTCTTCACCCTCCTATTATCAACACAATTTTACAACACCGTTGAATAATTTATTTCTTCTCCCTATCAAGTTCACTGGCCAGCGCCGTTAATAATTGAACCTGCACGTGTGACGTCACCTACCCGTTGACGATTATGATCGTCTGACTACTAATTCACTTGCGTCTGGAGCGTACGATAACACGAGGGAAAGGAAAAGACAAACAAAAAAAAAAACGCGATGTTTTTGATATTAGGTAGCGTAATTCCTCTTTGTTTTGATCGCCAACGTTCAACAAATTACTTCGCCAAATGCACAGCGGTTGGGGAATATTTGTTCTTTTGGATTTTCGGCTCTGAAGAAGTCGGAAGTTGAAAGTAACGTGAATAAGGAAGTGGAATTTTAAGGTTGTTATTAATTTTCTTTTGCTCTTTTCGGGTTTGATATCTTCAGTTAATTGCGTGATATGAAATAAATGAGAGAAAACTCTTGCTTAAAAATAGCTTTTTTACTACTTTTTGCGTTCGCATTTGTAATGACGATAACTATATTTATGACTAATAGGGAAAAATATGTCTGGTTTGTGAAACTGAGCTCCTTAAATTAAATGTAATCACAGCTAAATAAACCTTGAATATTTCAGTATTTCTTTTTCTTTTATTCAATATGTCACCTTATTTAGCCCTGAAAGTTCGTACTTTTTCTCCAGTACCTGTTCCAAATTAATTTCACGATGACTTTATTTATTTTTTTGTCAAGCATTTGATGGGTTCAACATGAGAATCCGTGATCTCTTATTACTAATTTTCCTCCATTATCTATTTCAGAAAGATTTAGTAGATTGAATGTGACCGTACTCCACGGAGACTCAGCGGATTATACGACCAATTACGTTATCTCTGCATCTGCTGATTTTGAAGACGGGGGATTAAAACGCGAAGGTGAGATTTGAAGGACATTACATACAGCGAGGAACGGAGATAAGACTTTTTAAATACTTGTTTTTTTTATATTCACATTCAACTTTTGCGTATCATTCGAAAACAGTGAGGTCGAAGCGCTTAAGATCATGGTTATATGACAGAGAGAAGGCAATGTTGACTTGGTTTTGAATCCCAAAATGCAAAAAGTTGAATCTGCATCATTTTTAAAGTTACGAGGAAGAACTAACTTTACAGAAAGACGAATGGGGGCGCTGAGTCGGACGGTTCCTTCATCCTATATGATCCATTTCAATGGCAAAACGAAAGGGACAATTAGTGTTTTAAACTTCCATTAGTTTTTCTACGCATGCACTCCGCATGACATTAATATGACGTCAGGACATTATTTTTATAATATGAATAATGTAAAATAATAAATTATTTTGTTTCGTCTCGCAGGAAACAATGCAAGATGCAGATGACATCCGAAAACAGAAAGCTTATATGAACCCACAAATCACATTATTAATCCCTCGGGTCTGCAGTGGATGAACCGTGGTGCTTTTATGGGGGGTCGTGGAGGGAGGACGGTCATCTACACTGCGATCTACTCTCGCCGACATGGATGGCCATGTAGCGTCGTCGTAGGTGCGTTGGAAATGTGAGAATATAGGGCAGATAATTATCTGTTATATCGCCCTTTATGCAATAGGGTCACTTGTTTGCTGATTTATAGATTTACTGACTCTTTGACTCTCTTGTTTTTTTTAGCATCAAATTTTTTCCCTAACCTCAGATTCGTCCATTAGAATGAGACTCTCATGCCATCACTTCTTTGCTAACTACAAATTGACTCAGTTCCTCACAGGACATAGAAATTTTAAGAGCTATTTGAGTAGGTTCAACTTGTGTTCGGCGACCCCCTGTGACTGCAGCGTTGGTGGCGAGGAAAATGCTGAACATGCTCTGTTTTTGAGTTCGAAATACCGCAGGGAGAGAAATTTTTTAAAATTGGCTCTTAAGGACTTAAATATTAGCTGGCCTCCCAATTTCTTTCTGCTCGTTTCTCGAAAGTGTGCTTTCGGCTTATTTTGTAAATATATTGTAAATACTTGAAATTCTTCTTAGTTTCTTTTTCTTTGTTTTGTTTTGCCTGTTTCTTATGTTTTCTTAGTGTTTTATACTTACCTCTGTAAGTCCCGTGTGATACTTTGTGGTACACGGGAAATTTTATGTGTATTTTTTAATTAAAAAAACCCTCAGATTCTTAATCTCTTTCCCCGTTTAAAATGTTAATTACGAGGGATAACAAGGCATTACCCCTGTAATCCCATTGCGATTTATAATCAGTGGTTTTAACGTAGGATTGCGTTCTTCAATAACGGTCCTCCTGAAAAGCAAAATTTCAGCGTCGTCGCAAGTTATAATTATGGCAGAGCGCCAAACCCAGTCTGTATCGCTTGAGCAAGCAGTAAACAGTTAAACAGAAAAATACCAAAATGATGAGGCGCAAAGAGGTAAGCAACGATAAGTAATTCTTCGTTAATAACCCGCGGTAGTTTCGTTAGAAGAGACTACCTAAAATATTTGCTCGCACTCCATTCACCGTAATTATTTCAAGTAAAGAATTAGTTGCCAAAGACCTTAATTGCCGGCATTCCTATGGAATTCCGTTTGTATATAATCTGAATCGTTTCAAGAGTAAAAAGTTGAGAACCCAGGAACTGAATATTGTGAAGTGAATTCTTTTAAAATTTTTAATAAATTTTACGAATAGCCACTGGCAAGCTAAATGAAATAATAGAAACAAAGAGAATTTTGAAAGTTGATCATGTCAACTTAACGTAAAACATTTTAAAAAGGAAGTTAGATTTGAATATTCGTCACTTTTAATTTAGTCCGGGGTGTTTGTTATGTATGATTCTCTCAGATAGTTTTGTGAAATTGTGAATGCTTTGCTATATGCCAGACGATTCGCTGCCAAATATTACGCCTCATCCTTCTCCTAAACCCGTATGCTCCCCTGGGTTGCCATCCTCGTGACTCATCCGGGACCTCCCGTGCCCATTTTAGGATCTCGGTCTCTCAACTCAACTCCATCACTCTCTCGTTTACATTTTTTTTACACCGAGCATATTTATACTTTCATCTTTATTTATTTTGTTGTTCCGTGTGGAATGCAATCACTTACGTTCATGTTTGTTATTTTTTCTGGGAGCTCGCTGCAGATTTTTTCTCTCTTTTTTGCCGTACACAATTTGTTTCCTTTCTGATTGAGGATTTCGATTTCTGAAAGGGGTGGAGACACACTCTCTTTTTTTTATGGGCAATCCGAATGCCTATCTGATAAAAGTTAATAGAAAACAGATTAGGGATGTTTCTTTCTCTCTCTTTCGTTGAAGGGTAATACCTCCGGGTGCACTTGTTGATGTTTGCTTTCACTGAAACGTCCAATCACATCGGATGCCTGAAATTTGATATTGTTCGGTCTGCACTCGCCGTGAGGTATTTTTTATTCCTTTTTATATGGAAATAAAGGGGATGCGCCCAGCTCTTCTGTTACGGATATCAAATGGATGGTTGATAAAAGGATGATTTTTATTTAAATGCACCAATATTGTTTGAAAGTTTTTATTATTATTTTTCAACCGTATCTAAGCATATTTATTTTGAAAGGAAAAATAATCATTAGAAATATCTCATTAAAATATATATTGTTTAAGATTTGAAAGAATAAAAAAAATTTATTTCTTTATTTATACGGACTTTGTAGATTTTTCTTCCCTCTCAGACGTGTCTTTATACAAAAAAAAAATTATACAGTTAAAAATACTTTAACAATTCGAAATTTTATATAAAAAAGTTTAAAACATGTTTAGTTTTTGATATATCTGCCGAAGAAAATGTTCTGCTTACATAATTTTAATACTGAAGCGTAAATTTAATATTACAACGTAATAATTAATTTTGTACATTAGGGTTTCTCAAACTATTCCTGCGATGGAACACTTCGTACATCCTGAAATTTTAAAGGAACACCTCGTTTATTTTGTAGGGTATGCAATAATACAATAATCAGTAAAATTTTAAAAAATCAGGAAAAACATGGATTATTTATTTAGTATTTAATTTTTTAGACATTATAGAACATTAATCGGTCAAACATGTTTGAATTTCTTCTAACCGTTGCAGGGTATAAAACAATTCCAGGTCTTCGCGAAACACTTATTAACTTTACGTGGAACACCGGTGTTCCGCGTAACATAGTTTGACAAACCCTGTTGTACATAAATAAGGCAAGCCGATGACCTGTCTCTTCAAGATGACCTGGTCATTTGATAGGCGATGACCTGTATCTTCAATCGATGCGGCCGAAGCGACACTACAATTTATAATAGTTTTAGAGACAAACCTCTTAGTCACTTTAAAAGAAAACATTTTTCAAAGAAGTTTTTGATCTTGCAGAAATATCTTTAGAATTTCGAACTTTAAATTTTAAAAAAAATCCTGAAGACTGTTTAATGAAAACAGAAGAAAGAAACGCTGTATAAAATTTCACGGGGATTCCTTGCAAGGAATTTTGGACGTATCCCTTTATAAAAAGTAAATTCCGTTCCTAGAAAAGGATCTTAAGGGGATGGTGGACTTTCAAATTACCAAAAATCGAGCAAAAATTGGAATTTTTTTTGGGGGGTGTATTAATATTTTAAAAACATGTAAATATTGGAATGAAATGCATTTAAAATGTGTAGTGAAAAGAAAAATGAAAAATTGGTGGCTTTAGAGTAGTAAGTGTTAAAGGTAGATAAAAAATTATCTTTTAAATGACTTTTTCTCAAAATGAGAAATTTCTAGATTTGCAAGTCTTAAAAATGCTCCTCGCGTCATAATTTTTGACGAAATTTTATGAAATTTATAATAAAGATTCCTGTAATACATCAAAATAAAGTTATGTATCCATTTTAGAATTCGAGGTCATTTGGCTTATAAAAGTTTAACTTTAGTGTAGAAAAGTACAAAAATTTCGCGAAAATTCAGAGTACAAGCATAAAAATATTTTCTAAAAATTAACTATTCAACGAAAGTACAAAAAAATACATAACTTTGTTCAGAATGTATTTATAAGCAATATAAATGCAAAATCAAGCGGAAAAGTTTAAAATTGAGTCGCAAGGAGCATTTTAAAAAAGGGTAATTTAATTTAAATTTTTTAATTATAAAATATTTTTTTAAAAATATTTATAAAATTTTATAAGGTGTTTAATATTGTTCTACTTTAGTGAATATATATACAAAATTTCATATCTCTGTGGTAAAAATTTCAAAAATCGTTTTGAAAGGTCCACCATCCCCTTAAAGGAATGATTTATAGCAGAGTGCGCATAGACAATACAGCATGTAAATGTTGTCTTTGACATAGTAATCAGAGTGTAGATATGTTGCTTATGTTTATGAATTTTGAATGGTTTTAAAAGTATGCTTCCGGCTACGCATTTTTTTAATGCGGAAGCACTTGTCGCGAGGACATTCGCCTATAATTTGCCGCAGTTTTGCAGGCCATTTTATTATGAGAATGCCATATAGGAGGACCAACATTGCCCCCTATGAAGGGACGACACAAACGGAGGCGTTTTAGTGGCGCTTCGCCAGGATTCGATCCGAGCACCCGCAGCACCGAAAACCAGCGCGCTGTACCACAAGGCCACCACGGCCCCCGGCTAAGAAAATAAAACATGCTTTATTTGAGAATTTTATGTCCCAAGACCCTACAAAGTTGAACTGACAGCACGTTGCCAGTCACCAGAGAAAAATGAGAGAAATCCTGAATTAGGAATTCCTCTCCCCAAATTTTTATTTTATTTTTAAATAATTTTTACTTGACGAAAGCCTAATTTCTTATATTTTATTACTTGATGGGCACATAGATATTGATGCATTAATTCACTTACTAGAGTTAAAGTCTTCGATATCATGGCACTCCGACAACATAATACACGTACCTGACATGACCTGACCTGAGTACCCATCGGTTATGCCTAGAGGTACGTAAATTTTGCATAAAAAATATCGAAATTTCGCACAACAAAAAAATTACAATGCATAAAATTTCTCATCTGTTCGCATAAAAAATATATAAATTCAAAAATGTCGTATTTCTTTGAAAAAATCACAATTTTCTTACTTGGTTAGGTAAGTATAAAAATTCTTAGTTAAAACTAACGCTGTAGTAGTCTCCAAATTTTCTTCCTTAAGTCTTTAGCAATAAGTAATTAGCAAATTTCGATATCTCTCAGTTAAAGACCGTGGATGGTCTTAGATAAGAAATTATGTTAATAAATCATTACTATTATTACCTAATTTCGCTTAAAAAGCCGTTTATCCCCGAGTTTTCGCCAAAAAGTAGTAAAAAAATAATTTTCGCATTTATTCGCTCATATTGTCAAATTTCGCATTTATTCGTATCTATTCCGTAAATACGAAAATTGCGTATCCCTAGTTATGCCTTGTTGAGGAGCCCATAACAAGGGAGAAACCTCGGTTCAAGACTACCTGTACACTGGAGATGTATATTATCGCATGTTTGTAAATTGCTCATTGAGATAATCATACCTAACGCTCCCCGTCCTGATGAAGATCTATAATTATCAGTTTGCAACTAGAAGCCGATTTACTTTTTTTTTATTGTAGACTAACCGGGCTTCGCCCAGCTATCGAATCCTTGACACTCGAAATATAGTTAACTTTAATTTAGATTTTTTCCCCTTTTAACTGCCAAAAAAATCAGTACATCTTGAAATGATATTTTTATGATTAAAAAGTTTGAATTAAAAGTATGAAAAATGGAAAAATAATTAAAAATTAGACACACGATGAAACATTTCTTTTCAGTGATTCATTTTTTAATGAGAATCACGCTGTGTTTATATCGCAAAACATGGCGGTTACGTTTTGTTTCGTTGGAGTATGCATTTAGAATTGAAATATCTCTAAAACTATTAGTAGTAACAGAATAAGTGTACGCAGAAAAAAATATCAGGTTTTAAAGCTCTTTCCAAGTATGTAATATTTATGTACTTTCATGAAAAAAAAAATACATCGATTTCGACATTTTCAATAATGGCCAAATTTCATAACGGTAGCCATAACGGTCTACCTGGAATTGTTCCGCCGACCGACAAAGTTTTTATATAGAATTTAACAAGCTGTGTGTTTTTTTTTCTGCATGTAAATGTTTTTTCTGCTGCTGCCACAATTTGAAATTATTTTTTTAGTTTCTAAAAATGCAATATTCCACGTACAAATTTAACAACTCATTAAAAATTAACAATTGTTTACCATTTATCAGCGTTTTAACTATTATATATACATTTAAAATACATATTGTTAAATTATCTTCTTAGAGCGCATGGCAAAACAGATAGAAATTTAGAATTGAAAACAGTTAAATTTTAACAGTAATTTTATTTTGAAAACAGTGATTTGACACTAGCAGGAAAGAAAAGTTATCAGTATCATTCTTTTCAATCAAATGCAGAAAGATGTTAAGAAAGCATCTTTTGGGGATAAAAATGCAATCAATTACGAAAGTGCTTGTTTACGGTATAGCCACTGTTATCTATGGCCTCGCTTATACGCAAGAGAAGTCTGGAAAAAAATACTGTGGGGGTAAGACACCCCTAGCATCCCTAAGGGGGGTGAGAAGGGGTTGACATGTTAAAATAATCGAAAACGACTGATATTAGTGTCGAATCTATAGTTTCTGGGTCACTGAAATGAACAGTGACACTCCCGATGTCATTTAAGTGCAAATTTATTCTTGCTCCTGGAGGTGAAACTAAAAATGTTGTTTATAATCAAGTTTTGAGCTAAATTTATATCATAGTGAATTTGTAAAGATTTACTTTATAATTTGTATACTGTACTTATACTTTTAAATACCTGTAAATAAAATTACTTCGATTTTATACTATATGGATAGAATTCATTCCTTTCCTGTCTGATAAAAAATTGGAAAAAAATAGTATAAATATAAATCTTTCGGCTATTATGTTTTTGTAACGGGAGAAAAATAACATATTAAAGAGGTAAATGCTTACAACAGGCTTAATACGACACCAAAAGTGCTATTATTTTTCAAACAGTGCATTTGATTCACACAAGAATTACCCAAAACACAATATTAATAATGGTACAGAGAATATATAAAAGAAGAATTAAAAAGAAGAAATCGTAGTCAAGCTACAATATCAGTTTATATATAGTTTTAAAAATCTGTTTACCGCTTTCCAGGCGCACAAAGCCTATTTGGGAACAAACGACTCTTATAGAAGAGAACAGCGGCTTACATTTCAGAATTAAAAAGACCTTATTTTAGGGAAAGTAACTTAATATCCCCGTGGAATCACAGAGAAGAGGGAATTACACTCTCGGAGAACTCCAATAAATTTCCGGAGTGCTTTTCCTGATAAATTTGAGGTATAATGTGATTTAGGCCTACGTGGAGCACAAAGAAGTACCTCATGGGAATGAAACGGCTCTTGTCAAAATTTTTATTAAAACTTTCCCAAGAAATTCCATCGATTTAAAAGTTCCACGTGAGGAAACAAGAGCGTGATGTTTCCTAACTGCCAAAATAAATATAAAAAGTATCGAAAATCTAAAATCTCTTAAGACTGCGTTATATAATTTTATGGGGGGGGGCTTCTTTTCATTCTAAAGAAGAAATAAGTGTAAATTCTATATCTTTTCCTAGCTCTGATAATATATTTTAGGGATAATATAAGCCTGTATAATTTACGCTAACGTTTTGTATATAAATATTCCTTTTCGATTTTAGTAATTAATCCTTAAAGCAATTTAAAACGCATTCCATAATTAAGAAAATAAAACCACAAATAAAAAAACATTCATTTACAACATATGCAACTTAATTACGAATAATAGATTTCATTCTTTAAATAAAATAATATATTTCACACAAAAATTATAACAGAAAATGTCATGAAAATTATATTATAATTAATAATACTAACAGAAACGGGGTTAGAATTTTGTAGATTTAATAGATCGCTTTTATTTCATATAGAGAACATAAAAATAACCCTGTGTCTCTTATGTTGATACGCCAGCATGGAGATTTACGGTATTTAAAATTAAAACCCAGCGGTATGAGTAAAAAAATTAAGCAAATGAGGTAGCTATTATAGTAATTTTTTCTTAACATTTGGTGATGATTGGAGATAAAAAATTGTCACCAAATCGGGGTATTTGACAGCTGTTGATAACTTTCCAAACACAAATGTTAATCCTTATATGTGATCAGTATTGCATGGAAAACTCTGAAACAGCTGGAAAAAGCTACGCCCTTGATATAGACTATAATATGGCAAAAAAACGAGGCATATTAAGTCAAAATGAGAGCTTTAGGCATCCCCAGTTTCTCAATTCGAAACAATAAGGAAATTTCGTTAAAAAACATTTGCTGATAACCTTCTAAACTCTCCAAGAAAAGTTTGGTTTGAGAAACCTCAACAAAGTTACGCCATTCCCCTTTAAAACAACTATGACGCTTAACCTAATAATTGTACTCAAAAATTTGATGTATGCGTTCCAGATGATAGTACTGATCTTGTTTTCTTCTCGAATGCCATCCTCTGTAGTCTATACCTCGCAATAACACATGCTCTTTGTACAACATTCCACGCCCTCGTTAGCGAACGAAAAAAAAATTAAGCACTTGAGCGAAAGGATTTCTATTATTGGAACTCACTTTAAATCGAAGTTAAATCCGAGCAATTCATTAAAATATCTCCGTACAAGAGAGTTTTGTCTGTTGCGGCGACGAGCAGGTGGAAGAACAATCACGTGATACTGCTCGTTGTTCGAACCACCGCCCAATTAGAAATTTGGAATGGTGAAGAAAAAAAAATTATCTCCATAATGTATGCAAAGAACCGAGGAAGTGTTGCTGCAGTTAGGTTTACTATGTTCATTGTTCCCCTTGTGATTGATTATTGTGTTCAGCCTTTTCTCTCATGGCAGTATTAACGTTAACTTAGCCAGCCAATCTCATGTCTACGGACTGAGTCATAGGTGATTTTCGATTCTATCAAATCCATTTTTCTCTTTATAGATTTGTTACTCTTTCCCTTTATACTGGTAGTTTACCCTAATCTTCAATTTGGAACGAAACTATACAACTTCAGTTACTTGAGTTGTGATTTTGCAAAAAAAAAATGTAATTTTTTTATGGATGATACAGGTAATACAATTTAATTGGAAATCCTTCTGTAATTGACGAACTTGTGCATTACACAAGAATAAAACATTAAGGCTGCTGTGTACTAACCCTATTAAATTCGCTCACCTCAATGTTAACCTATGTAGAAAATGTGTCTACTATTTACAGCTACATAAAGGCTGATAATCCAATAAAAATAGCCTAAACAGACAGCCTGAACATTTCTGCCCCTTGCAACATGATCCATTTTATAAATTTCATCCACCAAAGAATTCAGGAGCTTTTAAAACCACTATATCCAGATTTTCTTCCGAATAATTTAAATTTTAAACTCTTATTTACATTTTTATTAAAAAATGAAAAACGCCCCAAGGTGTAAAATTTCTTTCTGTATTACGGAGAACATTAAAAACAATCTTTAAAACCAAGTCGAGAGCCCTCGGACACATTTTCTCCATAGGTTAACATTGAGGTGGAACGAATCTAACAGGGTTAGTACACAGCAGCCTTAATGTTTTATTCTTGTGTAATATTTATAAAACGTAATGGATTCGATCTGCTCACTGTTAACTATGGAGAAAAATTTTCCTATGATTGTCAACGGGAACTTAAAGAATTTTTTAAAACTGTTCTCTGTATCAGAGAAAGAAATTTTTTACTGTAGGATCTTATTCGGTTTAGAAATTTTGTCCACAAAAGAAAATTATGTGGGGAAAAAACGCCAGCATGTCACATTTTTTACCCCGAATAATTCAACTTAAAAAATGTTATTTGATTTTCCTTTAAAGAATGAAAAAGACACCCGAGCAAAGATTTCTTTCTCTATTATAGGGTATAAATTTAAAAAAAGAGAATATTTAAATCCAACATGGCAATCATTGGGAAAATCCTCTCCTTGGGTTAAAAATGAGGTGAGCGAATACAATATGCTACTACTTAGTAGCCATAAGAAGTCTCTAAAGAAGTCAATTCGAGTCTCGGGCCACAAGTCTCATAGTCTTTTGAATTCTTCAAAAATCTCTAATAACATATATAAGAAGCAGAAAATCTCTCTATTCTAAAAAAAAGTAACTGGCGCTGCCGCTGCCGCTGCCGGCAACGCCGCTGTCAAAAGCTTGTCACGCTATCTCCTCCGAAACCGCTGGGGGTATGGGGTCGAGACCGATACCAATCGATGCAGAACAATGTGGGGAAGAAAGTAAGACATGTCTCATATTCGTCGGACTTTAAGTTTTTTTTTTTTAATTTTATGTTTTGTGGGAAAATATTGACTTTTTCATGTTCAGATTACGATAACTCGCCAAAAAAGGATCGTAGAATTTTTTTTTTTACAATCTAAGACTACAGACATTTCTCCTTCAAACAAGACCTCATTTGTTTAAAAATAATTTAAAACAGACTGATATTTTTATTAAAATTGAAACCCCACTTTTTGGAAAAATTTATGCGTTTTGAGATATATAAATTCGATGCTCTCAGACTTATTATGTTACAAAGAAAATATTTATATCAACTGGAAGATGAAAGTTTTCTCATTCATATAAACTTCATTTCAAGTCTCTATCTTAAAATTTCGATTTTTAATTGAATTTTAAAGAAATACTTCAAAAATATCTTCTCATTCGCTTCCTTTGCAGAAGGACATGAAAGAAGATCCAATTTTTCACTCATAGGCGGGCTTCATCCATTTCGCCGGGTGGGGGGGGAAGCTTCAACTGTAAACAAATGAATGACTCAATCGCTGTAAACAACTATTGAGTCATTCATTCACTTGATTCACCAGAGGAGCGAGCGTAGCGAGCCTAGGGGCGAAGCCCCTAGTTCTCTTTAAAAAGTACAGGGTGTCCAGGCTAAAGATATCCAAAGATATGACTTATTTTTACGGAACTGCCCATTAGAATTTTTAAAAAATTATTAAAATAAAAAATACATCTCACCAATCATAGATTGATCTATGATTGATCTCTATTAATCATAGATTTCACTCTTAGTATCATAGATTTCGATGTGTGCACCTTTTGCTGCATGACTAACGTCTAAATGTTAATCCAGTTTTCTCCAAGTGTTTCGTAGCATATCAGGCATTATTAGACGCTTTTGCTTGGGGATTCATTAAATCCGTTGTGTATAAACAAAAAATTGAAACTGTGGATGAGTTGAAGAAGCGTATCATTCAAGCAATTCGTGTAATAACTCCTGATATGCTACGAAACACTTTGGGAGAACTGAATTACCATTTAGACGTTAGTCGTGCTATAAAAGGTGCACACATCGAAATCTATGAAACTATGATTGAACTCTATAATTGATAATAAAACTTGGTGAGATGTTCTTTCTATTTAAATATATATTCTTTAATTCTAATGGGTAATTCCGTAAAAATAAGCCATAACTTGTGGATACTTTTAGCCCGGACGCCCAGTATTATTTTTTCTTAGCTTAAAGCTTACCCTAGATATCTTAGAATCAAATAACATAAACCACATATTTCCGAAGATCTGCATTAGGTATTTTGATAACAGAAAAATATTTTTAGAAAAAATCGAACCAATCAGTGATGCGCATCTATACCGAAGGAAAAAAAACCAAACGAATAAAGCTTTGGAAAAATCCTAACCAACCAAAATTTTATAATTCTTTTGAACAGAAAGCATCTTATAAAATCAAATAGCTATAAGTAATGTCGAAGATTCTTTTACGAACAACATGAAAGAGTCCAAATATTTGATTAAATGTTCTCAAAGCAAATTTTCACTTCGGAGAAATATTGATATTAGCTATAAATCATCGATATCTATGAATGTGTAGCGACCCACTCCACAATTATAGGACTTCCCATGCACCGGGTTTCGAACAGTCCGATTACCAATAGTTTCAATAAATAACAAAGAAAGATGTCTCCACTACACGTATCTAGCCTACCACGAACTTCCGGAACATCCAACTCTGCCTCAAATTTATCACAATCAAGTTTTTAATTAAGGGCAAAGTTATTAAATTTTTGTATCCACGTGCCGTAAATCCATTGTCTAACCTGGCAACGAAGGATGGCACTGGAAACGTTCAAATGTTCCAGATATTTCAATTAAAATGTTCCCCACTCTCATATTTCATCCTTCCATATCAAGCCGAGTAGTCCAGTCACTGCAATTTTCTGATACATGCGGCTTTGAAGCCACTTATATTAGTATCCGCTTTCGTTCTAAATTACTTGCTTTTAATTTTAAAGGCAAAGGTAATTACCAGAATGAAATCCAATTATATTCAAACTCATTATTACGGTTTTGTGACTAATTTATGGTACGGTTGTAACTTGAATAGAACCAGCGTGTTAACCCGAACTTCTCATACCAAAGATGTCGTAGAAAATATTTTTTTTGGACAAAACAAAAGAAAAATGTTACGCCTTGATTCCCGAGCTGACCCAGATACAAGGGAATAAATTGTTAGTGTAACTACTCGAGACAGTTAATTATCCAAATAAATATAACCGGACGGAATGTCAAGGTTTCTTGTTTTTAAAAGAGCAATGAAAAGACAAAGTTTCCGGATCTGCTGTAAAAATTCTCGGTTTTTAATTCCCCGGTGTTTTAGCATCTTGATGTTTTACCCATGAACGAGGGCCAGAGGTAGCCTATAGGTAGCGTGTCGGCTTTCGGTAGTGAGGATGCTCGTATCGAATCCCGATAACCCCCGTTAATTACCTTCGTGTCTAGGCCGGATATGGGCACGTTAAATCCGTAGACCGGAAAGTTCTTCTATGAGGTCAGTGGGTGGGGAAGGTACGATCCCCCAGATGTCGCTCGTAGGGGGTCGCTCGGTCAAAATTGTGGTGGCACCTAGCCTAAATGGATTCCTACCCTTGTAGTGCTATTATAAACAGGAGCCGCATTACTCTGCCCGAAGCCTATATGGACCTGATCTGGAATTTAGTCTGGCCCTGGTAATGTCCCCTGGCCGGCCAGGGGCATTAGGAACAAGAAACTCATGTACGAGAAATAGTTATTGATATTTATTAGAAAACAATCAGTATTATTTTTTCGATTGTTCACCTAACTTTTGTGTGTGAACTTTTCCTATACTTATCAAAATAAAGGAGTATAGGGCATTAAGACTTTAAACTTAAATGCTAAGAATAACACTGCGGAATTAAAGTATAGGCAAGAACTGCAACCATTAATTAATTAAATAGTAATTGAAAATAATAACCAGATTAACAAATATAAATTAACGCATATCGCTACATTTTTCTCAGAGACTGACTGTGGCAGAGGGAATATTGCTGTATTACGGTTATAAATAAAAGCAATAGCATCATCACGAAATAAAATCGAAAAAATTCATAGTTTAGTTTAGTTTACTAATCACTCTGTCTTAAACGTAGCAGCTGAAGGTACCTGATACGCCTAAAAAGACAAAAAATAAACCCAAGCTGTGAACAAGTCCCTTGTTCAAATCAATCATAAGCCGGAAACAAGAACAGCCTGTTTTATTTTTGTTTACCCTCAGTTTTTTTCGCTGTGATATAAACTGGCTCCTTATATGTAAAAATACACGCATGCAATTCGTGCTTAAACTGGGGACTGCAAGTAGAAAGAGAAACGCGCTCTGTACTATAGTAAAACTATATATAGTTTACTATAGTAAAAACTATAGTAACTCACGAAGCACCAGACTTGCAAGCATGACAACCAGTTAGTGAAATAAAATATCACATCTCAGCGAGCTCTAACTGATGCTTTTTTCTATTAGCATAGCATAAAGTATAATTGTTTAAAAGTTAAATAATTTTTAGAGCATTAATTTATTTAATAAAACAAAACTACTTATAGTATGTATTAAAATGTTTATTTTCCATCACTTCCATATCCTTCCCAGTAGCCTTAGCAGATTCCTCGGAATGAGCTGGTATGTATAAAGGCATGCATGGTGTCAAAAGCTATTTCTTCACCATGCAATGGGATTATGCAGGAAAAAGTATCAGTAAAGTAATCCAGGACTAATTTGACCTAAACCGGCAGTCCAAAACACCGTTATTCACATTGGTAGATCGCTCAAATCGTATTTTCGAGAATATTGCATTTCTGGGACCCTCATAATATTATTTCAACTCAAGCTCAACTATCTAATAACATACACTATAAATAGAAATGAAATCCTAGTTTCGAATTCTGCAGACATTAAAAGAGCATTCACTTTTAAGACATATGAAAGCAGTCGCATTGAACACCAATTTCCAGTTTTTGTAAGCACCCGGTTGTTCCATTTTAAGCTATTCAAGAACATAGAAGTTAATTTGAATATTTAGGGAAACTTTATGATAATTTTGCATTGTAGCACTTTTAACTGAATTTGGAGGCTTTTATTTCTACCTTTGTGGAAATATACTACATGAATTCAAAGAAATACACTAAGCTTATCGCAAAATCAACCACCAAAAGCATTTTACTATGCGCTGTAAAAAAATGTAAATCTAATAAATTCGCCGTTTTTGCATACAATGCCTGGATATCAAGCGCAGAGGGCATCTGCCCATCAGAACAGAATGTTTTACAAAGAGACAGTGCTTCTCTCAGATCCATGTGAATATCTCGCGTACATCGTTGCCGTAGTAAAGCGTCTGAATCCGTTATTCCGCCGATTCACACTGGTTAATGGGTCATGTTCTGCAGACGGTGTGGCTTCGTGGTAACTCAGGGACGAACAAGAGCACCCTCTTCTCGTTCGAGGATCTTCTCAGTACGGTCTAGACGTTTATGGAAAATCGGGTGTGAATAACTTCGCATAAACGTGCCCTTTGCTGTAAACATGTTTACTGAGATTGCTAAGCCAGCGGCGGATAAAGTAAATCAAATGATCGGTCACGAATCGAGGATTTTTCTCTTTCCGGTGAGGAAAAATAGCCAAATTAGATGAAGAACTGGATTCTATAAAGGAAGGATGCAGCTATCAACGGCATAAAACTGGTTATTGCAGTCTGTCTTTTTATTACAGAACAGTAGAAAATTGATCGATATCCTGGAAATGCCCATAATTACAAGGTTTAGCCGCCGTGCTGAAAAAGATTACCATTAGAGCTCCCCCCCCCCCTTAGATACAAGTATTAATAATCACTGGATAAAAATTAGCATCATTAGCATAGAACGGTCACTGGATAAAATTAGCAACCAGTTAATATTTAGAGCTACACATCTTATAGTAATTATTGTCTTGAACATCCACAACGTGGACTCAAGTTTCGAATTCCAGATAAGTCAGGGACGTTTCTGTGTTGACCTCTCATAAACAGCAGTATTGCACACTTCTATAGGGTACTCCAGTAATAAAATAGCCAACTGAATTCGCAGTGTAGATAGGCCAATGTCATCGTAGACCAGTGCTTGTCGCGTTGGGAAAAAAAACTTAAATTTAGGAACACTTTTAATTCTGGATTATTAGTAATCATTAATCGACCTTATCATGGCCACGCAACAGGCATTCATGAATTTTCTTATATAATCGCAGTTGAATTAAAAATTATTAACTGCAAAATTAACCTAATAATCATGATTGCTATATGCTATTTGTTTTCAGTATTGTATTGGTGAATATAAACTAGTTAATATCTACGTGGAGACTTACGGGGATGCCTTATGTTGTTCAGTCACTCATATTGAGAAGCTACCCCTCTTACAGAATGGTAAAAATTACAATGGAACACGTTTAGTGTTGCCGTTGTGTACGTGCGCATGTTAAACAAACAATACCAAATAGAGAGCAGAACGCAGTAAATTAAATAATTTTGAACCTAGATTTCTCTGTCGTCTATGGGTTTTCCTGCATTACACAGTAGAAGAATTTATAGAAGACAACACTATTATATATTCGTAAAAATTCTACATTTTTACACCTCACAGAATTAATTCCTGCATTTATCGTACAAGAATGACATGCAATAGAATATCCCGTATATACAGTTATTAAATGGTGGACTCCTAAAGACTTTAAAATAGTACCATAGTCCTCTAGGACAGCGCTTCTTAACTGCGGGTCGTGACCCAAATGGAGTCTCAAAGCGAATTTTGGGGGTCACGAAATTTAATTCTTGTCTCCGGCCGCGAGTATCTAAGACATAATATATAGTGAATTTATTTACTACTGCTTTTCATATATACTACTATTTTTCATTTGTATACCAAAAAAATAAATTATTTTTGAGAAAATATTTATCTTTATATTCTTATTCCTGGGGTCGCGAAAAAATCTCGATAATAAAAAGGAGTCATGACTGAAAAAAGTTTTAAGAAGCGCTGCTCTAGGGCAATGGTGAACAAAATTTTTCGAACGCGACCCACTTTCTTTAAATAAAAATCTCACGACCCCGAAGAAAATCTTTTGATTGGAGCTAAATTTTAAAAAAAATTGGAAAATGTTAACAAGAATAGAAAAAATAAGCAAATTTTGTCAAAAAATTTTTAATAATTACAAGATAAAAAGAACTTTTTATATACCACGTTTTAAATTTTCTGTTGAATCATATAAACTTGACAATTCTATGTATTGTCTTATCACAGAAGGTGTTTATCGTCTTGTGAAAATCTGCTGCCTGCGCTGAACGTTGAGCATATGCATCGCGAAGACTTTGAAGTCTAGCCTTCATGCTCTTCTCGAGTCTCGTTGACTCGTGATTGTGCTGTTCTTGCTCTTTGGCTATCGAGTCGCGCCACCTTGTGGATTTTCTTTCGAACTAACTTTCCATACAAAACAAAATTAGTTGAAAATGAATTCAATTCTGCTTAAAGATGGCTAAAAGTATTAAAAGAATGCATTGTAATCGTGTTCTGAGCTATTCTAAAAGTTTCAAATGTCTAGCTAGTCGGGAAGTTAGTTAAAAATCGATTGCAAGATTTGTACTGGACAAACAAGAAAGCGAGTTAATAAAACGTGGTAAAAATCCAGTCCCAAACAGGTAGGTAGATGAAAACGGAAGCAATGGAAGTATAGCCTTTTGCTCATGGCGCTTTTATTGCAAGATTGTTTGACACCTTGTTTAAGAATATCATAACACATATTTTAACATAGAAAAACATAAATAAAACATTAAAAATATGTAATAATAGAAATTTAAAGCATATTTTTATTGTATAATTCAGTATAAATTTACTTCAGACTATTCAAGACCCCTTCCAATTTTTTAGCGGCCCTCCCCTTCCCTCTTCCCTGTGGGTCGCGATTCTCACTCTGCACATATATTGCACACTGCACACTGCTCTAGGTGCATGTCATTTATGATTGTTAATCGCCCACAAAGTGATTACTAACTTTTCTAAATCACTCTAACTTTCCATGAACGAGTCTCAGATTGTTTTATTTACAAAACACGGCGTCAGCACCGGTTAATTACAAGCTCCTTAACGGCCAATTTTGATGTTATTTATACCTGCCATAAGATGGCGTCTTCTCATCAATTCATAATTTCACTAGTTTACTGTATCGCGAAATACAGTTCAGTCTTATAATGAGCAAAACGCTTCATTTTTAAGAATCTCTCTAATCAGATCTCAACATATAGACAGGTTGTCAATCGACCTCGAGCATGCAGTTCTACAAAAAAGATGACAACAGATCTAAGCCGTACGACAAAACGGCAATCGATAAAACCCCAGGCAAACTTCCTACTTCGAAATTTTTCCGAACTTGGAAAAATGCATGCGGCAACAGATGTTTAAATACGAAAATCCGACAGACGTGATGTGTCATGTAGACAGCCGCTGAAATGCAGCAGTTTCTCCATAAAGACGTCATATTTGTCTGAATAATTCGGAGAACCTGACGGGTTTGACGTATGCCGTATTTGGTCTATGGAAATTGGAAGATGACTGAATCTACATCGGCGACGCGTGGTGATTTCTTGAAATGATTTTTCAAGGAAGAACGATTTTCTTGAAACAATCAAAGTTTCTCCTTAAAAACTTTCGATTTGATCTCTTTATCTAAATCTTCAGGCTCGACATAGACAAGCTACAGCTACAAAAAGCTTGCAGATTTACAAAAAGGATTTACGATGGACAATATTTATTTTAAAATTTACCGGGTTCAGTAACCTTCATGAGAAACGCCTGGGACCAGATATATTGTGAATTATGGGGTTTTTTTTTCCTGACTGTAGAATATTTGCATATTAAGACAACTTTTTTTGGTATGGACCTAAGTCAAACGCAAAACTCATTTGTGTTTTATATTCACCTATAGACACTGCTTGGCGGTATAATTTTAACAATGCTGATACTTTTTGCACAAAATATCTGTTTTGTATATTCAACCATCAAAAAGCTACGTGTGGTTTGTTAGGGCTGGGAGCAGAGTACGAGTCCCAGATGTCGCCCCTGGTGGTGCTTAGTCAAAATTTTGGAGGAACTGGGCAAAAAGACGGACTCCTATCTTTCTGGTTCCCAGTATCCGTAAGTTAAACAGTAGCCGCAATCGCTTGCTATGCACCTTAATGGACCTGGTTAGAATTTATCCGTCCAAGAGGCATTAGTAGCAACAACCTTATGTATGAATGACCTGCGTCATGTGTGAGATCGGAAACACCATGTCGGTCTCGAAGATTTTTTGAATTTAGGAGCATTTCGGAAAAGGAATTTTCGTGTTAGGTCTGTTAAACCAGGGCAATGCAACTGCTAAACAACGATTTGAAATACGTCCATTGACATTGATTTTAGTCCTGTGTCACAAATAAGGGATGAGATGACAATATTCAAATAATTCCTAATATCCTTCTTCGACGGTGTGCCGGACGAAGGTCCGACTGGGGTTCGTGTCCCGCTGTTGCATGGATCTTTGTAGCCGTTTGGAACGGCTTTCAGTAGGTCCCTGTCTAATTAGCCCTCGTGTATCTAAAAATGACCTTAGCGCTCTTAAAAAACCGTCTTCGGCGTTTGGCTCATTCCCACAACAATATTTTGAGTACTGACACATTTTGTATTTTTTTTTCATCTCACCGGTGCGTACAATTTTCTTTTTTAATCTATATATATAAACAGATCCGTGACTGACTGACTGACATATAACGTACAGACCAATCGCTGGACCATAAAGGGCTGAAACTTGCACAGCGATTCTTCTTTAGGTGTAGGGGTGTACTAAGAAGAATTTTGAAAAATTCTTCTTGATTTTTTAAAATTTAAATTTTAAGCTGTTTTTGTAATTTTTTTTAAGTTTCCATTTAAATAATAATCTAGGGTTATAAATTAGTATCACGAGAAAGATAGAACAATTCATTAAATGAAATCTTTTTTAGTCTTTACCTCCATTTTCTGATTTTTGGTCAGTTTTTAAAAATCAATTTTTAGAATTTAATTTATTAAATGCTGATCATGTGGTTTCTTTTCTTTTGTGATACTTTAAATACAGCAAAAAGATATGTTCCTCAAACTGTACTACATAATTTGAAAGAGAAGAACAAAAGCCTTTGTGCTCGAGGAATAAACAGGAATCCAACGTAAATGAAGCAAAAATATTGTGCTTCATTTACGTTGGATTTCCTGTTTATTGTACTATTTAACGGTACTATATTCTTCAGTATGTTCTATTAGATTTAATTTGAAATTTTCTTCTACATTATTTTGTCTATAAAAATATCCGTTACGATTTTTTATAAATATATTGTTTTGTATTTATTACACCGATTGCATACGTTGATCGTTGTATTATTATTATTTATATATATATATATATATATATATATATATTATATATATATAGGCATTAATTGCGTACATTGACCGTTGTATTTTATTGCATGTACTCCGTAGCTAAGTACGGGTATTCAGCTAGTTTCTAAGGTTTAAAATTTCCTTCACTCTCTCCATTTTTATTGCGAGATGCTGAGATACTGCTCCATAAAATAACTGATTCTGGAAAAAAAATGCAGGCACTCTCTAGTTATGCTGAATAGCAACACAAATCCTGAGATATACAGAAGAAACTAACAATGACCGGCGCTTCTCATTTCACCATATTAATCACGACAAAACAAAACGAAATGTCGATACGAAAAGAGAGGAGAATACTGGAAATACCCAATAAAATGCATTTTTAAACGTAACAGAGACGCAAAAAAGACAAATGAGAAAAAGTTTATTCAATTTCATTACCTCGCTTACACACAGAAATCAAGAAGCAAAATATTGGACAAAATGAATTTAGAAAAAAAAATATATGTGATTATATCTACGCCCCTCTCCATTTGATACGGAATAATGGTAAGGGGGAAAAAATGTGATGGGAGTTTTTTCTACAGGTCCAGAACTTTGTTAAATTTATAACGACTTCTCATTAATGACAGATGTAGAGAGGGGAAAAAAAGTCGACTGGAAGTAACGAAACTTCTGAATAAAAAAGTACATTTGCCCTTTCCTAATGATCCTTAACTTCGTAATGGATATGGCGGTACTTTTTCGTTTTAATAACCTCGGCGCAGGGGGAAGTGAAGAATTCAAACACCGCGAGTTTTACGGTCCAAATTGTTTGAATTTTCTTTTCAGGCGGAACCACTGGGAAAGTTTTTCCCGCTGGATAAGAGTCACGTTTGGTCAAATCACGACTTTCCAAATAAACAGGACATGAAAATGTTGGTACAGCTCTGAATAGCATACTGGATCAAAGGTTTGATGAAGGTTAGTCAAAGGTTTGATGAAGAAGCAACACAGCATTTATTTCCCCGAATGAAAAAAGGTGTCCTCTCAACATCCATCATAATTAGGTATGAAAATAATTGGTTAAGGCTTTTTTTTTCTCACTGGACCAAACTTCATAAATACCCAATTCCTGTTTTTACACGTTCGGTACGTTTCAGAAAACCCAGTGTAAAAAGGACATCGTGCACCTGAAAAATTAGGTTGTTGGTACCAGATCTTTGAAACCTGGAAAAAATACGCAAATAAGAGGATTCATAGAAAACACTATATAAAAAAATCTTTTAAAAAGCCACATTTAATTGTACGTGTTCCAGAAATTATATATTTTCTGATAGCAGCTTCTTTCTTTCAACAGCTCAAACTGTTGCTTAAATAGCTTTCCTAACGACCGCTTCACCATTTTTAAGACGATCTGAAATTTTTATTTTAGTTTCAAAAGGAATACCTTTTTTTTGAGATTTGGAGTTGTAGTATTCGACATTTTTCTTAAAGCTTAATTTTTTAAAAATATATTTCAGTAATGATGTGATAAATACAATATGATAAAAAATGTACGGCTTGCCTATTTTATTATCGTCTTTAATTTTATCTTTTTATTATGTTGCTATAATTTTATCAATATAAAAACGTACAATATAAAAACACCTCCAATTAAGTTAGAACAAAACATCAGACTGAATTACAACAACAAACAAAGGGAATGCCCTAAATATTTCGTAGTAAATAGCGATAATGCAAACATTTTTCTTTAAAATTGAGATCAAATTGAGATTTTAAAAAGGCAATTTTTAAGCAGTGTTAAATCAAAAGGAAATGAATTTACTTTTATAGATCGCGTTTAAATCAAAAATCGTGTATCAAAACAAGGTATCGTGCAAAAACACAATTTGGTGTATACGTATCCAAGAAGTAATAAAAATTTTAATTTAGAGTCGGATAGCATACAACAAAATTCTGATACTTTGAAAATTCATTTCACTCGCAATTTTGTTTCCCGGTCAGTGAGTATTACAAATTAACTCCGGACAACGAGTGGAATGTAAAACTAAGAATCTTCATAGGCACCAAAGCGAATAAAACTGAAAGTGTTCCATTCTGCTCGAGGCGAAGTGTGTTCAAGGTAAACTGCCACCACGGGCAGTTACTCTGCTGGAATTGAAATGTCCTCAAATTGCTGCGATATCTTTCAAGAGTTCCGACACATTTCCGCCCAGCATCAGCCTGTTCCTCGAAGTAATCGTAACTTTTTTTTTTTTTTTTTTTTTTTTTAAATTCGGCAAAGGAACAACAGAGGACATCCAGGATTTTATGGAAGTCTGAATCGTATTCCCGTCACATTCATTTTTTTAAATTTTATTTTTTTATTTTTCAGGAATCGAAAGAATTCCTGACAGGCTGTCAATTCCAAGTTGTCAGACAACATCAAGATGTACAAATAATGTCAAATGTCACTGACGCGAGATAGAGTCTCCTTACACAGAGTGTGAGAATCTGAAGTTGCACTTCAGCTCGTGAAAGTAGATCGAGAAAAAAATAATTACAAGATAAAAAGAACTTTTTATATACCACGTTTTTAAATTTTCTGTTGAATCATATAAACTTGACAATTCTCTCTTAATTGCACAAACCTTCACTTAATTATTCTTTTTCACTTTCTTTTATTTATTTTTAATCACTTTTTAGTCGTTTCCACTATCCACAGACTTTATAAACTTTAATTTTTATAATTTTTTTTTAAATTTTTCACACAATATTTTTGTAAGCAAACGAAATTCACATGTATTCTGTTTTCAAAATCGTCAAACGCCGTTACGCAAAAAGTGCAAGCATTGAATTCGATCGAAGCGCCACCTTGCGGATTTTTTCGGTTAAAAGTATTAAAAGACTGCATTGTCATCGTGTTCTGAGCTATTCTAAAAGTTTCAAATGTCTAGCTAGTCGGGAAGTTAGTTAAAAATCGATTGCAAGATTTGTACTGGACAAACACACAAACAAATAAACAAACAAACAAACAAACAAGAAAGAGCGTTAATAAAAACATGGTAATAATAAAAATTAAACAGCAATTGCGAATTCCCTATAAATACTTCCAGTTCCAAGTTAATCACGAAGAAATAAAGGTAAATTTTAATAATCATTTATTACATTATAGCTTATGGAAAATAACCCAACTGCTTCTAAAGGCACCCACCCGAATAGAGAAGTAGTGAAACATTAACGAATAGCAGACTTGATAGATGTTCTCAAACTCGTCAGTGACAAGTCTGATAGTACATTTCACCAGGAGATCAATGGTAATATTTAAGAATGGGCTCCATAAAGTATTGATGCAACTGTCCCAAATGTTAAGAAAGAAAGGTAAGTGAAATGAGATAAAAATATCAAACGGATAAACTTTCGTGATTTAGTTAATCTGTAAGCTATTAACTTTTATAGAAAGGATTTTGTCGGGAAGGTTTTTGACGAAAGAATCAATGATTTATATAACAGATCTCTAGCTGACAACGAAAGAATAAAAGCATGAACAGAGTCTTCGATGACTTTACTAAATGTAACATGACATATTTATTCGCCACATAATTAATGAATTCTATTATAAACAATATAACGTGAAAAATATGATACTGTACACTATACATTTAGCATTCACCTTAACCCATAATTATAGTAAATTCTCTTTTCAATTAAAAAAAATCGCAACATATCAGACCAATTAATTTCAGGTAAGGGATTATAACATGCATTACAGTACTTTTGTACCGATGAAACCAACAACAGTATATGCTACATTAAGCATCGTCTTTCAGACACTGATACACGCTTTTTCCGTAGGATTCCACAAGAATTATTAAAGGCATGTAATAGCTTCCTTTAAATCATCTTATCTGTAATGAATTAGGAATTAATGATAACTTGAAATCGTGATGGCACTATTAAGGTGATGTAAGACGGCTGTCTTTTGTGGAAACCCGTCTCATTGCGCTTTTTTCTAGTTACACGCTAGAAAAACATTTATCACGACACACACACACAAACGCTACCTGAAGATCAGTCTTCAGAAATTGACGATAATTGAACCTTTTGTTTAAAAAGACATTTCTAGTACTCAATCTCTATTTCGCAAGCTTCTAGGAGAGGACTTTTGTAGCTAAATACTCAGAGCTGCGGAATTCAGCGAGAGAACGCAACGAGTAAATTTAAATTCATTGTTTATATATGCACGTATATAACATCTGTCACCCAGTAACTAAGTGGTTAAGGCTGCTGTGTACTAATACTATTGGACCTCTATGCTAACCTATGGAGAAAATGTGTCCAAGGATTGCCGACTTTGAATTAAAGTTTTTTTTAAATTGCACGAAATAGAGAAAGAAATTTTACACCTTGGGCATTTTTCGTTTAAAGAAATTAAAAATAATATTTTTAAATTTAAATTGTTCGAAGAAAAAAAATCTGGTGTAATGTGTTTTTAAACGCTACTAAATTCCTTTGGTGGACGAAATTTATAAAATGAATCCTGTTGCAAGGTGACGAAAAGCTCAGGCTATCTGAAAATACCATTTTTATTGGATTATCAACATTTATGTAGCTGTTAATAGTAGACACATTTTCTGCATAGGTTATCACTGAGGTGATCGAATCCAATAGGGTTAGTACACAGCAGCCTTAAAGCATCAGCCTGCTACGCCGGGGGCGCGGGTTCGATTCCCGAATGATACTTGGTTGTAATGTGGGGAACTTGTCAGTCTTCAGCCTTCTAAAAGAAGTCTCGTTTCGAATCGGGAGCTACAAACTACCATCCATCGCCAGTGTCAACATTTATAAATAAAAATTCTTCTATGTTTATGTTTTTGTTTTCTGTCTACCCTTCGTATGTATAACGGACTGGGGTCTGAGATAGTCATCAGCCCTATAGAACCTTAGAAAAAACAACAGCATAATCTCTTCTATATAAATCAGTAACTATCCAGAAACGGTCAAAAATATGTGTATTCTAAAAGATTCATCTCATTCTAATTGTACGTTGTTATCATCGAAAAATGCTTTAGAAGTCGAAGCCAGTGGCATTCATGCAGAAATGACAAATATCTATGTGACGGCGAAACAAGCATCTGAATGATACCTGTACGTATTTCTATACCTCTGTGCAATTATTCGAAACTTATGGCACAAATCTTTTCTTACGGAATTTTTCTTCCAATCTAAAGTCTCGGTTCTTTCTCCCTTTTTTTACCTAATTTTTAATTTCATATGTGTCACATCAAAATTAATCAAAGATAATTAATTGCCCAGCTGCGTCCAAAATTAAGGGAAAATTAAAATCATATAGATTGAAAAATATATAAAAGGCAAGTGCAAATTAAACTACGAAAAGTTAGCTCACATTTGAAAATTTAATTGATATTAGAAAGCGAAATTGAACTGTAATAATTACCCGCATAAAAGAAAAATCAGAAACTACTCTTAACTGCCTCAAAAAATAACTTCGCGTAGGGGGGAGGGAAATCCCCATTAAGTCAAACATTAAGGGAAAAAAATCAGTCCTCTTCAATAACGTTTTTATGAAGTCCACGAAGAAGGAAAAACTTACGAGTTTCATTAAATTTATTCCAACTTCCTCATTAATGACCAATTGGGGAAAAAAAAGGTATCGAAACTTTTCAAAAAAAAAAGAGAGTACTTTTTTTATGTGGAAATCGTGAAGTGAAGGGAAAAAGGGAATTATGTCTTTTTAATTTAATTTAATTACTTTCTCGTTAGGGCTGAGATGGAAACAGAAATGAGCAGCAGCAAGATATCGCAAGTGTCAGACCGTGAAGTGAAGGAGCTAAGAGACAATGAACCATGAAAAATGACGAACGCACGTTTAATGATGTTGATATTGAATACAACATTGCAAATATTTCACAACTAATAGTACACAGTTACTACAGTTAGAGGCGTTTCCTTAACAATAATCAAGACTGCTTAAAGTTATTAACTTATTCAAGCATAACAATTATGGTATAAAACCTTGAGGGATTTTTTTTCGAATTCCAAGATAGGATCCTGAAACTGACACAGAGTACATATGGGTTCAGGACTTCTTCAGGTGATTTCTAGACAAATTATTATCATCTAGTTCAGTTTATAAATATCAATATATTTGTTCCTGTTCACGTTGTAACTTTCCAAGAGAGTATTGTTTTCTCCCGCTCTTATTCAATTTTTCTTTTAAGAAGAATTTTTGCTACGTAATATCCCAATTTTTATCATGCTTTGTTGATGAAATTTCATTATTAAACATAGATTCGAAGGCAAAATACAAATAGTTTTACGAATTTATTCCGAAAGAGATGGCTGCATTTATAGTAGGCGACTTTGAACCCTTTTTGAACGTCCATCTTGAAGCATTTTGTAACTTTTATATCAATACCAGTGATGTATCAACTTTGGGTCAAATCATGTACTTGCGGCAGAGTGGGAATATGCAACGTATTTTACAAAAATATCAAAGGTATTTAGCAAAATAACAACAAAACAGTTATTTATCAATCCATGTCACGATTTTTCCAAATTAACCTTATTAGATCATTTAATGATATGTCCTGCCTCCTTTTTAATATTGAGCTGGATAAAGTGATTGGAAACTCAAATATAAATACTAGAGGAAATATCTTTAACAAACCTGTTCGAATTCTTCCATTTGCGGAGAATATTGGCATCATAGCTAGAACCTCTATACCTCTATAACAGGCCTTTTTAGATATGGAGAAATAAGCAAATGAAAGGAATTAGGTGATCAATAAAACCAAACTAAATATATGGCATGTACTAAAGGAATGTACTTTATCCTTTCCTTGGAACTTGAGCCTCACATATTTGAAAAAGTTGATTGTTTTATCTACTTGGGAACAGAGGTTAATATCAGAAATGGTAAGTGATCAGAAATTCCAAGAGGAAGAATTGCAGCTAACCGCTGCTTTTATGAAAATTTTAACAAAAATGTAGTCCTATTAAAAATAATAATTAATTACTATTACACAAAGGCTTATAACACCTGTGCATATCTATATCTCGGAGACATAGACTATGACACCCTGGGAGTACACCCACTGAGTACACCCTGGGTGTATAGGAAAAAAAAATTCGAAGAAGTATTTTTGGTGGTGATATAAATGGATTGTGCAGAGGAAGATTGTACCAAGAATTATATTACCTTTATGGCTAAGCCAATTGGCAATCAACCCAAAGGTAGACCAAAACAAATATGGTCTGATTTTATTGACAATAGCTCTCACCTTGTTAATTGTAGAACTATTGCTGACAACAGGGCAAAATGGAAGAACCTCCCTCAGAATGTAAAGACCCACACTCTGCTGTCGTGACAGTATTGATGACGATATCATTTAAGTCTAACAAATATTCTAAGATGTTAAAAAATGCTGAAATTTTTAATTAATGTTTGAGTAATGCTACTCTTAAATTTTGAAGAAACTTTCTTAACAAAAGAATACCTTTTTGAGACTTGCTTTGACAAATGAAAGCGCATTCCAGTAATTCGTGGCATGAAGCCTATCTTTATCTACGCAAATAAATCCCTGACACTGATTCCAGAGGGCTGTGATTTTTTGTTCATGTTTTACGCATTAAACAGTAGCATACTTTCCCACAGAGAGACTGTACTGCTTGCTCATCACGTTCAACACAGTCAGCTGGTCGAGCGTGTCAGCCCAATAAACCATGTAATATATTTTTCTTTTCTCCTGGTTTTGATTCATACTCCATCTCAGTTCTCCACAGAGACATTGGCCTTTCAGTCCACCTCCAAACATCATTTATAAATGCCCATGCGACATGTATACTAATACGACAATTTGCACAGCATTCTGCTGAAACAATGAGCGAATTTATCAGTGAGCACGGAGTCATCTCCCAAGAACAATTGACTCATCTCCCGAACAAGGCATGATTTAACCCATATCGGGATGGCTTATTCAAAATTGATGGTAATTTATTTTACGTACTATCGTCCTTTTATGTTTCGTGTAATTGAGGCCGATTATCTGTAGACTCGCGGGGCTTGCATCCCTCTACCCCTGCAAAACACATCTGGATGGCCACCCTGAAGGAATGGATGAATACCGGTAGGATATCGCGGCTGGCAAAGTAGTTCGAACAAAGGAATGTTCTTGACCTAGGCCAAATTTTTTTTTTATCCCCACGTGGTGAGAAGTCGGTAACAGGCACATTTGAAGAATGCAATAATCTACATGCGTTAAAAAGATTGCTTTCGGCGAAATATTCAGAGAAATTAGTTTTGTGCAATACTCAATTATACGCAATTTACTAAGGATGGATAACTCATCTTTAAAGAACTATGCAAATCAAAATCAGGTTTTACGAGTATTATCCAAAGATATAATCCTCAGTATTTTAGCGATTGATTTTTATATTTCGTACCATACTTTTTTAATAGAGAATTATTGGTAATTTCCCCGTACAGCTAGTTTTTTTCTGAATTGTTGTTATTTCCATAACTACTATTTAAGTGAAACTTCTTTGGACGCGGTAGCGCAAGTTTGCTCGGGCGAGGCAAAAAGTGAAACACTTCCGTATGAAGAAAGCGGAGAGTGAAGCAGGACCACCGTCAGCTGAGCCAGGGCCCGGAGCAAAATAATACAGCTGGCCCCCTCCCCACTCAATATTTGAACATTGTATACATTTTTTTAGTCAACTCTTATTTTAACCGGGCCCCCCCGAAAGCCCGGGCCCCAGGGATTTTGTCCCCCTTGCCCCACCCTGACGGCCGGCCTGGAGTGAAGGAAGGGGGGAAACGTTCCTTCTCTCTTTATTTTTGTTTTGTTTTGATATGCTTTAAAAAGTATTTCACAAAATTCACGAGGGTCCCATGTTCACACGAGGGTCCCATGTTCACGAGGGTCCCATGTTCACACGAGGGTCCCATGTTCACGAGGGTCCCATGTTCGAGGGTTGTCACGAGGGTCCCATGTTCGACTGGTTACAAACCCGTCCGACGGGTTTGTAACCAGTTGCGCCGTGTGCGTGGCTCCATTCAGTTACATAGGTTACGACTCATCACGGACTGGTTTGTGATTGGAGTCGGTAATCAGTTTCTTTTGAGTTGCTCCGTGTGCAGACGGCCTAAGAGTAACTAGTAAACGCTAATCTCGATAACCTTTAAACGCTTCGAACACAGTGGCTTCTTCCATGAACTGTTAGTTCCCCGTTTCCAACGGAATTTCTTTTCCATTTTGTCCCAAAGGTGTTCACACCTCAGGACTCTGAGCTGTTAACCCGGTCATTTGCACTTATTAAAATATTTTGATTTAATAAAACTAACAGTTAAGCTTTACATACGGAATGTCAGTTTTTTTTATAATAGAGACTCTTATTAATTATTATAAAGCTTGCGAGGTATGGTATACTAATTAGCAGTTGAACCATTTTTCTGAGTTTCGGTGTGGCAATATCTGGCAAATTTCTTCGCACAGCCTCATACAACACGCGTGCCTACGGAAGAAAAAAAAGGGAAGGGCCGCAATCAGCAGAGAGAGAAGCAGGAACTTGCATGGCAACTAGTAGAGCTGATCTACAGTTAAAACTGTGGTATCGTTCTAAATCGGGGAAACTCGCCAAAAACTCGGTTTGTTTCGGTTTATACGGTTTGGTTTGGAGCGCTACGGTCATTTTTTGCTACACGAGGGTTAATTAGACCGGGACCTACAGCTTAAAGCCGATTCCGAACGGCTACAAACATCCATGCCAAGAGTGGGACTCGAACCCACAGACTCCGGAACCAAATGCCAAAAACTCGGAGAAGAGAGTCAAGTGACGTCAAGAACAGTTAGGGTCGGGTAAGCTCGAGATCTGAATCAACTCAGGTTAGATACAGCCCTGTGTGTATAAATTAATTAAAGACAGGTTTACTAGGTTATAGTTAGGATTCGATTAATTATTTGTACTCCTGATATGAATTATGAGTGCTTAAAAAACTTAATCGGAATAAGTATTATCTATAAACTTTTTCAGTCGTAAATCCAAGTAGAAAGAGAATTGACATTCTGATTGTTACCTTAACTTTTATTTTTATTTAAGAAACCTTGGAAATCAAATGTTAAAAAGAAAGTAAAATAAAGATTCTTTATATATATATTTAAAAATGCGCATCATTTTTTGTACGAGAGAAAAATGATTCATTTCATTTTTTCATTGATTTCATTTTTTTAATGAACATTTAAAAAAATCGAGGTTCAAAGATCATTGTCTCTTAAAAGATTTATTAATTTAAATCATTATAAAGATTTTCTTTCTTTTTTACTCACTCTGAAAAAAATTTTTTTACTTACGCCTTTTTTGGTGGGTATTTAAAATCACGTGGGTGAGATTTTTTAAAAATCCTTTTCCAATATTTTGATCGTAGATTTGTATGGACTGCTGTAAATTCGCATTCAATTATTTCATCCCAGCCCTTGAGAAAACGGAACAAACACGAGAGTTCAATTCATCTTTAAACCGCAACTGCTCTTTCTCAGAACTACTCCTCCTCGAAAGCCCGTCGCAAAGAGTAAAGATATTCATTGTCCGCCTACTCTTTCCAGCCTTATCTCGCGCCGATAACATCACAGATTTGCGCTGCTATAACCGCAAGCTTCCATCCCGGGCAATCATTGTCCGCCCGTAGACACGACAATTGAATCGAGACAGATGATGCCCACCGAATGGGACGTCATCGCACGCCGGAATACCAAATAAGAGCGAATTATTCCGCCGATACATGTTATGATTGAATGGGTTTCCCTATGGATATGGATACTTTTCATCCCTGGACCGTGACCGTGGGAAGAGCCTCGGCTGCGGCTCGGCGCACGGTGGAGTACCCACTCCTCGTATTGAATCGGTACGGATGCATTGGTTTCGATTTGATTGAAAAATTGGGTAAGGGAGATTGCAATCCGCGGAGACATTACAGTTCTTGTTTTTTAAATACAGACATGTGAGCGAGTGGTAAAGCACGTCATTTTAGAATATTTCCTCAGCAAAATTTTCCAACATAATCTGTAAAAGGAGTGTGCGTCAGAAGTCTGCCAATTTCAGTTTGCCTTAAGGCTGATAGGTAGTAGTTACATTTGATTCACTCGGTTCAGTGTTAACCTATGCAGAAAATTTGAGAAATGATTACCGACTTGGATTTAAAGATTTTTTTTAAATTGTGCTCAATAATAGAGAGTGAATTTTAACGTAGGATTACGTTCCTCAATAACGGTCCTCTGGAAAGAAAAAAATTGTCCAGCGTCGGGAGTTATAATTTTGGCAGCGCGCCAAACCCAGTAGCAGTAAACAGCTAAACAGAAAAGTACCAAAATGCATAAAAAAAATAAAAAAATAGAGGTAAGCAAACGATAAGTAATCCTACGTTAATAACCTGCAGTAGTTTCGTTAGAAGAGTCTACCTGTTTTTTTTTTTTTTAAGTTAAAACACAGTATACTACATTTTTTCCCGGAATAATTAAAATTTTAAAATATTTACTTTTTTTTAATGAATGAAAAAAATACCCGAGTAAAAAATTTCTCTTTCTATTACAGAGTACAGTTTTTAAAAAATATTTAAATCCAAGTTGACAATCATTAGAAAAATTTTCTCCACAAGTTAACATTAAGCTGAGTGAATTCAGTATAGATACAAACCAGCAAAATTAATGTACTAACTTCAGCTATAAAAATCGCCCAGAAAAAAATAAGTAAATCATGTTGGAGCTAATAATTCTAGAAAGGTATTCTTCTACTTTTCCCATTCCTTAAATACTTTGTTTACTCTCATATGATATTGAGTGAATATTTTTCCAAATTTTAGCCGGTCTATTTAGCTCTTGTGCAGAGGAATACAACCGTGACGCTCCTAAAACCAAACCAACCAATAAAAAATTTTGCATAATGCGCGCTATTCGTCAATTTCACCCGTTATCATGATAACCAAGTACTTCCTCAATACTCTTTGAAAAGAGTTTCTAAAGTGTGAGAAAATTTGGCCGTGCGAAAATAGCGTCGTGGGGACGTTTACCTGTTTGGCTGCCCACATCGCATAGTGCAGTGATTCTCAACCTTTTTTTCGTCACGGTACAATTTTAATAATTTAAAAAATTTTTCGGCACACTAACAATAAGATAAATTTAAAAGAATTTTAGTTGGATAATTGATTGATGTACCTATAATGTATTTTGTAAAAATAGCATACGAAATAATTTTAATTGAAATATAAAACGAAATTGCATTACAAAATAAACAAAATGTTTAATTAACTACAAATTACATTTAATGCGAATGAGCTTGTTGTTTTTTGATAACTTCATTTATATTTGGGCGTTAAAATGATAATGCTACTCTCATTTCGTGATCCAGATTTAAAAGTTCAGAACTGTAATAGTTCAGAGTTACCAGTTACCAGTTCAGAACTGTAATAGTTATGCGCATTGGTTCAGCTAGTCCTCGCTAGGAAGATAGAACTGATTGAACAACTTGTCTGACGTTGCTTATGTACGGGTATTCGCAGTGGCGGCACACTTCAAGAATCTCGCGGCATAGTAGTTGAGAATCACTGGTATAGTGGTTAACGCTTCTAGCTTCCACGGTGTGGGCTCTGTTTTAAATCCAGGATAAGGTTTTCCTGTTGCTGTCCCCTCATAGGCAGTGTTGACTCGCCTATACGGTGCTCCCATAATAAAGTAGCCAACGAAACGTCCCCAGGACAAAGTACGTGCCACGTTGGTGGAAAAAAAGCTGTCTATATCGATTGTAATATAATCTATTAACAGTACCGAATTTTGCTTAAGCACTTGCCAAACGCGTTGTACTAAAGCCCAAGTACTGCTAAGAAGTAATATCGTTTATTGAAAATTACTCTTTTAAAAAATAACGAGAGATCAGTCGCAAGATTATCTACTGAAAAAAAATAGTTCAGGTAGTCTCTTCTAACGAAACTACCGCGGGTTATTAACGTAGGATTACTTAGCGTTGCTTACCTCTTTTGTATATATATATATATATGTATGTGTTATACATATATGTATCTATATATGTATGTTCTATACATATACGTATCTATATATGCATATATGTGTTATACATATATGTATCTCTCAAAATTTTGACGCATTTTGTAATTTTCTGTTTAACTGTTTACTGCTTGTCCTAGCGATACAGACTGGGTTTGGTGCGCTCCCAAAATTATAACTCGCGAGGTACGGACGGTTTTAGCGTCTGAAATTTTGCAATCCGGAGGAAAGCAAAAACAGCGTCTGAAATTTTGCTTACCATTATGGAGGAACGTAATCCTACGTTTGTTAACCTTTATAGTCGTGATCCGACAAATCATTGTCATGTAGAAGGAATTATAATTGTAGAGTCAACTCTTATTTCAAGAGGTTTATTAACATATTAAAATCTTGGTTAAATACGTTATTTACAAAGTTTCGTTCCGACGAACGTTAAAAATACTCGTGAGAGCTGGGCTCATTATTTCAGAGTCCGACGAGCTCCCCCGTCTCCCGTAAGCGTGTTGACCCTTCAACAGTCCGAATCTATTCTTTTCCGTTCGTTACTCGCGTCTGTCTTTTATGCCTCCTCTTCTCCGCGCCTTCTCCAACCATCCATGACGAATTTCCTTTCCTGCCGACTTTTCTAAAGTAGAAACGCGCCGCTAATCGTTTCACAAATCTTTCTAAATGACTTGCGTCCTTTTCAACTATTGCCGCACTTCCCCAAAGGTGTATATAGTTCGACACCTGTTTATGTTTCATTTGGGCACATTGAAGACGCTATTACTGACGTCCATCAATTCCACTTAGGGATGGGAGACGAGAGTCTGACATACGCCCCTTCCTTTGGAAGTGAAAAAAGTCCTTTGAGACGTTTTCACGTTGGAACAACAGTCCCTGTTGATTAGAGGATAACGAGGCGCACACATGGGGTAATAACTGCGCTTTTTAACTTGTGACGGGGACGCTTTGTAGCCACAACAATAGCACATTTTTACAAGTAATTGACTCCATGTTTTCATCTGCATATGAGATAGCCACAACATTTACAGGTAACAAAAATTACTTTTCACACTTAGCCTTGACACAAAATTAATATTATAATTCTTGTTCATTTCTTTCTTTAAACCAAACACTAACAAATTATTTGCCTACCAATCACTTATCTTTAAAGCAAGAATTTCTAAGATAATTACACTTTTGATTCTTTTTTTTTCAAACTCATTAGGAATTTCCTGGCTTAATCTTAACCAGTTAAACTTACATATTTTAATGAAACTTCCCCAAATCTCTAGGGAATACTTAACATTAATTTAGTTCTTCACTTAAAAAAAAAATATAAACCAAGTGTTCATACAACAAACAGCAATCAAAAAATAAATATCATACACTTAAATTCATCATACCATTATATTTACAAATTTAATCCGTTTTTCTTAGGATTCAACATTAGTTATCAATGCAATTACCAAAATACACATTTAATTAAATTTTCAATGAATTCTTCGAGAGCAACTTAAATCAATTTTAGAACATTTATAAATTACACAATTACATGAGTTTCCCGGGATTCTTTGGGAATTACTTAAATTTGTGATTCTCTCTGCGATTTTACGGGACCCTAAATAAATACGAATGGGTTTTTGGCTTTATTATTTCACTATCTCTCATTGACTGAATTGAATGATGGTTGTTCGATTTTGATTTTGTGAATTTGTGATCTAGTGTCGGTACAAAATCACCCTTTTCTCCCCTAGTTTGCGTCTGTTTCCTACCCGTATCGTTAGGGCTTCCCTGGGCATTTACTTCTTCGTTTCGTGTTTCCCTTTGATTATTTCCATTCTCATTATTAGTTTCCTCTAACCCTTTATTCCTTAACATACCAATTTGATCTTTCCTCTCTTTTTCCGTTGAAACTCTAATTTCTCGTACCTCATCCAAATTCTCATTGAGACTTAATTCCCCATCCAAAATTTTATCCATTTCTCTCACCTCATCTAAATTCTCACTGAGACTTAATTCCCCATCCAAAATTTTATCAATTTCTCTCACCTCATCTAAATTCTCATTGAGACTTAATTCATTACCTCCTCCCTTATAGTTCATCTCCTCACCCGTGTCTCTTGCGCTTTCAAATCTATTCGGGGAACTAGCCATCTCCTCCTCTGTATCCCTTACAATTTCGAACATATTAGGAGGAATAATCAACTCCTCATCTAATATCTGATCTATACTGTTACTCAGATGCCTTTGATAACATGCTACCCCTTCCAGGACCTCCTTTCCTTGAGTAATTACATCTCTCACTTCCCTTTCCTGTTGGGTTTCAATTTTATTCTCGGGTTGAATAATTTCGCCTCTGTTAAATTCCATCTCAAATTTATCTCCCCTCTGATCCCCTCTATTTCTGAGATTTTGAACTCTTTTGGGGCACTGATATTTCAAATGGTCTTTACTATTACAGACAAAACATCTTTTATCCTCCTTTTTCCGGTCAATTTTGGCCCATACCTTATCTGTGTTAACTAGTGGTTCAAGAATAACCCTTTTTTCCTCTTTCAACACTCCTTCGAAATTATTATTAACCCTTCCAATACTTTCTCTGACCCTAAAACTTGAAAGTCTTTTAGCTGCCCTCATCCTCAATTCTTCAACTTCCAATTCTTTCAATTTTAACATCATCTCCTGTTTTGCTATTTCTCTTTGCTCTCGTTCTAATCTCTCATTAATTATGGCAAATAACCGTTCCTTAGCGGACTCTTCCTCATATTTCTCACTTCCTAATATCATTTCCTTAAGATCAGTATATGTCCTGTTCTCCGAAGACGGATAAATCCCTGTTAACTCTGTAGCTAACAAAATTAAATCGGCTTTCCGCCCCTTCCCTATGAATGCCATTTTTAGCTTATACCACTTAATCACAAATGCAGCAAACAAGTACAAATTCACTTTTACAACTATAACAAAATTTAACCAACTATACTTATCTTGAACTATTTATTTCCACAATTATGATAATTCTAAGAGCATTTAACTACTACAATTATAAATCACTTCCACTAATAACTAGTACGAACACTTGTACACATTTCCCGTTATACAAAATAACACTTTTTCACTTTTAAATTATCATTCCATTTACCAAAATTCAATAACTCAACAAATTACTTCCATCATTATACACATGAATCAACACTTCAAAATTTATCAACAATAATTAGATTCCTTCAACTAATTACTACCGCTATCTCATACACAGGGAGAAAAGATAGAATCACTTACCCCTTTTTCACCTCGATGAAAAACTGTCACTCTAATCTTTCTCCGTTGCCGCACTTTGATCACAGTTCAAGAGAGTTCAGTATATAACCACGTCGTTGATGCACACTTTACTCCGACCATGAATTTCTCCTGTTTCTTGACCAGTTGCCGAGTAAATATCTGTCGCTGAAGTCGTGCCCAGTAGACTCGTTCGGAATCCAACTTCTCTTGAAACTGCGTCTCCTTGAAGATCTATCACCACTCTCGTACTCTAGATCATCTTTTTCTGATACCTTCCGTATCGCTGGGGTCCTCCCACGTTCTTTAATTCGACTACGCCAATGTTAACCTTTATAGTCGTGATCCGACAAATCATTGTCATGTAGAAGGAATTATAATTGTAGAGTCAACTCTTATTTCAAGAGGTTTATTAACATATTAAAATCTTGGTTAAATACGTTATTTACAAAGTTTCGTTCCGACGAACGTTAAAAATACTCGTGAGAGCTGGGCTCATTATTTCAGAGTCCGACGAGCTCCCCCGTCTCCCGTAAGCGTGTTGACCCTTCAACAGTCCGAATCTATTCTTTTCCGTTCGTTACTCGCGTCTGTCTTTTATGCCTCCTCTTCTCCGCGCCTTCTCCAACCATCCATGACGAATTTCCTTTCCTGCCGACTTTTCTAAAGTAGAAACGCGCCGCTAATCGTTTCACAAATCTTTCTAAATGACTTGCGTCCTTTTCAACTATTGCCGCACTTCCCCAAAGGTGTATATAGTTCGACACCTGTTTATGTTTCATTTGGGCACATTGAAGACGCTATTACTGACGTCCATCAATTCCACTTAGGGATGGGAGACGAGAGTCTGACAACGTTAGTAAGGGAGTATCAAATAAATAAGAGCAAATATAATCATTATAAGCATTTATTCCTGTCCACATAATCATATATATATATATATATATATATATTAATTAACCTTTAAACTTCAATCTAATATATCATTTTACAAAAATAATGTTAAAAATTTATGACCAACTTTGAAAAGTTCAAAAAGAAAATCGTTTCCAGTTTTTAAACATAAATCGTAACATTCGTTAAGAGTCTATGTAGATTTACATTAACTGCAATACTAAATTATTCAAATTCATCATTTCATTAAAGAGCCCAAAATAATTTTGAAAGTTACGACTCACGCGGAATCTTACCGACTCCGCCATGCTAAAACTGTTAACTTTACCAAATATTTATGCTAAATTAAACTCGAATGAAGAGCTTGCATTTACAAAAAAAAAAGGGAAAAAAATCATCAAACTGACGCAGATGAAAATTAAACCAGGGCAAACACGACACTGAGTGATACGAAATTTAATCTCGAGTGCCTAATCTAAATCGGCGTCTAAAATTGCCGTGAAAAAGGAAGAAAATTAAATTCTATAACTTCAGTTTCTGTGCACGACAGAAATGTTTAAGTAAAAAAAAACCTGTTAACACCTGACTGGCCCCAAAACAGCAACCGTCGTACAAAACGGGGTATGCCACGACGGAGATTAAAAAAGGTAGCTACGCCATTGTCCACCAAAATTCAATTTCACACCTCTCGAGGGTACAAAACGCGCCTGGTTATCGAGGCACGATAAATGGAATCGGCACAATGCGAGAAATTTGTGGTTCCGGGCGGGTTTACCCAACTTTTCAATGCGGCCCGCATTTAGGCCCCTTATTTATTTGGCACTAATGGTCAGCGATATCCCCTCCGCGGAAATTGCGCGTAAAATTAAAAACTGCAAACATAGAATTATATATACTGCAGCGAGACGGCTGTTTAGAACCAATAATTTATTCAAATTCACTCGGGAAAATACGACTGATATGGCAGAAATTTCATTCTGTCACAGAACTAGTTATTTCGCAGTGAAATCACGCCTTTCGTTTTAGGTTCTAAACTCGTATTTTAAAAAAAATTGCATATAAGAGTTTCTAAACCCACATCTGCACAAAAATAACCAAACATGCTTATACCTTAGTGATGCCTTCTTATAATAGCATAAATATATGAATAAAACGCTGAACTGTTTGTAATTCATTACACAAATATAGGGCACTATAGTACCTTAATTCTAAAAATACTGTAAGCCTTATATAAAGTGGGTCAGAGACAAGTGGTGCTAGTCCAATTTTGGAAAAATCTGGATAAGTCGTGTTCTGCTTATGGCAAAGAGAGATAAATCTTAGTTCGTCTGTAGGGCCTATAGGTTTGGTTTGGTTGAGAGCGCAACGGTCCTTTATTTATTTTTATTTATTTATTTATTTCATTTTTTTTGGGGGGGGGGGGGGGGGGCTACACGAGGAACAATTAGACCGGGACCTACAGCTTAAAGCCGATTCCGAAAAAATATAGTTTGCATTTGTTTGCCAGTGCGGGGCACTTGTCAGTGAACACATCCGCACATTAACCAAGAGGATCGTCGGTTACTTTCAATGGAAGCACTTTATAAGTGAACCAACATCACCTCCTGGTGCCATTTTAATTTTGACCGAGCACCGCCAGGGGCGACATTGGGGGCTCGCACTTTCTCCCACCTTCTCTGACTTCATAGGACTCTGACCTCATCTACGGATTTCCAGCCTGGACACGAAGGTATTTAATGACGTTCGTTGGGATTCGAACCGAGCACCCCCAACCGACGCGCTAACACTAGGCAACCTCGGCCCCTGCTAGTGGGGATATAAAAGATTATATTACAAGAAGGTAACAGTATAAAAACGTAAGATAATTTTAATACGCTGTAAATTTTAGAGTAAAATAGGATTTTAACATTTTAGTAATTTCAGATATTTCTTTCGCAAATAGTGAAGTTCGTTAAACAAGAAAAACGTGACATGACTTGATGGTGCATGCGGTACACACCCTAATCTAATTGTTTATTTTCGTTTCGACTATCAACACATGGATAGTTTGGCTAGCAGCTTCAATTTTGATCCATGTCTGGAATGTTTTCTGTTGCAAGAACGCATAGTAAACCGCGAACTTGCTGTTTTTTCTTCTTTCCCTATAGTAACTTCAGCTTTGTCGATAGTACTTTGGTAAAGTTACAGATATCTACTTATATTCCTCAATGTACGGAGATTTCATATCTGTATCGCTACTTTAGATGTTGTCTTCACGTAGTGGCTATATCTCCTGCTAAATACACATGTATGTTTACGACTTCGATATCATAGGGACCTCTCTCCGGTAGCAAGCACTCTGAGTACCAGAACAGGTATCGCAATTGCTATTAACTTTTCAGACTACCACAAAACGAAAAAAAGAAAATTGGTAGAGAAACAAAAGGCGTGAAAATTTCTCGTCGGAACCCATCCGGCCGTATTTAAAACGTGACTCGAGCCCTACACAAAAGGCGAAAGATCCTCTTTTGATTCAATAGGACTAATCACGATTTCGATATACATATCATTCATCATCTACACCGAAAAACAAAATCGACCCACGCACGGGAATTCTTTGTATAAAAATTACATCTTCCGAATCATAACAGGATCTCTTTCTTCTTCGAGAAGAACGTAAATGGAAAAAAAAAGAGACAAAAAACAACTGGAATTTCGAGACAAGGAGCTGCCGGTTATTTTATTAGAAGTTTTTTTTACCCCGGCCACGATTGCCGAAAAGACTCTATATTCAATGAAAAAGGTCTTTTTTTTCTCTCTCTCTCTTCCTTTTTGTTTATTGAATCGGGAACAGAGTGTTTCCACAGGACTCGTCTGAGTCAAAATTAGAGACTCATAAGAAAAAAAAATAAGCGAACAATATATATTTTCCGAGTATTAAGATTTAAAAAAAAAAAAAAATTAAAGTGGTGTCTAGCTAAGCTAGGTAGTTTATAAAATAAAATCAAGACATCAGGTCGCACTAAATGCTGAATATAAGAAATACAAATGAAGGTCAAAATCATGTAAATTTTTCTATAGTCGTAAGTCTGTATTTTATCCATTTTTTTTTGTGTCCTCTAGTGAATTTAAGCATTACCGTAAATAATTAGATTACGCCGAATGATCTATTGTCTGTGGCCTGATTATTCATACAATTTGAATAAACGAATACGAAACATGAAAAAAGCAATTAATTGCTCATATTGTGTTAAAACGAAAGAGCTTTAGTTATTTTTCATAGATCAAGAACCCATTCTCGGACTAGATTTGAATGACTGGCAAGAAACGTTTTTCACCATAGTGTGGAAAAACAAATTTCAGCTTTTCATAATGCAGCTGAAGATTATGCAAAACATCACTGAATGAGCGAAACAAAATTACAAGTAACTACAACGGTAAGAAATAAACAAAGGTACAGTGTGCAAAAAGTACATACTTACAATATACTCAGTACGAGATGAAGGATAAAAACTTACCTAGAAGAAAAATCAGTACATTAAAAATAGGTAAATATACTATTAACTTACATTATACGAAAAATAATATTACGATAAATAATTTAAATATTTTCTAAAGGACAATAGGGTAACACGAAATGGTTAATTTTATTTATAAATCATGAAGCGGGTTAACTGAAAATAAAATCAGAAGCTTCATTTTGTAAAATTACGAACAGTAAAGACAAGATAACCATAAATAGACCAGTGACTTCAATCACGAGTAATTTCTTGAACGAAATTTTTCAACGTTTTTAATTTATACGCCTCTTTCAGTGATACAAGGGAGTCATGTAATAGCGTAAAATCTACGTAAAAGTAAATTACATGGTCATGGCGACACACATAGGAATTTGAGACCCAAATGTACATAACAGCCACGTGAAATTAAACGTGGTATTGCGTAAAAAAATGGGAGGTATGCTTTCAGAGATAATTTTATTTTAAGTATATTATTAACTTAAGGTATTTTATTTCGAAATTTTCTGTACCTAAGGCTGATGTGTACTAACAACCCTATTCGGCTCGCTCACCTCGATGTTAACCTATGGAGAAAATGTGTACAAGGATTGCTGACTTGGATTTAGAGATTTAAAAAATTTTTTTTTAATTGTACTCCGTAATAGAGAAATAAATTTTACAACTAGGGGCATTTTCCGTTTTTTAATGCAAATAATATTTTATAATTTCAATTATTCGAGGGGGGCCGGAAGCTGGTATAGTGTGTTTTAAACACTCCTAAATTCCTTTGGTGGACGAAATTTATAAAAAGAATCCTGTTGGAAAGTGCAGAAACGTTCAGGCTATCTGAAAATACCATTTTTATCCGATTATCAACATTTATATAGTTGTCAATAGTAGACAAATTTTCTCCATAGGTTAACATTGAGGTGAGCGAATCCAATACGGTTAGTACACAGCAGCCTTAATGCCCGAAAAACAAATTGTAAAGAAGTTTTATGTTTTACTGAGATATCTTCAAGGGATTAGAATGTCGTCATTTATATAGACATAAATTATTGGTATTTTATATGTTTATTTATATTTATTTTAAAATTCATATTTAATCTCATATATAATTTTTTTCTTCAAATTTCTACTTCTATTATTTTGTAATGGTTAGGAAATTACAGTGATACATCCCACAGTGGACTTTGATACACACTTAAAAAAATTTTAGAAAAAAAAATGTAATGTTCACCTTTCTATGAATTTATGCACTTCTATGTGTTCATTTTCATGATTAGTCAGAAATAAGCGTATTTGTAATTAATATACGACAATCGAGGGTGTAGCGTAAGAAGAAGAAGAAAAAAATAGCCTCGCTGAAAGAAGTTTGTGTCAGAGAATTATATCCGAAGCCAGCAGCACTAAAATATCGTCTGCCCCGTGGGAATAAAAATGGTCTAAAAAGAAACTTCACGTAAACCTTGTCGGCAGCCTCTGTATCGGTGTCACCGGGACCGAAGGAAGGCATAAAGCAGACGAAAAGGACGGAAGAGAAACTGCTGCGCCCATATTTCAATCCCCCGGGGTGAGTTGTCACTTGATAAAGTCGTCTGCCGTGCACCTGCCTGAGGTGGGGGGTTGACGAAAAGGGATGCCTTGGAACGTAAATAAATTCATTAGCTATGCATTCGGATGAGGAAACGGTAAAGTTAGAGAAAGACACCGCACTCAACGCGAATAAATGCTTTGCAGTAAATACGACTCTACTAAGGTGAAATTTGGACTTTTTGGAACGTAATTCGGAGGCAGAGGTTTATTTTAAAGTGGAAACAAAGTCTATATAAAACTTTGACTCTAGAAGAGTAACACAGTGAGGCTAAGTATTTTAATTTTCCAACTTTTGGTTACATTTTGATTAATTCTTTGTAGTAATTTTTTTATTATTTATTTATTTATTTATTTATTTTTTTTTGGGGGGGGGGAGAGCGGATTTTGCGTAACAAAGATAACTAGTGTAATATGCAATCAACTACTAAATTTTCAAAATCAACACATGATTTTCACACAGGAACACAACTGGCTGGTATAAAAAATATACAATAATCTCACACAGATTAATTAATCGGTTCGTCCCTTCCGTATACATTTCTCCTACAAGTATATTTGAAGGTATATCTATCACGTTTGAAGCTTACAGTAACATTATTTTTCACGTCATTATCTTTTTTTTTTAAATTTCTTTGTTTAACTAAGGTTTCTGAAGAAGGAAAAAAAAAACCGAAAATCCTACTTTTTTGTATTTAGTTTTTGATTTTGTTAGTGATTTCAAATATTGTTTTAATTTTACTCCATAAAGGTAAAACTAAGACAACTTAGGAAATCATTAAAGAATTTTCAAAAATTTACGGTTATTAATTCAAAGTGTTTTGCATGTGAAGCCTTTATACATCACTTTTGTATAAAGGCTATACTGACCGATTGATATGTACCTCAGGGCTCATACCTATCTTAAGACTCTTTTTAACATAGGTTTACGTTCCTCCATAACTGTCCTCCATAAGGCAAAATTTCAGACTCTAAAACCGTCCGTCGTCGCGAGTTATAATTTTGGCAGTGCGTGATACCCAGTCTGTATCGCTTGGACAAGCAGTAAACAGTTAAACAGAAAAGTACCAAAATGCGACAAAATTTTGACTATATATATATATATATATACATACGTACATATATATAGATACATAACACATAGATGCATATTTACATACAAAAGAGGTTAGCAACGATAAGTAATCCTACGTTAATAACCCGCGGTAGTTTCGTTAGAAGATACTACCTGAACATTTTTTTCTACTAAGAAAAGGTTCTAAATTCTATGACCACTAAACACTTATTTTAATTCGGACACCATTTTAGATGAGTTCGAATTGCATCGCAATCCTTTAAATAGCAAAGAGAAATCTCTCCTAACTATAAATTAATTCGGATGTAACTAAAAAAAACACATCCTAAATATCGAAATATACATGGAAGCAGAGGAATACACCTTAAGAAATAAAAAAAATTCTTTTAATCAATAATTATAATAAAAAACTTTACAATAGAAAACAAACTGAAAGTCACGGCGACTACTGAACTTCACATATCAGATATCAAGTTTGTTCATGACTATCTGTTCCAACACGGCCATACAAATACAAAATTTTCATGCCGAGAAAAAAATAAATTCAATGCCTTTTTATTCATAAAGTAACTTTTCACCCATAAGGTTCAAAAGAGTTCACGTATTTTATAATTCATTACTTCCCTTCGCTGGCCGGATACGAAAGCCCAAAACGGTTATCGATTCAAGGGCGAAACAATTAATCATATCGGAGTTAACCTGTTAAAATCCGATATGCTGTAAGAAGAAAAGAATAAAGTGTTGAATAGGTGGTGAGAAACTTTAAAAAAAATGATAAAGTTACAGCAGTACGAAGGGAAGGAACTGGCTGAGCCCCGGTACGCCTCAAAAAAAGAAAGAAAAAAAGATTTGAAATATTTCTCTTTTCTGTTTTTCTTTTACTGGAATTTGTGCTATCATTTCATTAAACACCACTTTTACAGTTTGCGAAAATTATTCTTATCTAGGTCTTGTTTTTAGCCAGTCCATTTGTTAGATAAAATGTCTTTATATTAGGAATTAAATACTATCACTTAAAATAACTGTGCAATCTGAAAAAGGTTGAGTGTAAAATATTATAAAAATAAAATAATTGTAAAATACTTTTAACAAAGAACACACGGGAAAGTAGCTCAAATTTGTAATAGCAAATGATTTTTTTTTTCAAATATGAGATTTGCTAAAAAATAAAATGGTATTATTTGCTATTTTATTTGTATGACAGCATTTCAAAAAATGCGGTTTCTAAGGGAATCACTCGATCTCAAGGAATGTTCGCCAAATATATTAATTTAATCTCTAACAATGATGATAACATTTATTTAAGTTTTCAATTTTTTCTCAAATCCCATGCGACAATAAGACGAGGCGACGATTTGACCAAATTATTTTTGGTCCTATAACAAAAAACACCGATTAAAAAATTTCTCTCTAGTCAGTCCAACTGGCGATCACCTAGCACTAGCACCAAGAACCTGACCTGACGGTTGGTTGGTTGCGCTGCGGTCATTTTTCACTACACGAGGGCTAATAAGACTGGGACCTATTGCTTAAAGCCGATTCCCAAAGGCTACGAACATCAATGCCAATAGTGGAACTCGAACCCATAAACTCTGGTACCGATTAACAGCGCCCTAGCTCTTCGGATATCACCCGTCGCTCATTTGAGTCTAGCTAAAACCCAACTGCTTGACTTAAGGCTGCTCTGTACTAACCCTATTGGATTCGCTCCCCTCAGTGTAAACCTATGGCGAAAATGTGTCTACTATTTACAGCTCCATAAATGTTGATAATTCAATAAAAATGATATTTTCAGATAGCCTGAACTTTTATGCACCTTGCAATGGGATTCATTTGATAAATTTCGTCCACCAAGGAATTTAGAAGCGTTTGAAACCCACTATACAAGATTCCCCCCCCCTCTCCCCGAACAATTTAAATTAAAAAATTTAATTTGCAATTTTTAAAGCGAAAAATGCCCCAAGGTATAAAATTTCTTTCTCTATTATCGAGTACAATTTTAAAAAAATCTTTAAATAAAAGTCGGCAATTTTTGGACACATTTTCTCCATAGGTTAACACTAAGGTGCGCGAATCCAACAGAGTTAGTACGCAGCAGCTTTAACTCCAGAAATGATCTGCTTGAAAGAGTCCAGAGGTTCAAGGTCTGGTCTGGTTTGGTTAAGAGCGCTACAGTCAATTTTTATAATTATTATTTCTTTTTTTTGCTACACGAGGGCTAATTAGGCCGGGACCTACAGCTTAAAGCTGATTCCGAACGGCTACAAACATTCATGCCAAATAGCGGGACTCGAACCCACAGACTCTGGTACCGAGAGCCAGCGCCCTAGCCATTCGGCCATCATCTGACCCAGAGGCTCAAAGAACCACAATAAGATTATACTTCAAAATTTTGTTTTGACGTCCCTGTCAACACTTTTCAAGTCATTTTTCTCCACTTCAGTGATTTTCTTCCAAGTGTCTTATACAGTGTCTGTATTATTGATATAAATATGAATACTAGCATATTTTCTGAATATTTAAATAAAAAAACCTATCAAATACAGTTAAAGAAAGTTGGCGTGAAGGACACTAGCGATATTAGTTAATTAATAAATAGCGATAAAAATTAATTGATTTTTTGAGCTTGAAGAAGAATACTAGTATAAAAACTGTGCAGTCTAAATATGTTACGCTTAACTTATGAATCTAGGAATAGACAATAACAATGATTTCATTCTCCTAAAGCAAATATTTACAGAGTATTATGAAAATAAAATTACGGTGGAAAAACAGATTGTTTTACTTACTTACACACACACACACACACACACATATAATTATATATATATATATATATATATATATATATATATATATATATATATATATATATATATATATATATATATATATATATATATATATATATATATACTAGCTGAAAACCCGCGCTTCGCTACGGAGTACATTCAAATTAAATACAACGGTCAACGTATGCAATTTATGCCAAAAAATAAATATATATATTTATAATAAATGCGATGAACAATGTATACAATTGATGTAAAATATATATCTATCTATATATATATATTTATAAAAAAAATCGTAAGGGATATGCATTTTTTTTGGATAATATCCAATCGTCTGCTGCATTAGAAAGAGAAAAAAATATTTTTTTTGTCTATTTAGTTGTTACGCACGTGACGATAAATTTATTGAAAGTACCAGAAAAAGAAATCACGTGATCGGCATTTAATAAATTAAATTCTAAAAATTAATCTTTAAAAATTCACCAAAAATCAGGTAATGGAGGTAAAAATTTGAAAAAAATTTCATTTTGAAGGAATTTTTATGATCTTTTTCGTGATATAAATTTTATAACCCTCAATGTATTACTTTAAATGCAAACGTAAAAAAAAGTTTAAAAAACAGCTTAAAAATTTAATTTAAAAAAATCTAAGAAGAATTTTTGAAAAATCTTTCTTAGTGCACCCCTACAGTATTAGAAGAATCGCCATGCAAAATTTCAGCCCTTTAGGTCCAGCGGTTTGGTCTGTGCGTTGTATGTCAGTCAGTCAGTCAGTCAGTGAATGAATGAGTCAGTTACGGAACTGTTTTATATATATAGATAAGTGCAAAACAAAACCCCACCAAAAAAAATCATTATAAAGAAAATCTTAGTTATAAATAAACCGCAATCGTCCCATAAAATTAAAGATCCACAACCAATATACCAAAAAAGTCCAACATTAATATTGTTTTATTGGGTTGCGTTCACCACACATAAGCTGTCGGTAATACGTGCATTGTCAATGGTCCCTGATAATGATATATAAACACACACACACGTGTGAACTTATCAGAAATTATGCAGTACACCGAACAAACAAAAAAAAAAAATACACTGATTGGAAACACAAATCATGATTTTAAGACACATCATTGTCCACAAATATCCTGAAAATGGGAAACGACTCCGAAAGAAAGGGGGAAAATGTATCGATTTTACCGTTGAGCGATTAATCATATAGCAGTCACCTGTTAAAATCCGATACAGCGCATGAGTGTAGGGAGGAAGTGAAGAGATAAAAAAAAAATAGAGACCCATGAAATAAATTGGCACTTATCCGGGGAAAAAAAATCTTTACAAATATTTCTCTTTACCTTAATTTTATTTTTTTACTTTTGCACGTTTCCTTTTTTTCGCACTTTTCAGATAGAGAACATTCTCTCCATCCCCGACTCCTTTTTTTTTTCTTCTTTTTTTTCACATACAAGTTCGACAAAATGTCACTTTTTTTTCCCTTTCTTATTGGATTATCGTTTGTTTTGTCTTCGTGACTACAGCACGGTCTTGTTCCGTATTCTGTTAAATTTTCACCTGCTTATTATTATTGTTTTTTTAAGTATTAAGGGGTAATTACAGCAGCGTGTTCCTCTTGCAGCAGTTTTTTGAAGCATAAATAATTTAAGCAGTATAACGTATAAGGAGGTTGAGGAAAAAAAATAAAAGTGATAAAAAAATGTCTTTAATCTATAACAACTCAAAAATGATTTATTTGGAGTCTTATAAAATCTATACATTTCTTTTTTTTTTTCGTTAGACAAACGAGTACTCGTTTCCAATACCACAAATGGCGAATCACAATTGCGATTGAAATAAACGCAAAATAAATAATAATGGAGATTGGCCAGTCTTCCTCTATTTTCCTCAAATGCTGATCAGCATTAAATGACTGAAGTAGAATATTGATCATAAAGAGCACAAAGGAAAAGCAAAGATCTACATAAGCAAAACTCATATTAATACCACTATAATATCACTATAATATCAATATAATATCAATTATATATCAATTATATATCAATAATATAATATCAATATACTATCACTATTATTATATATTTTTTTTATTATTCTATTTTTATGTTTTTCGGTATGGAAACATTAACTTTTTGTTAGTTCTGATTGATGTAGATGTAATTGTTATTAAAAAAAATGGTTGTATTTAGAATGTGTGCTTAATTCTTAATTCTTGTAAATAATAAATATTACGTGTGCCTCTTGAAAATAACGTAAGTTTTTTTTTGTCTCTTTTTTTTTTGAGAACATAGATTAGAGTTTTGTCAGTTTGCGTATGCTGGCGGACATATAAAATTTACTTGCGGTGCAGCGTTATATTACTTGGCTGTCATGTCACCTATTCCTTTACATGGAGGATAACAAAGAAGGAAAATTTTCTTCGAGGGCTTTACATAAAAGATTTTTAACTACAGTAAAACTTTGAAGAACACTTATTTAGGCTGCTGTGTACTAACCCTATTGGGATGCTCACCTCAATGTTAAACTATGGAGAAAAATTTTCCACTATTTGCATCTACATAAATACTAATAATCCAATAAAAATGGTATTTTCAGATAACTTGAGCTTTTCTGCACCTTGCAACAGGATTCATTTTATAACGTTCGTCCCCCAAAGGAACTTAGGAGCTTTTAAAACACACTATACCAGATATCCCCCGAATTATTTAAATTTTAAAATATGCCCCAAGATATGCGAAAAATGCCCCAAGATGTACAATTTCTTTCTCTATTACGGAGTACAATTTTTAAAAAAAATTGTGGGGGTTAAATAACTTTCCATTGACTCCGAATCAATGAAGCATATTAATTCGTTTTATTTATTACATAACTTTAGAAAACAAAATTAACATAGCATAATACAAAAGTTTAAGCAGGCCGTCAGTAGCTACGGTTTCACGTTCCGAACATTCTTCACAGAACGCACAGAATGAAGTGCTGCTAGTATTCGCCGTGAAGCAGTTTCTAAAGTCTGACTGGCGCTTCCCAAGCTGACGTCAGTCGGTTGTAGTTGAAGTAAATATGCGACCACTACAAATCTTTAAATACAATTCGTCAATCCTTGGACACATTTTCTCCATAGGTTAGCATTAAGGTGACGAATCCAATAAGGTTAGTACATGGCAGCCTTAAGTCATCATGAATGAAAGACCTCAAGTGCATTAAATGCATTAGAATGCATTATGTAGCCCTGGAATCTTAGTGGTCAGCTCATCGGAATTCGGCACTGAGTGTGCTTTATTCGATTTCAGACAAGCGCCACTGAATCCTCTCATGCCTACACCGGGTATAGACACATTAAATATGTAGGCCGGAAAGTCTCTTTGAGTGTTTTCTAAGCGTTGGAGGAAGGTTCGAAACCCCCATATGACGCCCTCGGGGTGCTCTCTAAATCGTGGTGACACCAGGGCAGATGTCGGTCTCCAACCCTTTCAGCATGCGGTAAAAGAGCTGCACCCATTGAAGCCCTGCAAGGGACGCACTAGAGCGAGCGATTACACCATAAAAGTTTACACGAGGACTATAAGCCACCCTGTCTCACATGGGCGACTTTCTACTGGGTAAAGCACAGCCTAAGTGTTATTATGCCGCCAAACGGTGATGTTGCCAAGAAAAAATATATTTAATGATATAAAATATCATATTTGTGATATAGGAACTTTGAAACTACTAGAATGTATATACAACTGAAGAAATCTTGAGCTTGATTATCAGAACTAGCGCAGGTCAGATCTTTGTGATCAGAAGCCGCACTTATGTAAATTTCCATTATAAATTTTTAAATCTTTTGAACAAGAAGCGAGATGAAAGTAACTAACCTCAACTTCTCGAGCGTCATGGACTCTAATGACAGAGTATAACGCGGTCTGTATAAGATCATTACTGCTACCCAGTTTTCGAAATCATCTAAGCCACGCCAAGCGCATTGTGCTGAGAAAATACTCCGCACGTGGCACATCGTATTTATGCAGTTCCCTCCACCATTAGAAGCAAGGGGAAAGTAAAAGCATTTCCACCATTTCTCCTCCAGCGACCATCGTATATTCAAAAATCGTTTTGCGTGGTCATCAACTTCCCATTTTCGGCCTAACATCATCATGCGGTTTCATGGATACAGGAGATCTCTTTGATGTACGCTCCCGAGGTTTTTCTCAGAGAAAGAAAGGTTCTCGAGACCAGTAGACGAAACCGGACAATAACTGGGATTCCAAAGAGGATAAAGGACAAAAGCTGTGTTGCTTACAGAGCACGCAGATACCGACAAGAAACGCTCTTGCACATGCAGGGAAACGACCTTTCTCAAATATAGTCTTAAAATGTCTCCAGGTGGTTAATACTTTAAGAGCATAACAGAAACAGACAGCTTCTTAATATCCACATTGGAAAATAAAAGGGTGGCGACTAGTATAAAAACCAATTAATACGTCATCATTACATATACGTCTTCATCATCAGTATTAGGTATCGTTTTCTGTACGGACAATACAGAAATGCAATCCCGAAACTGTGAATTGTTGATGCTAAAGTAGCTTACTGAAGTCCGGTCTTCTGCTGGACTGCAGACCATTCAATCCAAAGTAGGATAAACGAAGTTAAGTCAATCAAAGGGATTCAATTAGTAGCAGCCGAGAGGGGTCGCCGCTGTTATACACCACGAAAGAACATTTAGACGGAAAAGTTAACGTTATCGACAGAGTATCCGACAAAATTGAAAGAATATTTACTTCTTAATTTGAAAAAAAAATGAATTTGTCTCATCGAGAGCAGAAAAAAAATGAAAATGCTTCAATACAATAGATTCATCCCATGTAAAGCCAGTACAAAAAATTTTAAGGAAAAATTTAGCAATCTGAAAAAAGAAGAATCCATACTAAAATTCTCTTCTTAAAAATATCTAAAATATTGAACTATCCCTAGGATATTAATTCATTCAGTACGTAGAGAGCAATTCTGTGCTCGGTACACACTAGTGGGTAACGCGTCGGGATTCGATATTGAGAGAAACCCGACAAACGTCGCCAAATTCTCTCATGTGCTCCAGATATGGGTACGTTAACATCTGTAGGCTGAATAGTCCCTCCGTTTGGTTTCTTTGGGTCAAAGGAGGGCACGGGCTCCTCGGATGTAGCCCCGGTCCAAATTGGGGTGGCACCGGGCAGAAGTAGGGCTGTGATCCTTGTGGTGCCCAATAACAAACGTTAAAACAAAAGACAACCCCCTCAGCGCAAGAGAGCAATTCTATACATCCAAATAAAACCTGAGGCTTAAATATTGAAGATTCTTTACTACCATCGAAATTAATGTCTCATTATTGAAAGAGTGGGTCGCGGTTAAAACTATTAATTTGAAATTGAAAAAAAAAACTGAAGGCAAATTGCTTTTCATTAAATTCCTAATCGGCTTCAATTTTTTAAAAGCATTTTAATTAGTGCGAAATTTAATACACGATAATTATTTCTTTTCATTTATTCGACGGTTTAAAAAACGAATCCCGTTCGATAGCCTCTTAAACCCACGGATATATTCTGGTCGGGATTCCGAAAGAGCCTTTGAGAACAAACATCTCCATCCTTCCATAATGGACAGTAATAATGCAGATAATGACACAAGGCGAGTAAGATATCTGGGCACTAAGTGCGAATGCGAATACAAAAGTGAACTCGTCATTAGGGGGGACAAATAGGGTGAGGCATCCGCCCCAAGGCGAAGCGATGCAAATGCATTGTCCTCATGCTAATTTGAAGCAATCACCGACTTAAAAGCGCGATTCTTTGTACGCGCCGGATGCAGAAGATCGTTTACTCACTGTCCACAATGCGGGCGATATTCCGCAGTCCGTGGCCGGAATCGTGATACATGTCCTCCAGGTGCTGGGAACAAAGCTTCTTCGTGTTCAGGAATCAGCCGACGAATTAGCCGAATTTACTTATTCTCTGCAGGGAAATTAAAGCGCAAAGATGTTGCTCGGTAAGGTATTGTACGACATCGTAAAATCTGATCGATGAGCTTCGAGTCTGAAGATTTGCAAGAGCTGCGTTTTTTTCTCTATACAAAGAGGTCTCCAAAAATGTCATTTAAAAGTTAATACCGATCTACATTTCGTTCTTTATCGTCCACATTAAGAATATCAGAGAAGTTTACGAGGGGTTAATTCTGCGGAACGAAGTGCAAAACTGGAATTATTTTTTGTTATTGATTTTTATACATGCTAAGGGCGCGTGAGTATAACCCCTTACAATTCCCGAGTAAAATTAGGCCTTTACAAGTTGAAACTACTGGTGTTACCATTTGATTATCTTAAATGCCTAAAAGTGGAGACAAAATAGAAAAGACAAAATAGAATAGAAGAATTTTCCCCCTCCCTCCTACTAGAAATATAAGTCTACCCTAAAAAGAAAAAACCCAAGAGAAGGAATCTGGTTTCACAACTGGGCTGAGGAACTGATGCATCGTTTTTTCACCAGTTGATTTTACTGCTATATGGTTGAATGATACAAAGAAAAGTATGTTGCGCAAGAAACAGATGGCAATGACGCAAGGCCAGGGTCTTGTTGAACCATCACTAGAACGTAAAATCGAAATTGGCATCCCAGAGCCGATGATTTCCCCCCATGTTGAAATGAAGAGATAAAGTGAATCAAGAGGTCACCCAGTTCCCATAGAATAAATAAATAAGTAAATAAAGTAGACAGATCTACTTTATGGCAGATCTTCGAAGCAGTGCGTTGACTGAAGTAAAATCCAGTTTATTTAGTGAAATTTGGGAAAGTATACAGCAAGTCTCTCTTTTTCCGCTCTCTCTTTCTAACAATGCATTCGTGTGGGCTGTAAAAGCCTATCATTTCGAAACAAAAGCCCACTTTGCCGGAAACAAAATCATATCTTTTACAACGGTATAACTACTTACAAACATCGTTCACGCAAACCAATGATTAGTCCATTTTTGCAAAGCACACAGTTAGGCACATTTACGCAACGCAACTCCTTCCTTCCAGCACTGTCTGGCAATTAAACCTCAGTCCTCTGAATATTTTTTCAATCAATCACCGTATCTATATACATCACAAAGGTAACCCACAGTACCATTTTCTGGGGCCATCATCTCTGAGTTCCGCTTTCCGAACGAACACCCTACCCTGCAGCCCTAATGACCAACGAGCGAAAATGTTCGAGAATCAACATCAAAACCCCGTCCCACACATTCTGCTACCTACGCAGTCCTCACCCGGGCGCGTTTAACGAGTCAATACAATTTGGAACGAGAGGCTGGTTCACAGGTGTCTCGCAAACAAACTAACTGCCTGGTGGTAGGAATAATGAAGTTTTCAATTCATGCCAGGGCAACACGGACGTATTTTACGCACAATAGACGTCTAGCAGTTTTAAAGTTTAAAGAGACCTCGTTATTACATTGAAATCTGGAACTCAGAGTTCGTTTCATTTTCAACCGGGGAGACAAATCAGCTGGAGTTTTGAAGTTGAAGTAACATTCACACACAAAGAATAATAAATGAGGTACGGCTGAAAATTTCGCGAAGTAAAGGAAGTACTGTTTAGCAACCTTGTTAAACTTGGCATCTTAAATGTTTCATATGAGGATACAAATGGGATCGTTTCACTAATGAGTCAGGAATATAAATCGCAATAATGGAAACCCACTTTAGCTCTCAACCCGCCCTAAATAACGCGAACATGACAGTGGAATAACTGCAGAAGCGATGATTTGATTGATGTTCGGAAATAAGATGAAGTAAATGAAGTAACAAACAAACGAGATGAAAGTATGACGGATGATAAGTTTTACGCAACGAATTTCTCTTAATACAATGCCCCATCTACAACCTCTAATGCAAAAAGAAGCTAAGTGTTTTAACCCTCACGTCGGCTCATCTGTCTTTATACTATTCCCCAGCTCATAGGTCTCACAGACCACCACGATATAAAATTAGGATATTTTCCTATTTTTATACGTTTTTCGTAGTTATAAGTCATTAATGCAAAACTACAGCCACCTCTCATTCTTGAAAAGGTTAAATAAAAAATAGATTATTCAACAAAAATTTCAGAATCCGATTCCTCAATCTGTGATAGTGCGAGAGAGAGACAAAATGTCTGGTTCGTTGTGAAACAGGAGGAATTCTTCCAGCCGTGCTAGATACAACAATAAAACAAAGATCTTAGAAATAGAATGCATGCAGACTGACAGATAATTAATACGGTTCAAGGCTTATTGGTCATACAGACCGGCAAAAAATTAAATCTGTTCAAGGCTCATCGATCCAAAAGACTGACTATGTTTTACAAAGATGAAATTTACCGACAAAATGCGAGCGGGCTTAAATCTCCGATGTGTTGTACTTGAAGGTCAGGACCCGACCGAAGAACTCACAAACCCTCAACAGTCTGATCACCCCCACCTCCACCAAGAATCAGAACAGGTGCAACAGCGGTCTCCTAGACCGATGAGCCGACGGAAGGGTTAATCTATACGCACGTACAGATAGTGAATATTTTTAAAACATTAATCAGCAAGTAAATAACAAACCGTAGTTGTAAATAGCAGTTATCTTACGCCTAAATGTTAGAAATATTTTCAAGAAAAAATTTCTTATAGTGCACATTAACGGAAAGAAAAGAAGTTAACACAAATAAAGAAGTTAGACGCTCAACTACCTTTGAATTTAATTATTAGTAAATACCTTTTTAACCCCAATAAACAACAACAACGAGTAACAGCAACAATGAATAAAATGCTATAACATGGATTCATCCAACAATAATGAATAACAATTAATTGATTTAGGTAAAATTTACTAAAGCATTAAGAAACCTAATTAAACTGACAAAAAAAATTGAAATTCTTTATCGAAAAGTAGCATTAAATATCTAAACCCAACTTTCCCATTTGTACCAAAAACTTCGCTTTTTTAAGACGAAAGCAGCTTTTCTAACGTTCGAACCACATGGCGATTGGTTTGGTGCCGGAAATTTTTACACCCACCTCCTCCGATTTCATTTCCTTTTTGTTTGCTGAAAATTGCGCGCGAACCATTGAAGCAGATCCTTGTGACTTCGATTACCTTGGAAATCGGGTTAGGGCAACGAAAAGTTCACTCCAATAAATTGAAACGGAGGAATCGATTCTGAAAAGAATTGAAGGCAGTTAAAGTAGATTGGGTGTCAAATACGTCTTACCAACTATTTTCCAAAATGTTGTTTAGGGCCAGCTTTTTTTCTGTTTCGGGTATTCTTAAAACATTTAATGCGGAGGGTGAACCGAAGTTGGAGGCGAGAAATCTATTCTCCAAAACAAATGGCCAGTGAGCAAATAAATTTAGCCTACAAGAAAAAAACTTTTGAAAGAAACGAAACCCACTTAAAGGCAGTTATTGTTCCGTATGCACTTTTGACGTACTTACGAATTCAAGATAAATGTACAAAATGAACAAAGAAACTGTTATTGAAATTCGATGCATTGTTACATTACATGCGCGGTTTTGTAATAAAACGAGGGCAGGAATAACTATAGACCCTTGAAAAGAAATCCTTTTTGTTAGCAACTTTATATGAAGTAGGGGAAATTGATTGTTGTTGTTGTTGCTTATGCCCCCTGGCGGAATATATTCCATACCAGGTCCATATAGGCTTGACTGAGGGGCGCTGGTACGGTTTATAACGACACCATAAGGGTCGAAGTCCGACTTAGCCAAGTGCCACTTCAATTTTGACCGAGCATCCCTAGGAGTGACATCTGGGGGGGGGGGGGGGGGAGGATCGTACCTTCCCCATTCACTGACCTCAGAGAAGGACTTTCAAGTCTACAGATTTAACGGCCCCATATAAAGCCTATACACGAAGGTATTTAGTGGCGCTTGTCGGGATTCGGTCCGAGCAACCTCAGTACCGAAAACCAACACGCTACCACTAGGCTACCTCTGGCCCGGAAATAGATTAAATGCTCCGCATGGTTTTAAACTCAAGTATTACACAATGCTTTTTCAAACAAAATTCAGTGATATATCGATTCAATGAGGAGGGATTTTACAAATCTCAATTTCTGGTTATAACGATATAATATTTAGTAATGCAATCATAGAATTGAAAAAAAAAGAAGACCGAAGCTGTAATTGAATCTACCATGTTAGGCATACCAAGCCAATTTTGAGATAACCAGGGTAAGTCATAGATCCTCCTTTTATGTCTCTAAAAATCACAGAAATTTGGGTAGAATAATTCTCGATTTAACAAATCGCAAGACGGTTGATTTCCTGATTCTGGGATATTACTTATGAATTGCTTGGTAGTCATCAAAACAGATCTATTTATCTACAAAACAGGTTTATTTATAGATTTTCTTAAACAAGGAATAATTTTGCAAAACAAAGAGGAATGTCGATTAATTACAAGCTCGTATTCGATATAGTAATTTTTGCACAGACCAATTGCTCTTTATTTAAAAAAAAATTTTTAGAAGGTACTTCAATTTAACGAAGAATTCGATTTCTCTCTGATCCCTTACAATTCGTTAGTCACCCAACACGCCTTGCAGACACCAGACCACCAATTACAATTCGTTATATTTATTCATTATTCGATTACAATTCGTTAGATCTAAGTTTTGCTGCATCTCATAGTTTAAACGCTTCAACATCTGTGTAACTGCGTACTATTTTTTTTCTCTGCAAATAATGCTTGCATTGATTACAACAAAAAGAAAACATGCGTTATATGAATGTTATATCCGATGCAGTGCACAGAAGTAATTTTTAAAAAAATTCTTTAATACATAAAAGAAGATTAAGTTAAAATTAATTGTGTAAATAAAGAGGAATACTACAGATGATAAACAAAATAGCCGAAACGTTGCTTATCTGCGATGATTTTTTTCAATACGACTGATTGGGTGGCGATGAATCCGCATTTATCGCGTTATTCGATACTTTGAAGTATTGTGTTCTTTGATCTGTGGCACAGGTTTACTTCCTTATAGATTCAACAGTTATATCACGGTATTTTTTTTCAGTCTAGTGTCATCTAAACAAAAACAAAGTATACAGAAATTATAGGAAATCTGGTCTATCTAATAATACAAACGTCAATTCCCGAAAATAAATTATATTTACAGGGTTAAATAATGTGTCTACACCAGAAAGTAGAATGAATGGTAAAGGTATAGTTTGCGTAATCTGAATACAAAGTTAAATATCATCTCTGGTTAGCAGTTTCGCCATATTTAGACATCATTGAGTCTGTTTAGTACAGAAGAGATCAAGACCTCCGAAGAGATAAGCCTCCTCTAGCTACGGAATAGGAACTTGAAAACTTCAGCATGGAGAATGGTATACTATTTCATTAACCCTTCAGCGGGTGCACCCGTGTACAGAGTGCAACATTTTCGTAGTTTTGAATGATTTGTTTTTACATGTAAGGATTGAATGTTCTAAGCAGTTTCTATTTATAGCTACACCCTATCTAACGCAGGTCTGATTTTCTGACCCTTGTATTTCTTTCCATTCATTGGTAGTCGTGATTTAATAGTGTTAAACCAACGATTATACTGTATTACAATACGACAAAAGCAGGAGTTGATGTACTCAATCCAGTGTGCAGCTATTACACGGTATCCCGCAAATCACAAAGATGGTCAATCTCATTATTTTTCAGTTTTTGGGACATAATAGGAATGCAATCGCAAGTTGCCCTTAGATCCAATAAAACGGACAGATTTGAAATAAGACGACTGTATCTGCATTCTTGAGCGTTTAATTATAAATATATCTCAATATTATAAACATTTTATACCTTGTCCTAAAAAGCAAAATTATTATTTTCAATTTGAAAAAAAAAGTTTATTACAAAAGGAATAATCAAGGTTGAAAGAGACGTTGCACTTTGTGCCACGCGCGCCTGCTGGTGTTCCAAAAATTGCCGTCCGCTGCAGGGTTAACCAGAACTTAGGGGTAGAGTCTTGCCGTCTGAAATCAAGCAACTACTAATCAAGCAACTACCATCTCTTCATACTACAGAATGTTCTTATCAATAAAGGATTGTTTCACATATGCTAAGTGGTAATAGCATTTTATTCCTCACCTGCTCTAATCTAATTAGAGAGTGGCCGAGAAAACTTGTCTATCTTTTTCAGACTTTTCTGTCTAAGTGCAGAAAAAAAGTCAAACTACGAAATTTGTCGACATTTGTAAAAAACGTCAGTGATATTGGAAGAAAGAAAAAAAAACCTCGCATACTACTTCCAGGACTGAGAGAATCACGTGCAACAGTTTCATGCGCGGTGACCTGAAGTCCTCACATAAATAATACGCGGAAATATATATTCACCCTGCTGCTTTGACACCGCTGCCATAACATTACCGCAGCAAAACTATTCCCACAATCTCCTCACAGCTTTTTCTTATTTCCTGAAGCCTCGTGCACACCGAAAAGATTGCTCCGCCTGGTCATCAAACTTCCATTTCCACTCGAAATAGCCATTTGCCAGCGCACGGAATTCGGTAATGCGGTTCATTTTTCTGTTAAGTGCGCTGCTTCTGTTGGGTGTGTGACCGCTATAGAATCTTTCCATTCTAGAAATGATAAAAGGAAAGGAAATTTTTTTTCCCATAAGAACCGCACTACCGGGGTGTTCCAAAACTGCCGTTGCTGAATCTGAAAGCACATTGGAAGATGAACGAGAACATATTCCTTTGATACTGCCGGGTTCACTACCTATAGGTTTAGCTATAAATAGTTTATAGCCGTACACCTCGTATCATAAGCACAAAACCACATGCATTACCATACATAAGATGAAAATGAAGTCTTCATCCAGTTGGGGACTAAAATAAAAAATAAAAAAAAAGGTTCAGGGCTGTCTTATGATGTCTATCGACATGGAATCCAAATAAAAGTCTTATGGTCTATAATTTCCAAATTATTGTCATTTTATTGTTGTTTTTGTTTCTAATGCCCCATGACCGGAAGTATTCTAGACCAGATCCATATAGGCTAGTGGGCTGAGAGGTGCGGCTCCAGTTTATAATAGCACCACAAGGGTCGGAGTCCGATTTAGCCAGGCGCCACCTTAATTTTGACCGAGCGACCCTCTGGTCCGATATCTGGGGGATCGTACCCTCTCCCATCCCCTCTGACATCATAGAGGTCTACGGATTTAACGTGACCATATCCGAACTAGACACGGAATTAGAATTTTACATAGTTCTTGAAAATTTAGACTACAGAAGAGCAATAATTGAGTTACACAAGAGTTTTAACTGTTTAATAGATTCTTTTGTTTATTTAGTTTTGACCCTATAAACATTAATCTTCATCGCGCCCGGGAGAATCTGGTGTGACTGCCTCGTTGGATATTTCAGCATCTTTTTGATCTTTCCATTTGTGTTAGGTTTGAACGCCCGAAGAGTTAATCCTACCTAAGGCTCCCTGGCTCGATGAACTTAAAATTTACTGGTCCAAAAATAGTTTCCATTCCTAATAAACAAACTATCGCGATAGTTATTAACAACTTCGGAAGCCGTCTGACCTACGTCCGCTCACTCTGACGCATTGCTTTTTACTCTAAATGAGGCGGATAGCTTCAAAATTGTCCTTATCCAATATAAGTTATTTTTCATAAACTGACAAAAAAAACTTCTGAAGTTAACCACATATTTAAATGTCAAATTTCTTATGTAAATAGAGAGTTATGCTACACAATTCAGCTACACCTACATTCAGGAGTGCCACCATAATTAGAATCCACTGCTAACTATTTTTTCCTCCATTTTTAGTTTAGGAGAGTTTTGGAACACACCACCTCAAATGAATGCCAATTTTTAACTGACATGGCACTTTATCTGTTGCATTTCTTACAATCACAGATTTTATCTAATGTCAGCGGTTGCCAAATAGATAATCAAAATCTCAACTAAAGTGTGATTGTGAGCGCTCAAGCGCGCGTGTGTAGGGGGGGGGGGGGGCAAAGCTTGTTTGGCACAGGTAAAGAGTTCTCAGGTTATCCAGATTATATCTCTAGATATCATTACGTAAATTCAAAATCTCATTCAAAGGAGAACAAATATTCAATTGATAACATTAATACTATAAATTCTCTCCTAATATACACGAGCGCTAATCTTCACAGTTAGCTCCAATCGCTTAAATTTCGCATAGAATTTCTCTTCAGCCGAAAAAGATATGGGAAAGGCTTAGCTTTCGCATTTTTCACCGTTCCCTCGATGGCATAGCTTCTTTAAGACGATAAACACGTCTTCTCTGTCCACCATAACCTTTTGGGAGAATTTTAAAAGAAAGATTTAACATGATGTCATACCACGCAAATAAAAATATTAACGAGAGGTTCTCGCATACACACAATTTACGCTAAGCCGACCGTACTAATGAACATGGCCTGGGCTATCCTAATAATTATCGAGTTGGGATTTGGCACTGAAGGTGCGCGGTTTGATTTCCGACAAGCGCCACTCAATGCTCTGGTGTTTAAGCCGGGTATGGGTGCGTTAAATCTGTAGGTCGGAAAGCCCTTCCCGAGGGGTCTGTTAGACAGATTGGAGCGTACCAGCCTACCATACGTCACCCCCTGGGAGTGCTGGGTCAAAATTGTGGTGACACTGGGAAAAAAGTCGGCATTCTACACTTGTGGTGGCCAATAGCTGTGAACTAAATAGAAGCCACACCCCTTCATCCCTCAACATTGAATGAACCTAGTTAAGACTGATCCGACCAGAGGGTATAAGTACAACAGCATCTACAACGCCTCATGGGACTGGAATTCTGCCACCATTTTCACCAATAAACCTCACATTAACCAGGCCACTGAAGAATTGGAAAGCATAATTCCCTACACTTGAAATCTTCCTTCTTTACGTTTAAGATCTCGATGCCCCGTTTGACACCCAACGTTCGATCCGAAATGCACTTTCCTTCCGAAATGTATGTGAAACGGGAAATCAAGTATCCATCTTCCGAACCGCGTAAAATTGGGTGTAATCCGGCTCCGACATTTCACGCCTCGGACGATTATAGGCATGAAACATTTTCTCGCCGCTGTACCGTTTCTTTTTTCGGCATCCAATCAACGTCTCTTGACAGGCGATGGTAACAGAATCCCCCTCCACGACCCCCGCATTAATCCCGAAAGAAAAGAATAATTCGGCTGCCGAGACCATGATAGATTCCGTCCAGATACTCTTTTGCAGTTAGCAGCATGATGGATGTTGGCCGACACCGTGATTAAACGTTCCTATTCCTTTGGAAGACCGCTCGTAGCGCGTTGCATTCGGAGATTAAATCTTATGTGGCCACCGAAAAAAAGTTCTTTCTGGGCTTTCGATTAATAAAAACCACGAGAGAAAAACTGTGACATAGTTCCGTAAAAACTGCGAGCTGATGAAACATTTTCGCGGAACATGACAAATGTATTGTGAAGGAATTTAAATGGTTTGAAACAAAAGCAGCGATTATAATAACCGACCTCTAATATTCTATTTTAATCGTTATGAGTTAGTATTTTAATCTACTGAACCGAATGTATTTTAATGTAGTATAACATACGATAAAGATGTACAGTGGTTTTGACCGAGTAAGGCTTCTTTCCACTTTATAATGTCAAAGTTTAACTTCTACCTCGCCAAATGCATCGAAAAACGACAGCTTTTGCGGGTTTTTCAATATGGTTGAGTTCATCATTTCCATTAATTCATACAAACCTAAACCCTTTACAAAATTTTATGAAACAATACCGCGTATTTCTTCATCCTGTTTCTATCATCCACCATAAGCTTTATAACGAAAAAAAACCTGGACATGATCTCCATGAATTTAAACAGAAGCATTGATCTCGTAAAGATAAATAAAAATCAAATTTATATCAATTTTACACGATGCAGAATATTTACAAGAATGTTAAATATTTCGTGTTACGACTTGTCTAACGTTGCAATAGCCAACGCATGCGTAATTATTAATAAACGGCCATTTTTAGCAACACAAATGCGTAACAGACTATTACCTACAGTTTAAGACTCAGTGCACACGAACGATCCGATGTCTTTGCGGCACCGCAGTTGCTATCAGGAGTACAATAGAGTTGAACTAACCGACGACGCATACGTCCGTGTGAGTCGGTGTGTGCTCACCGAGTCTTAAGCCAACTCCAACGGCTACAAGCAACCATGCCAAATGAGGTATTTGCACTTGCAGACAATGGTACCAAATGTAATTATTAATAAGCTACCATTTTTGATACACAATGGTTAAGCAGACCATTACCCACAGTTTAAAGCTAATAACATCGGTTTTGCAATAAATCAAACTAGAGAAATCTTAAAGAGAAGTTCAACTTCTTCAAGTGCTTTTACAAACATCATTAACAGAAGTGGTGTGGGAACAGATACCGGGGTATTTCTGCGAAACTGTTTCCCATACTGGAGAAACTAATGCTCCGGACTTTACAATAAGTTCGACTGGAGAAATATTAAGATAACACACATTTAAACAGACGTTCTCCAGTGTGAGTAATCTGCACAGGAGTACAACCTAAGCTAAAAATCTGAAAATATCGAGGCTATGCCACATCTGATTTAGAGTTAAACTGGGGTACAAAGCAAATTAGCCTGCAATGGAAGTTACAAATATAACCAAACACCTAGTAATCGATCACCAGTAAAAATTTAGAGAAATCCCGCATTAGGAATTCCTCTCCCTCTAGAGTAAGAATCTGTTATGACTTGCTGAGGAGCCCGTAACAAGGGGGGAACCTAAATCCAAGGCAATCTGTAAGTTGGAGATGTATATTGTTACAAAAGTATGCTTCTGCACGTTCAATGACTGATGAAAAGTTATGAAAGAAAAATTTTGTAGGAAAGAGCACTTTAGCCAGGGGTGTGGCCGAATGGTTGTCTTAGTAATAATCACGGCTCCGAACAGCATACTTTAGCCTATGATAGATTTGCTGGGAGGGATTGTTTTACAAACTGACGTCCCAGGAGGTACATCTAACATTTTTTAAAGAGCAACAGATAAGAAGGAATTAAATTTGATGGATTGATTAAGCTGAACGACTAACAAAGCGGGTGAGGATGGCAGGTAATCTATCCCTGTCCAGAAACAATTTAAATTTCAATAGAGTATTAGCTAGTATAAAACATATGCGCGCTGTGATATGGAATTTCGATTAATCATCTCACATTAGTAAAATGATGAAGACGCAAAACATTCAGCACAGCAAATCACAAAACTAAATCCACTTTCATTTCGTCAGGTTGTCTAATAAATAATACTTTAAATAATCACATCCATCACCAGCGCAACACATATTTAATTTATACCGGAATCAATTTACGTTTTCAATGGCCTCTGGGCACATATTCTACGCACCGTCGTCTCACTGAAAAATCAAGAAGGCTAACTTACCTGCAGACGCAGAAGTTAAGCTTCGGCGATTACACAAACATGTTAAAAATAAAATATAAAACAAGTGAGGGGGGGGTTATTTCTCTAAATCGACACTTACGAGATTTTAGTTCTCGTCCTTAATCTTTACGTATCAAAAATCATAAACTCTTAAATGATCTAGGAACTATCTAGAATCCTGTTTTCTCTATCGTGTGGCCTAATTCATCCGAAACGCTGTCTTCCATTCAATCACAATCCATTAGAAGAACCACAATCGTCAGTAGCTGTCAGGGTGCAAGAAAAAAAAAACCACGCCGAGGCTAAAATCAACTGAATACGACACGCAATATCAGTTCAAAGTGCCTAATAGAATGCGGAATACGATATCCCACCTCGGCACCCAGAGAAATGAATATTCGAATGCTCGCAGACTTGATGACAGCTTCGGCAAGGGATATTGTTTTTCGCTCTTGGACGGATGACGAGCCGTGGAATATTTATTAGCCCAAATGCCACTGCCAGGGGTGTGGTTACGACGTCAACACCATCCACCACTTCCAAATTCTCGTGATAGATTTGCTGGATATTGTTTCACGCGTTCGACGTGATGATGGATAATCCCCTGGTAGACTTTTTTTTTTCCTATCCAAAGGAGAAAAGACAAGGAGTCGCTCTCAACGGTAAGAGTTCTAAACAAATTAAATTTGATGGATTGGTGGGACGAACAGCTAACGAACTGGTAGAGAGTGACAGCTAATTTAACCCGTCTGTAAGGGCTCGCGAGTTCAGCTAACAAAGGTTGAAATTCGGCATCAAATAGATTAAATTCAATTAAAACATTAAAACGTGGAGTCATTTTCCCGGCTGTAGCTCTGAACGGACATGGAAAATGTAAAATGAGGTTTTTTTTTGTTTAGTTCCAGTAACACAAGGAACAGGGAGCAAGTCAATTTTATGTCTTGGCCAACAATTTTTCAGTATTCACCTACAAATAGAAATTTTAAAAGTAAATATCCCAAGCCCTATATCTGGTAAATATATCAATGAAACTGATATTTAAACACATACAAGAAACAAAGGACATATCTGCATAAGTAATCTAGCGCTATGTATTTGTTAGTTTGTTCATCCGGAATAGTTAAAGTCTGGCAAACACCTTAAGATTTCTATCAGATTAAAGTAATACAACAGACTGAAATAGATGGCTAAACAGAACAATAGATAGACGGCATTAATGGAATAACAGAACAATAAAGCTGAGAAACTGCAACTGCGTTTCTATTTTAATTTGCCCACTACCATGTCCACTGCAATACCGAACAAAAATGAAGGTAAGGGAACAGGGAGTTCAGTTGAGATTAAGTTTCATGGATAGTAAGTAATACAACAATCTAAAGTACCGGCAGTGTGACCCAGTTCATCATACAGGAGAATACTGGAGCATCAATCAAAAGTTTTACAGTGCGAAGTTCGGTTGTTTTTGCCTGAAAACATAAATGTTTTTGAAAGACGTTCTTACATGTAACCTGACAGTCTCTTAGAATTTTCAGATTTTGATAAATTGTATGAAGACCTTCACATAATGACAAACTTTGATTGTCAGTTATTTATCGTATGTAGAATTGGGAAGTATTTTTTTTTCTCACCACATTAGCAAATTTGGAAAGATCTGGAGGAATCCCAGCTTTTTTCCAGCATTTGTTTTTCACTACACAATAATTTATGTACATAAAATTCTGGTTTTAATACCGAAGTCAACAGCTAAAACAGCGATAGGAGGTGGTTAAACACTGAGAAGTCGTAAAATGGTCCACAACAGACAAAAATGTGAGGGTTTCCTTGCTTCCAAAACAATTCACTTAGGTCTGTTCAACCTCTCTCTGATAGTCAAACCACTATTTTGGCTTCTTACTCATAGTTGTACAATCATATGCTTTGCTATCATACTGGTCTGTCATAGTTGAGGACAATGTCTTTTCAATCTCGACAATTTTACGCAACGCTTTTTCCAACACATAGTTGTTGCAAAGGCGATACGTAATTTTCAGTTCTCATGGCTAATACGTGAACTTGAATTTTTAAACGTAGTTTCATATGCTAATTATATGATTTGAGAGAATGGACGCTATGAAGAATTTTCTTTTTTTATATGTACTTAAAATATTCGATTAAATTAGAATAAATTTAGATAACAGAGAAAAAAGAAAGTTCTAAATTCAGAATTTAAATAAAATATTTCGCGTAAGTTTAAGCGCACCATTGATACACACGATTCAGTAAACATTTTCAAGAAAAATGGCACTTTTATCCCTATTTTTAATGTTTCTGAATAAAAAAAAATGTTATCAAATCACAATGCTAAGATTACGCATCAAAATTGAAGATAGGGAAAACAATGTGGTTTTAAATAGGAAGCCAAAAGTCGTGATTAAAACTTTAGATAGCAAAAGAAAGCTAGATTTCTGAGTAAAAACTATTTTTTGTTCACCAACTCATGTTTGACGCTATTTACTTTCGCCAACAGATGTTCTACGCCAAATACTATTTTTTTTAAACTTTTAGATTGTCTATTCAATTAAAACATTTGAACATTTTGTTAATCAACTAAATAGTATGTACACTTTGTGAATGATACGCAAATAAAGATATTTTGGTAGAAATTCATTTTATATGTTATACGTTACATATAAACACAAGTTTATATCAGTTTTATTTAATTTACTTCAAATTTAGAAAAACATACCTAAAGAATTGAACAAGAAATCTTTGATATCCTCAGCTAAATAATACTAAAGCTACCACGTTATGGACATTTCCCACCTCCAGACCTGTGAGGCACTGTCGACTCAAGATCTCTACGGCCGATATTGGGAGACAAGAAAGAGCATTGAGCAGTTGACAAGGTCCTGTTTCCTTCTTCGTTTTACCTTTCTTCTTTTTTCGTTGTCTGTTTTCTTTTACCTTTTAACGTAGGATTACGTTTCTCCATAACGGTCCTTCGGAAACCAAAATTTCAGATGCTAAAGATGTCCGTCAATCCGTCCTCGCGAGTTATAATTTTGGCAGCATGCCAAACCCAGTCTGTACGGTTTAGACAAGCAGTAAACAGTTAAACAGAAAAGTACCAAAATTCGTTAAAATTTTGACATATATATATACAAAAGAGGTAAGCAACGATAAGTAATCCTACGTTAATAACCCGCGGTAGTTTCGTTAGAAGAGACTACCAGAAATTTTTTTAACGTAGGATTACGTTCCTCCATAACGGTCCTGCGGAAAGGAAAATTTCAATCGCTAAAACTGTCCGTCCATCCGTCCTAGCGAGTTATAATTTTGGCAGCGAGCCAAACCAAGTCTATCGCTCGGACAAGCTAAACAGAAAAGTACCAAGATGCGTCAAAACTATGACATACATCTATGTATATGTATACATACTTACATATATATAGATACATATATACATACAAAAGAGGTAAGCAACGATAAGTAATCCTATGTTAATAACCCGTGGTAATTTCGTTATAGGAGACTACCTGAAACATTATTTTCTTGTTGTTTTTGTTTACTGCTTGCTATTGGAAAATTAAAAAATAATAATAATAGAACCGTAAAGGAAAACAATATTTAAGCATGTTAAAAGTGCAAAGACCGGTTTCCTTCAGCTTTGTTTATAATTAGGATTGAAACAAGAATATTATGTCATTTACCATGAAAACTTCACACATAAGACCTGGATCCACTGAATACTCGCATTATGAGAGCAAAATACAGCTTATTAGCGCAGCACGCGATGCGTGAACATGAAATCACCATGGATTTTGTTAATTACTATTTAAAACGAATATTCAAATCTGGGGAAGCGTTTCGTGTTTTCGCCTCGCTCGAGCAAACTTACGTTACCGCGGCTAATGAAGTTTAACTTAAAAATAATTCTAAATTTAAAATTCAAACATTCTAAAACGATCTAACACACCGCCAAATATAACTAAAAATAAATAATTATAGGAAGAATGTAGACGAAAAACAAACAGAAAACAAACACTCAGGGCTCCACGCACCAACAGCAAGATTCTGTAGTAGTGCCGGAACTAAACCAGAAATCGAGGTAACCGACTGGTCTCGTCATCAGGGAGCCTAATCAAATCAGTTACCTCAAGGGGAACTTTCTGAATAGGATGCAGGTATGGGGATCTCGGGGCATTGGGATGTCTTTTGGTAATACCTGCATCATATTCAGACAGTTTCCCTTGAGGTAACTGATTTGGTTAGGCTCCCTGATGTCGAGACTAGTCGGTTACCTCGATTTCTGGTTTAGTTCCGGCACTACTACAGAATCTTGCCTTTGGTGCGTGGAGCCCTGAGTGCTTGTTTTCTGTTTGTTTTTTTGTCTACATTCTTCCTATAATTATTTATTTATAGTTATAATCGTCCATTTTCAATATGAGGATTTGCTGCAACTGCGCAATCTTTTAATGAAAAGTTATAAGTCTTCAACGCTAGGGTAGGTTTTAAGTTTATTTGTTTGGCAGTCTATGCCCGCTTTTTAATTTTTTATTTATGTCGACTTGTTTATATTATTATGCTAACACACCGCCGTTATTCTGCCCTTTCTCTTCTAACCCGCATTAATATACAGCTATCCTCACGTGTACAAGTCTAGCGAGCCTTATCTAATGCCATCCGATCCGATCTGTCCAGAAACTATTCCATCTTCGTCTGCCAAACGAGTTAGCCAAAGAATCGCAAAAGGATTCCTCATTCCGGGGAGCCCAGGAAATCGAATCTAAAGAAGAAAAAAAAAAAGGCTTGCGTACCTGACAGAATCGGCGAGGATATTGTTTTCTCATCTTTAGGGGAAAGTGACAGATGATCGGGGAGAAGGAATATTTATTAAAGGAGAGATGCCCGGCGATGATGGAGATTAAAAAGATGGAACGAGAGGGGTATTTCGAGAAAAATAATGATGCATAAGGAAGACGGAAACGGGACGGACGGCGTAGTGGATCTCTGCGCTTAATGTTTTCCCGAGTTTTCCAGGAAAAGGTATTAAAAAAATGTGTATTCATCGCATCACAACGTCAGCGTAATGAACGAAACCGTAGTCCTGGTAGGCCAGAGATTCCCAACCTTTTTTTACGTTTGCGGCACCCCTGGGAATGATATTAGAAACTTGGGCATCCTTGTTAGAATTTGAGTTTTTTCCAATATTTAAAAAAATATTAAATCAAAGCGGGATTTATATCAGGAACACGTCAAATTTAAGTTCAAATAAATACTGACTCCATCGCTGATTTTATTTCTTCATTGGAAGATATAAATAGCAAACACCATAATCTATATACATATAACAGTTCCGTAACTGACTGACTGACTGACATAAAACGCACAGACCAAACCGCTGGACCTAAAGGGCTGAAATTTTGCATGGCGATTCTTCTTATAGTGTAGGGGTGCACTAAAAAGATTTTTGAAAAATTCTTCTTAGATTTTTTAAATTAAATTTTTAAGCTCTTTTTGAAACATTCTTTAAAGTTTACATTTAAAATAATAATCGGAGGGTTATAAAATTTATATCACGACAGAGATCATAAATATTCCTTTAAAATGAAATCTTTTTCGAATCTTTGCTTCCATTTTCTGATGTTTGGTGAATTTTTAAAAATTAATTTTTAGAATATAATTTATTAAATGCAGATCACGTTTTTTTCTTTTTGGTGATACTTTAGTTTAATTTATCGTCACGTGCATAACAACGAAATAAATTGACAATTTTTTTTTCTGATGCGGCAGACTATTGGACATTATCCAAAAAATATTAAAATAGTGTAAAAGAAATGTTCCTCAAACTGTACTGTATTAACTGTACTATATTCTTTAGTATGTTCTATTAGATTTAATTTGAATATTGTCTTCTACATTATTTTGTCTATAAAAATATCCGTTATGATTTTTTTTATAAATATATATATATTTTTTTTAAAATTAATTGCATACATTGACCGTTGTATTTAATTTGAAAGTACTCCGTAGCGAAGTACGGGTTTTCAGCTAGTACACTATACTAATACTGTTTCAAAAATATCCGTGGGACTCAGTGTATTATTACTCTAGAGCAATGGTGAGCAAACTGTGGATCGCGACCCACGGGGGAGGGGGGGGGGGGGGGGGAAAAAATTTGTAGGGGACGCGAATTGTTTGAAATAATTTTATGTCATGTTGAATTATTTAATTTAAAAAAATGCTTTAAATTTTCTATAATTACATATTTTTAATTACTATTATGCAAAATAAATATATACCCAAAATGTACAGTTTCTTTTCTTTCTATTTTTTTTTTTTAAAGTTCTATAATTTTTTTTAAAAAGTTGTATTTCTACTCAAAAAAAATTTTTAATGGGGGAGGGCGCGTCAAGCATTTTATTCTTCAAGGAAGTGGGTCGTAGTCGAGAAAAGTTTGCCCACCACAGCTCTAAAGGACTACAATGGAAATAATCACTGTTAGGAAAATGAACCCTAAAAGGGCTACCTAAACTCCAGTTTATAAAACTTAGTTTACTTTATTACTTTCCGACATTCATGCTATCGTTTTAGACTGACGTAGCACTTACCGAACAGCTAATGGCGTTACGGAAACTTTGACGTCATACATCTGAAAAATGGGGTTTTTCCTTTGTTTTCCCCATGGTTTATTATTTTTCCTTTCCAGTGTATTTTATGCAAATATATGTTAATGTCATCTTACTTGCTTGTATAAATACCGCTCGAGTTAGAGCTAAGGTGCCCCTGGCAGCACACACAGTCGGACTCACGAGCTAGTGAGATTCGTGTGTTAGAAGTCTCTGTGCGAGATTATTTTGGTTATACAAATCTTCTAAGTTTATAAATTTAACACTCCTGGACCGAGTTTGTTGAAAGTTTGTTTTTTAATGCTTTTAATATTTTTTAACGTTTATTAAGGCTCTGAATAAACTTTGTGTTTTTACTTTAAATCTTGCTTATTTATGAACACACTCCGTGCCAGGCAACTGCAGACTCTGTCATATTGCCACTCTCAGTGACAATCCCTAGGCATAGTTTTTTGGTTTTATTATTGGGAGACTTGCGATTGGTGCTTAGAGAACAAATGTCCGATATCAACTCAATATTTTTTTAAAGAGGGCCCTACAAATATTTTTTTGTTTATTCCCCAAAAATCTTCCCTCGCCGATTTCGAGGCACACCGGTTGGGAATTACTGTGGTAGATAATTGATGCACATCATTTCCACATCAGTCTATTGAGAAAAATCACCAATCCTCGACAGGACAGTCTCATTCAACAAGGAACCAATCCATACAAGTTTTAAAGGTGAACTAAATAGCTGGTAGGGTGAGCCACATGTTTAGCTATCCGGGAAAAAATTATTTTTCTAGGCCGATTGGTGTTCTGTTTATTAACTGGACAACCAACCGTGAGCAACTGGATTTTTTAATTTGTTGCTTTATTAAGACTCAATTTTCTCGGTTTCAGTGAAGTGTTGTGGGTTGGTACCTCGTTGTACAAACACTGTCCAAATTGTCCAATTGCCGGACGATGACCGAATGACTACGGCACTGGCTTTCGGCACCAGAGTGTGTGGGTTCGAGTTCCACTATTGGCATGGACATTTGTAGCCGTTCGGAATCGGCTTTAAAATGCAGGTCCCGGTCTAATCAGCCCTGGTGTAGCAAAAACTGACCGTAGCGCTCTCAACCAAACCAAACCAAACTAATTTGTATTTAAGATTTTTTTGGGGAAAAAAGGTGAAAAGGTAGTCAAACTCTACACGAAGAAGTTCTTCACATTTCTAACCTATTATTATTTTTATTTTGATTTCTTTAAAAAAATTATTTCATTTTAAATTTACTTCAATACAATTATGATATCAATCGACATTGAAAGGCTATTTTCCGCCAAAATATTCAATTTCATCACAGCACCGTAGGGATTAAAGCTATTCTTTATCTTCCAACTACAATTAATAATCTTAATATGGGATTTTACAGCTATTTTAAGATCATAATAAATAGAAAGATAATCGAATTTATTAAGCAGCTGAAAATGTAAGTTAAATCAATGTTTTCCTGAAATGTCCGTAAATCTACAAGAAAGGTACTACTAACACTAGTGCGTTGGCGAGATTGAGAAACAAGATGGTTACCGATAAATCATGCTGAGTAACTGGAAGCATGGCTTAAAAAATTTAAACAAAAAATGAAACTTGAGTTATCTTAACTGCTTAAAAAATCCAGCAATACTTCTTTACCAGAAAATATTGCTCTTAAGGAGATCTAGATAACGCTTATCGATTCATTCCTTTCGACTCCGAATTTGGTTACGATTTCGCCCAGATGAATTTACTATCTCGCCAGTTATACGCTTTCAATTCACCTAACGTTTTCCTCCAGAAATTTTGTTGCTAGGAAACCAACATCTGGTGAACTCGTAATAACATGAATAAGAGCGTCATAAGGTATGAGATCGATGCAACTGTAATATTTAAAATATAAATAAATAATTAAATAAATATTAAATGCGGTTACTAGTTAAATAACACAGTTCCGCTAATAATAACTGTGCTGTTGCTGGTGTGTTCAGGAGTAAATGTCACACAATGCGAAATTTTATTCTAGAAAACTGGCTTAGCAAGACGAAAATTTGCAGTTCGTAAAATTTCCCCGGAAACAAAGAAAAACCTCTTGCTTGCAGTTGGTTTATAAAATTGTATGCCGCAATGTTCATGTGTTTAAATGTGGGTATATTCTGCATAGGATTACCACAAAAATTTAATAGCTTTATCCAAAATTGTACAGAAAAAATAAATAAATACTATATGTATATATGTATTAATTCAAGAGTCAAGGTTAAACTTTTAACTCTTTTTTTCTGACACACACAGAATCCTTGTAAGCGTTTGATGTGTTAGAAACAAGCATCCTAAGAAGAAGAAAAAAATTTAGATGTGAACTCTCCCACACCCAAAATATTCCGAAAACTCCGATCCATTAGCGGACTGACAGACGCTCCTGCCTGACTTCGCAGAAAGCGATCACGCAGAGGAAAGGAAACTGAAACTAAATTAGTCGAAAAAACTCCTATTCAAAGAGGACGAGCCTCCAGTGACCTTGATTAAGGAATAAGCATTCGATTACGATTCAATCTCCTCTTTCATCCACTCTCTAATCGGTATCCTTCCGCGTTCTGGAGACGTGACTCACGGAGAGCGGTGATAAATGACATGCGGATCGTCAGAAGGACGTTCGAACGGGGAAAGGAAAAAATGATTCCATTGTGTGCTCGAGGGCTTATTTGTTCTCCCCCCCCCCCCTCGTCGGTGTCCACTCCTTTGTTATCGCCTGCTAATACTTTGCCAGGCAAATCTGGTCATATGCCGAAAACTAATCTTTTTCGTTGATGAAACAGATATTTCATCTTGTTCGAACAGAAGGGGGGATGTTGCTTATGCGTGAGGCCAACTAACTCTGCATGGTGCAGAGAAAAAAAGGAAGGATGATCAAATTGGAAGGCTGGGAAATTTTAATTACGTGAATGCTTTTTTCTTTAATTGGAAGATATCTGAAATATAAATCCACCAAGAAACTGCATATTAAGGTTTGATTTGGTTTGGAGCGCTACGGTCAATTTTTCCGATACGAGGGCTAATTAGACAGGGACCTACTGCTTAAAGCCGATTCCGAACGGTTCCAAACGTCCATGCCAAGAGTGGGATTGGAACCCACAGACTCTGGTACCGCCATTCGGCCATCGTCCGGCTATTAAGGTCTGAAAACGAAATCGATGCATTTCCAGAGAGAAAAAAAAATCTTTTAATCACGAATTTGCTAGTACTTTAGGGCATTTGATAATAGCTTCAAACAAGACTTTCCTTCCTAGAAGCTATAAAATCGACGAGGAAAGAAATTCCATTTTTACATTTTACTGGCCTCTCCTCCCCTGGCCCGAAAATATCTTCCCTGGAAATAGAAAACATCCCCTAGAAACAGATTTCGATTAACCATTAGTATTTTGCGAGTATACGAAGTTACTTTGTAAGAGCAGAATATGTCATGTTGACAAATGATTTTACACATATTTCATGACTATCATATTTCTATGAAATAATTTTTACGTGATGCAAAAGTAATATTCTAAAGTGAAATAATTATTAACTCAAAAGTAAAGCTTTTTGAAATTCTTGGAAAAACTGTAATATGATACGGATATTTGATATCCACTTTTGACCACTTAAAGAAATCTTACGGCCATCAATTAGTTGCCAAACGTCCAGACAGTCTTTCTGATAGGCAGAGGAATCATACGGGCATTTACAAAATACATACACCTCCTGCATACCAGGTAGACTTGAACCTTGCTTTCGCCCTTGTTATGGGCTTCTCAGCAAGACGTAACCGATGAGTACGCTGGAAAGACATTCCTAGTGCGAATTTCTCTCAATTTTTACCAGTGATTGACAAAGAGCTTTGACAAAGAGTCCTTGATTGACAAAGTCAGTGATTGACAAAGAGTCCTTCAGCCCACTTCGGAAAATGCCAACATCTATCACAAATCGGGTACTAAATATACATAGATCTCTTTTTAGATCATGATAGACCGTTTAGATCGTGATAGACCATGGCTTTTTATGAGGTGGACATAACTCCACTTTCTCACAGTGCCTTGCTGAGTGCTCACTGCATTTTGTGGTACTGTGGTACTGACATCCACTCTTTCATCTGTACACTCGCGAGCCTGATGTTGCAAATTGAAAAGATTTATGAGGTTTTGATGCCCTGGTACCGCCACCTGGCTGCTTCGAGGTTTGTGTGAAGAGCATATTTGTAGTTAGTTACTCTTGAAGAATGATAAAAGTGTGACGCTCGAAGCCTGATTTTTTTATATTGATTTCTTGATTTCTTGGTTATTATTGAATTTTCTTCACCTGATTAAGTCGTTAAGGTCGAAGTCGGAACCGGACTCCGGTTCATCCAATATATAGACCCTTATATTCAGATTTGAACGTGAGGGGTTAATTGGGCAAATATCATTTCAATTTCATTCTCAACGTACCCCTCGTCTAATCGGTAACAATCTTGAAAAACTTCTCGGTGTAAGTATCTGGAGAGGAAGGGGGAGGAGGGGTCAACGTTTTACGGAAACATAATTACGAGCCGTTATGTTGTTGTTGTTGTTGTTGGTGATGATCCCTGTCACCCAGCAAAGCTAGATTAGGTCCATGATAGCGCACACTCTCAAGAAGTCAATGACCAACAATGGCTGCTCCAGAAGATCTTCCTTTTGAAGACCCAAGCACACTAGGATATGATCCGGAGTGGCTTGGCCTTTGGAACATTTGGTACTAGTTGGAAAAACTTTCTCCTTTTTAGTATAAGCCAATGTTCTTAGGTGGCCACTACGAAAGCGGGTTATTGTAGTTTGCTGCTGTCTGCTGCACCGGAGAGACAGAAAACCACCGGGGCGATTACCCTGGTACCAATGGTACACGGGGGGGGGGGCGAAAGCAGAAAGAGCCGTTATGGGGTACTGAATTACATAATAATAATATAGGACTCCTCTATAAAAGAGATCTCATGCATCACAGCCGGAATTAAATATCTCTTTTCAGACCCATTTTCGAAATGTCATTTTTCAAATATTTTATAGTTTGAGCCATCGCAGATTAGTCACACGTTAGTGAAATTTTAATTAAAAGATCTAGACATTCATGGAAACTATGCATTAATAAATCGTTATTAATGAGAACACGACTAAGTAATAGAAAATCAAGAAAAGAAAATTAATTTACATTTATATCAATTCACGAAAATAATAGAACTAAAAGTGAAAAGCATAGTGAAAATAATTGAACTGACAAACATGAAACTACGTTTCATATTGATTCTTAAATTCGCCAAGTTTTTTATACATTTATCAACATTGGTTTTAAATAAAGTTAAAGTAAACAAGAGGGTTCTGAATCGAGAAAATGGATTAAAAAAACTCTTTATATAGTTGAAGAGAAAAAATAATTAGTTTCATTAATTAAGGCAAAACAAACATCGAATGCAGAAACATAATATTTAGTTGGAATGAAACCGAAACAGATTAATTAAGCCGATCGAAGTTTAATAATACTGCTTGAAAGTTGAGTGAAATTTGTAAGCCATAATTAAAATGACTCTTTGAAGAAATAGTTCACCGACCGACATAAAAATGCAAATTACATTGATATAGTTAATTAAGGATTATAAGATATCTGAACTCCTTTATTTTGGGTTAGAAAAAGAATGCATAGTTCTTCAATTTTTTTTCTGTTTGTAGTGACTATATTTAATTTATTGGAGGAGTTGAGATTTTTTTAATTACGAGTTATACAACATTTCTTCACTATTTTTTTCCCTACCAAACATAATCCACCTCCGCCATGTTTTTTTTTAATGAATGAAAGCTGAAGATATTATTCTGGGATCTTTAATAACTTAGTCACAATTTCTACTTTTTTGTTTCTCAGGGGATTTTACTACTTTAGAAAACCCTAAACATAAACACTGAGGTGATTAAAAATGCTTTTCTGTTCTAACATTCGAAACGCAAAAATTCGAAAAACATTAGTCAGAAACTTCTTAACATTAAGTTTAAAAAAAATCAGGCAGTCACTTCTAACGAAACTACTGCGGGTTATTAACGTAGGATTACTTATTGTTGCTTACCTCTTTTTTTTTACAGTAAAATTCCTACATACAAAGAGAAGGATGAGGGATAACCCTATGCATAATAGATCGATAAGAAAAATAAGTTTCATATGTCTACTCGGCCACTCTTCATTTATAACTCGCGATGACGGTTTTAGTGTCATAAATTTTGCTTTTCGGAGGACCGTTATGGAGGAACGTAATCCTACGTTAAAAAATTTCAAAAATATTAAAATAATCTGCACGACCACTAGTAAAACCAATATGGTGGTAGAAAAACTTTATAATAGACTAAAATTGACAGTAAAAAAGGCTCCATTCGAATATCTAAACCAAAAAAACTCCCTTTTCTCTTTAGGAGCAAATAATGAGTACACAATGCGCCGAAGTCAGCAAATGGCCTCGACAATTTACAAACTTTTGAAATATTCAGGCTTCAATATGAAAAATTTCTCGAAAAAAGGATAAAAAAAACTGAATTTAAAAATCATGCCATGAAACACGATACTATACTTCTATATATTTGAACAATAAATGTTTTGATGACAAAATTTCCCACAGCGACAAATTTATTAAATTATTTATACCTGATCAAGTATATCGTGGGCGATATTCAAAAAGGTCACTGTCTTGAGAGCGTAAGATATTCATTCAAGACGAGAACCTTATACCAGGGGCATGCTTTCTCTCATCTCTGAGAGATGGCGCTGCCGTGAACGCCTACAAACGAATAAAATACTTTTCAATGGAATTTACAGTGCTAGCCAATGGAAGTAAGCTTTACAAAAGACGGAAAAAAATTAAATGTTCAATAAACACCAAATATTAAAATGCTAAGGTACTGCCTTTAAGAGTAATGGATAATAAGCGTTATGTTCCGCAAGGCTTTTTTTTTAAGTTAAAGGTACATATAAAGATTAAAAATTGGAATTTTTCAAGCTATTGCGAAAACACACTGCGAAACTGAGAAATTCTCGCAGCTGTTCACCAGTATAATCAAAACAAAGTCCTCTTTGTACATTGCCAGTAAACAAATTTAATTACTCAGTAGAAGTGGTAATAAATCCGTCCCAGAGAAATATCTTTATCCGAGGGTGCGTTTAATGACTCCGTCTATGTATATTAAGAAATAAACTTTTATAAATATATTCAATTAACAAGGTGATGAAACAGTTATACTGCGTATGAAGATTACTTATGAAATCAACAAGCAATTTTTAATGTCAGATAGGGCAAGAAACGAATACTTAAATATTGTTCCTTCAATCGACTTTACTCTATTTTTCTACAAAAAAGGCAAAAATAACGTTGTTTTCGAGGGAAAAAATATGTGTTTACTTCATAAATTCTATGGAAGCGTCGAGGAATTTTTTTCGCTATTATTTATACCTTATTTTGTTTATGATATCCCTTTTCTCCTACGGGTATGTATGTTCCAGTTATTGAAATAATGCAATACATGAAATTGTGTAGCTACTCATGCAGAACACATAGTTATGTATACGCTCAAAAACTATTTTTAGTTCTGAAAAGGATCGTAAAAACGTATTTCAGACGACCGGAGTATGTTTAGGAACTTGTTATGTCATTAATATGAATATGAAAAGGGATATTTTTAATTTTTATAATAATGACTCACGAATTATTCTTGTACATACTCATATATACTTACTTATACATTTGTTTTACTGAATTGGAAAATATGCATTTAATTTTCCAATTTCTCAATATTGCTCGAACGTCTAATTCATAATAGTGAATTTATTTATTCTGTAGATTAAGGAAAATAATGAAAAAAAAAAGTGTGTTAAAAAAAAATATTTTTCAGGCCGTACTCGATAGCAACTTTAATAAATTTAGGAGAAAATTATATAATCCGGGAACGTTTTGATGTTTTTTAAAAGCAGTTTTAATACGCTCTAATAACTAGATGAGAACAAATAAAAGCCGTACGTGTAAAGCGAATGCTCATATTTCAACGATAGATAAACTCCTGATGTAAGAAGAGCATAAATGAGGAAATTTGATTCTTAATAGAGTAATTTTTATTATTTGGTACAACTGAATTTCATGAACGCTAAAGAAGAAGAAGAATTACTCAGAACTAACAAATTTAACCTTTTCCAAACGAGTGGCTTTTCTAGAATATGTTCCAACCTGATCAAGTAATCACCACAATCTACAGAGATGAACTTCGATACTATCCGTACTTAAAAATCCTGTTTCTCGAGAGAACACAGCATTTCATTGACGTTCTCGCATGCATAGAAATCGAACTCGGGCCTTAACGACAAAATTCTACCTAAATCGTGAAGTAAAATATATAAATACGTCGGTAATCCGGGTGTCAATAATTCGGAGCGTCGAAAATCCGTACTGCCTAACTAAAAGAAAGAGAGAGAAAGGGGGGGGGGAAATATTTGGGAGAGATGATTTCACACAATGGTTATTAACCTTGCCCTCCCTCCAATGACCTTGAGCAGCGAGTGAGGTAATATTGAAACTTGGTTACCAAAAAAACGGAGCACAAATCTTGATAAAAAAACAACCAGTTTTTTTCCGTAAATATCGTCGCTTTACTGTATCTCGATTCCCCTCTCTGTAACATATTTTATGAGACAAATTTTCATCAAAACTAAATACACAGAGAGCTTTTTGATACCCAGAATTACTAAATAATTTTTAGTCTCTTTTTTTTCGACATTTTTTTCCATCTATCTTATACCCACAAAACATAATTTAAAAAAAACAAAAAACTCCCCACTGCAAATCAATTAGCTTCTTTAATGTGGGAGAACTATCACTCCCTGTGAAGGGAGAGTATAGAAACTTTCACGCCTTAGTCGAGATTCGAACCCACTCCGTGGAAGCTCATGACTCTGATCACAATACGATGTGGGCGGCAAATTTCGAAAAATAAGAACCAAGCTTAGTTTTTCCCCATCTATTCAACTGCAGGCGGCAAGACACAGACATGACAAGACTTTTTTTTTTTCTTCAACCGGTCTTATATTTTTAAGAAGCCAAATTTTCGATATTTTTCACGTTAAATACATCGATTTTAACTCTCGCGTATCCGGTATTTCACATAAATATAGTGGGAACATAATGTTCATTGGATATACACAATATGAAATTTTCTACAGCGATATAAAAACCTTAAAATAAATAAATATCTAGACAGAAAATAATTTACTAAAATATATGTTTGATTATTTACTTTAACATTCGATTTCAGTAGCTTCAAAGGCTAAAAAAGTGCAATAAATAAACTACCATTTCTGGTCTGTTCTCATACAATCGCATGAATTGTATCACTCTTGTTGAGAATCGTTTAAAAAGACAGAGCCGTTAACCTGACCCAAAACAAAGAATTTCCAAATGTCCGTTGGCATCACTCCATAGATGTAAACAACCTTTCAAAGAATATTTTAATGCCCTGCATATTACGGTGCGAAATGCGAAGATCATCCTTCCCTCTATTATATACATATATATATATATATACATATGTATCTGTTAGATATATGGTACTAGGATACTGATACAATCTGATTAAATTCACATATTAGGAATTAGAACTATTTATTTCGGACAATGTGAAAGAAAAAATTGGAACACACGTATGCAGAAAATTTCATTTAACGTTTCCCCAGAGTCCTTTCACACTATGTATGTAAAATAAAACAAAACAATAAAAATAAAAGACATTTAACAATTGTTCATAAAGTTTTGCGCATGACTATTCTTACACGTAAACCGATTATAATATTATCGACCCTGAAACGTCCACTTTGCAAGTAGTTTTCCATAAAACACAATACTATTAACGGTATATTTGATAGGCTGTGCAACCCGAACAAAGTTTTAGTAACAGATGCGATGCCCAAGGTCTTCGCTAAACTAGACGAAATTGCATAATACAACAACTAAACAATATTAAAATTTTCCTCTCAAAAGAATAAATAAATAAAAACAGATAAGAACACAAATTTGTTGTCATTTGGGAGAGGAGGGGCAAATTATTTCCTTAAACCAAGGTTATTCGTTAATTCTGTGTCTCACCAAAATACACGTTTAAAAAATCGTCATTAATTTAAGATTTCTCATCGTTTGATTTTTCTTCTTGAGGACAAAAACAACTCATAATAATTTATAACAGATCTGATATAATATTCATAAATTTGTTAAGTGTACGAGTAAATTTCTGATTTTCTTACTCATAGTTTATTATATTTTTAAAACATATATTTCCATTTCTTATGCCCAATACTCTTTGAGATATTTTCAGCTTTTTCTTTAATAATGTGATAACCTGATAATTATTGTACATAATAGCTGTTCAGTAAAACTATAGATGATATTTGTATAAAATTTAGACGAAATTTTCACATTTTACTAACAAATCTTATATATAATCCTATATATATATATATATATATATATATATATATATATATATATATATATATATATATATATATATATATATATATCTTTGTGTACGTGTGTGTGTACGTAAATTATTCTTTAATTTGATCATTTTTCTATCTCAAAAAATATTTTTCACTGAGAATTTTTTAACTTTTTCCATAATAATTGATGCTATTATAGTAACAAGAAACAGTTCCGAAAATCTTTCTAAATTCTAGTAATTATTTACGGTGGTAATGATGAAATATCATTAAAAATGCGAACAGAATATTCTGTCTAAAACTTAACTATATTTTGGTTGACATACGGGAATGCTATTGTTCCACTTCATAATTATGATAAGATACAGTCACGTTTACTATTTAAACACGACGAAATGTTAGTAAACATACGCATTCTTTGGGGAAATCTCACCTAATAATTTCTTCAATTTGCATTTAATGATTAGTTTAATCGAAATAGACTAGTTTTGATTAAGAAACGTTGTCAGGACCTTAAAGGTATTATCCTTTAAATTTTTAAGTTGTATTTTTTCACCCAAACGGGACTTACTAAAGAAATGAACCTTTAAAGTTCCGTTTACAAGGTTTTAATCAATGTAGCACAAGTTCTGCTAAAAACGCCCAACTTTAACTATATGAAGTACCAATCTTTAGTTCCTTTCTGTAAATCCCGGAAAATATCCAGTCATGTTTACCTTATTTGCCAAAACACCGCACACATGTTCGCGTAAGCAGCGATCCCCTAAATCCATCCTCTCTGCAAACAACATACGGAAGCACCGGAAAACGGATTTATTTACAAACTGTGCAGTAATCTATTTACGGGAAAACTTTGTTTACAAACAACCAATCGATCTTACCTCCTCGGCAAGGGAATGTGCGAGAGAACGGGCGTCGGAACAGGACCACCCTTGTTCACAGCTGATTTCATCGTTCTCTAATTCAATTCGAACTCTGTCGAATCAAACCAGAACATTCAAAAAAACTCCACACGGCACGATGCGCTTATTAAATCCACAGAGAATTATTTCTACTCCTTCATGTTGTCACTCGGCAGAATGCGAAACGATGGCACTGGCATCACAGATTACGAGCTCAAAATAAAAGCCGGCATCTATGATTCTTAATTGCATAAAAAAAAAAATTGAGAACTACTAGCGTAATTTGTTCCAAAGTTTCACTCACATCACCCTCCTCTAGAGCTTCGCTCTCGACTGAGCAAAACTTATCAGACTCGGCATTTAGTAAATAGAGAATCCAGCAGCTGTGGGGCAACGCCATCTATTGGAAGGAAGTTGCATTATTCAATGTCGTTAACCTTAAAAGGAAACGTTAAAAAATAACATGACAGACAATAGAAAGCTGTATGGGATCTGTAAGTGTTTTATCATCTTTGTTCTATCTGATAGTGAAAGTGCATGGTTTTTATTTCTTTTGAATAGGAAGATAAACGCGAAAGGAAATGTATTTTCATTGCATGCAACTTTGAATTATTTAAATGTTGGGATGAAGCTCATAAATATTAGGAGGAGGCCGAATATATAAATGGACGAACGCGTTCTCTTTAGTCATATTTTAACACATGACACGCCAGGAATGCAAACAAATTTCTTGGCAGGTATTATAAAAATTTGAGTTACAAAACTAAAAAGAATATGAAATCAATTAACTGCTTAAATGTTATCTGAATAAATCCCACTTATATCCCCTCTTTTTCTGCAGATATATCAATAAAAAGAATAATGCGAGATAAGCTCACAAGAAATAACAAGCATTTCCTACAATTTGTATATAACATAGTTACCGTAAAACGAACTTCCATTTAATGAAGTCTTCAAACTAACGAAATATTCTTCGAACCGTGACTTTGATGGGCGTTTGCATAAAAATTAATCCGAGAACTACGAAAAAAATATTTCTTTAAAACGAATTTTTTTCGGTATAGACATAATTACCTTATCATGATTTTACCAATTATTAAAGTTTAATTTTCTCTTTTATTATTTTATTTTCCATATTTAAGTACCATTATCTTTATGTTCACTTACCGTTGACTTTAACTTCCTTATTTTTTCTCTTTTACGCTTAACCTTTAGCTTACGGGGCCCATTTTTCCGATTCCCTCTTCAGAACGGGAAATTTCATACCTCCTTTTTAAGAACGGGGGTTGTAATATATTCATTATTGGGCTCGTATTATTGTTATACATGCTAACCCACCAAGTCAGGAAAAGGTTAAGTATCGTTAATTTTATGTTTAATATAATACTTTATTTTTTATCGTTTAGTGCAATCTCCTCCTCTTCATATAATTCTGATAAACGAATTGGCAACAACTCCTTTTGGCTACCTTATGCAGTCCTGTCGTCGTTGTTTTTATTTTATCTGTGAACGGCCAATATTGGAGTTTTCAGAATTCAAACTGAGTTCAAAGTATTTGATTCTATCATGAAATAAAATTAATTTTAAACTCTGTCATTTGTCAAATTTTGGAGCATTTATTTTTGATTTAAGGTTTGCAAGTCAGAGAACGAACTCCATCGTGTAAGAGTCAATGCATCCGTTCCCAAACAAAAACATTTTCTTGGTAAAGATTTAGAACAAGAGGATTTACAAGCAAACATTTATTTATTAACAAACATACTACATACATATACGGTGATCTTTGGCGATAACAGGCGAGGAATCGAATTCTAAATCTCGCCAACGGTTATTTCACCTGACTATCATAATACAGCATCTCTTTGTACTAAAGATGATGTACAATTCATGATGTACAACTACATGAGGAGGAAAAATACATGGAGAAGTAAGAAATGCATGGGACCCATATGTTTATAAGAAATGTTTGCAGTGAGACTCCCCCTATGCAAGAGTTTTAATTGCAGCCAAAGCGTACTTGCCTTTGCCAACTTGGCGCGGTGGCCCAGTTGACAAAGACAGCGAGCCAGTGACCTGCAAGTTGCACGTTCAATGCCCGCCTCTGGCAAAACCATCGACGTGTACAATAATGACGGCTGGTGCACGGAAAAAATATGTCGTAGCTGCAATGTCCTTCAACCTCCCAAAATGCATCTGGATGTCCGGGGTCAAGTGTTCCGGTCTCGTCACTTGACTCGGTTCCGAATTACGGGATCAGTTCGTAGCCAAGTCGGACTACGACCCTTGTGTTGCTAATTAAAACCGGAGCCGCCCACTTCAGCCCAATGACATATATAGACCTGGTTTCGAACCTCTAACCAGGGGGCATCAGCAGCAACAACAACAACACAGTCAAAGCTGAAACTCAAGCGTTGAGATATAAGAGAATGGCTCCAGTTCGATTCAAACTTCTTCATCTTATCGTATTTTAAATAGTAATTATGTTAAAAGAAAACCTCCAGTATGGAGTAATTGTAGACAACATGAGAAATTTAGTTTCGACCTATACAAGAGGCAACTAATATATTTATATTGGGGGGAAACTAATGATTTATTACAAATATTGCCAAGCCTGTTTGGAAGCAAGATGTACGATGATCTTTCCCGATACGATCACCGTATCCGGATGATGCTAAAACTCAATAAATTCAATGATTAAGAAAAGAAAAATAATTCAGTAAAATGATGTGAACTGCAAAATTGTGATGCATTTTCATCTTTTTACAAAAAAAATTAATCTACCTTAACACTACTTCACTTGAAAGCTCATCCAACTCTTTCTCTAAATCTCAAACCTTCCCAAAATGTAAAACAAATAAACGTTTTAAAGAACCTGGAAAAGTACAAACATCAGGCCAATTCGAGTAACTACGAAAATAATTTTAATAAAGTACAGAATGCAGTCGAAGACGAATTATATATGGTTATACCGATACTATGATGAGTAAACATAAATAAATACTGATTTCCTAGAGAGAGGAGCTCGTACAGTACTTATGATAAATCACTGCGTTCCTCCGCCCCCCAAATATCAATATATCAGTTTTAGCAGCTTAAAATATATTACATAAGCTTTTTTTAATTCATAGTTTTAATTTTTCATTCTCCTGGTTTTTGTATCAATTTAACAGAGTTCAAAATTTTTTTATCATAATTTAATCGTCTTTGCTTATAATCGTGATAAAAAATTTAATTAGCGAAAAAAGGGTTTTTTTATGAGAAAAGTTTTGATTGGCACCCCATTATTGGACTAAGAGGAGCACCAATATCTCAAGAATATTTTGTTTTAGGCACGGAGGAGAAGGTTCATGACATTGATGTATTTTCTTCTTAATAAATTTTTTTTTTGGTTTAGTTTAAAACAAGTTAGAGATCTTCTTTGTCAGAGTAATAAAATATTCGGCACTGCATCATCTTCTTAAATAAATGAATAAATAACTAAATTTTTATCGCAAAGATACAGTTAATGAACGTAAAAGAAAACATTCTTTTCAAAAAAATTTTATTCATTCAGAAAGTTTAACTCTGCTGAAATACTTCTATTTTTAAATAGTAAAAATGAAAATTGTTATAATTATACTAAAAATATGAATGTTTAATAAATAAGTTTGTAAAAAATAATTTTGAAACGATTTTTATTCAAATCCTTTTATAATCATAAAAGAATTATTATTAAACCTGCTTGACTGGTAAATTATGCTCACACAAAGGATAGGAAACGTAAAAATGAGCATTATTGTCGATTAAGAATATACGTCACGATGACGTCATTTTCGTATGCCTCGAGACCAAGGCCCACATTGTTTATAGTTCGAATCACCTAAACCTGTAAAACTAATCAACATTTTGAGGATACTGGATATCTAAAGATAATGCAAATTCTAAGAAAATCAATTTCAAAATTTCATTAAAAATTGCTTTTATATTTTATTTTTACTCCTTGATATTAATTCACCTGTATTCGGAGGAAGCAATTTGATTTGGTTCATATTCAAAGTTCATTAGTTAAGTTACTGTGTATTTTGCAAGGCAATTTAGCAAAAGAAAACTACAGGTAAACGCATAATTTAACTAATACAGAAACACAAATTACTCATTTTAATAATAAGTATTTGTTTGAGAAACAACTCCTATTTTCCTTTTGGAAAGAACAAAAATCGTTCTAAAGAACAGTTACAAAACAAGATATATAAAAAAAAGGAAAAAGTTGAACCATTTATCTCAGTGAAAGACATCGATACACTTCGGTTCGAGACTAATCCAGACGACAGCTTCTCTGGCCAAGTTCCAACGATTAACTTAATGTTCGAAGTAGGCGTAAGTGACACAAATTTCTTTTAAAAAAAACTATTGGGTAAGGGCTGAAAACAGGAAACTTCATAATAAAACCGAATTTGTTAGCTTCATTCAATTACGTAATTCATTTTTTTTCGGGCGATTTTATGTTCGGATGCGTTGGCAGCATTGAAATGATGGCCGCAGGTGGAACGGAGTGTTTTCGTATTCTTCCGACAGTGTTGATTTAGTTGATTCATAACTGCTTTTTGAAACGGTAGAAATTAAAAACTAAAACGAGGATCATTTATTACTTTCTTGCCCGACAACTTTCCATTTATTTCTCAGGTTTTAGAGACTATTTTTAGTGTGTGTAAGAGGGACTCGGATGTTGTAAACTATTGAATTACACGTGCGATGAAACAGTGACACATTGCAATCCATTTGTTATTCCCAGATTGCTCAAAGAACAGATTTGTTTTTCACTGTCACACAAAAATGTGGAGAATGATTTTAGAAGTCAATTCTGACGCGTAAAGATTAAAGTCTGCAAACAATAGAGGGGATTCCGTACGAATTTTCATTTCACTATCTGTTTTGGAGTCTGCAACAAAGATTGTTTTACGGCAATTTCACTATTTGCGTAGTTAGCGTGAGAAAGAAAATATTTAATATTCCCACAATATCAACCAAACGTAACCATTTACTTCAAATAACTAAAAAATCGCTCGGTTGACCGTCATCAGTTGACCTCGGAGATCTTGATATTATACATTTATATCTCGGAGGTATATATATATATACAATTTTTTTATCTTTATTAAATAAGAAATTAAAAATATCTTTATATACCTAACAAAACGCTAATTATTCTTTTCTAAAAATCTTCCCATAAATTTGAGGTGCTTCTTATCGTCCCGTGTGTCAGAAAAATACGACATGTATATATATATATATATATATATATATATATATATATATATATATATATATATATATATATATATATATATATATATATATATATATATATATATATATATATATATATTCCCATGCTATCCTATGGGAAATCTCTTGCATTTTTTTAACGTAGGATTACTTTCCTCAATAACGGTCCTCCGGAGAGAAAAAAAATGTCCGGCGTCGCGAGTTATAATTTTGGCAGTGCTACAAAGCCAGTAGCAGTAAACAGTTAAACAGAAAAGCACCAAAATGCGTTAAAAAAAAGAAAAGAGGTAATCAACGATAAGTAATCCTACGTTAATAACCCACGGTAGTTTCGTTAAAAGAAACCTCCTGAAATATATATATATATATATATATATATTTAATAGTACATGAACAAGTTTGTATTCTTTAGTTCAGTCTTCTCCTTTTTATATATTTAAAATCATCTATTACATCCTTTACATCTTTTAACATCTTTCAAGTGCTTTAAAAATGGTGCGTACGTTCTGCGTTCTTCAAACATTTTCTGTTTTAAATTTAAATATAAAAAAAGAGATTTAATTTTCTTACGGTTGCCCTCAATACTTTAATGCACCGGAAAAAGAAACTGACTACATACAGCGAAATTTGAAAAACTACTCTTACTATTTAATTTTCAAATTTCGTATGGGAAAAAAGCCAGATAAGATATGCATATATATACGTATCTTTAATTTAAAAAATAGTGAGACGAAAACTCCCCAGGGCTTAAGAATTAGGATTTGTGATTTCGACTGTTGCCGCGCCTTAAATTAAACAGAATTGGCTAAACCGGCGAAACGCATAAAGTGGACGTTAAGTTTTTTTTATCAGTTTCGTCTAAATACGGAACAATTTCACGGAACCGCCACACAACCGACTACGTTTATTGAAAGGTTTGGTTCAGAAGACAAACGATATATACATATTTAACACAGCTTTAGTACATTAGAGATTTTGTTTCGACATTCCCTTCTGTGTAATTGTATACTGCCGGTACAGGGAAATAAATTGTTTTCAGCTTTGAATTAATATTTGCCTTGCAAAAAATGTCAGTAAAAGCATAGTACTAGGACTCAAATTATTCAATAAAATAGTCTGAACACATTTCCTTTGTAAAATATATACTATATACTAGCTGAAAACCCCCACTTCGCTACGGAATACATTCAAATTAAATACAACTGTCAATGTATGCAATTAATGCCAAAAATAAATAAATAAATAAATATATATATATATATATATATATATATATATATATATATATAATAAATACGACGATCAATGTATACAATTGATGTAAAAAAATACATTTATAAAAAAAATCGTCAGGGATATTTTATAGACAAAATAATGTAGAAGAAAATATTCAGATTAAATCTCATAGGACATAGTACAGTTAATATAGTACAGCTTGAGGAACATTTCTTTTACTGTATTTTAATATTTTTTTAGATAATGTCCAATCGTCTGCCGCATTAGCAAGAAAAAAAAAATATTTTTTCGTCTATTTCGTTGTTATGACGTGACGATAAATTTATTAAAAGTACCAGAAAAAGAAATCACGTGATCAGCATTTAATAAATTAAATTCTAAAATATTAATCTTTAAAAATTCACAAATCTGAAAATGGAGGTAAAGATTCGAAAAAGATTTCATATTAAAGGAATTTTTATGATCTTTCTCTTGATATAAATTTTATAACCCTCAAATTATTTTTTTAAATGCAAACTTTAAAGAATGTTACAAAAACAGCTTAAAAATTTAATTTAAAAAATCTAAGAAGAATTTTTCAAAGATCTTTCTTAGTGCACCCCTACACTATAAGAAGAATCGCTATGCAAAATTTCAGCCCTTTAGGTCCAGCGGTTTGGTCTGTGCGTTGTATGTCAGTCAGTCAGTGAGTCAGTGAGTCAGTTACGGAACCGTTTTATATATAACAGTTATGTAACTGACTAACTGACTACTAACTACTGACTGACAAATAACGCACAGACCAAACCGCTGGACCTAAAGGACTGAAATTTTGCATGGCGATTCTTCTTATAGTGTAAGGGTGCACTTGCATTAAGAAAGATTTTTGAAAAATTCTTCTTAGATTTTTTTTTAAATTAAATTTTTAAGCTTTTTTTAAGCTTGCCTTTAAAATAATAATTTGACGGTTATAAAATTTATATCACGAGAATAATCATAAAAATTCCTTTAAAATGATATTTTTTCCGCATCTTTACCTCAATTTTCTGATTTTTGGTGAATTTTTAAACATTAATTTTTAGAATTTAATTTATTAAATGTTGATCACGTGGTTTCCTTTCTTTTTGTGATACTATAAGCTAATTTTGCGTCCCGTGCATAACAACGAAACAGACAAAAATATATTTTTTTTTCTTTCTAATGCGGCAGACGATTGGACATTATCAAAAAATATTAAAATACAGTAAAAGAAATGTTGCTCAAACTGTATTATATTAACTGTACTATATTCTTTAGTATGTTCTATCAGGTTTAATTTAAATATTTTCTTCTACATTATTTTGTCTATAAAATTGTCCATTACACTTTTATTTATAAATATATATATATATATATTGGCATTAATTGCACATATATATATATATATATATATATATATATATATATATATATATATATATATATATTTATTTATTTATATATATATATACAGTGGCTCCCAAAAGTGTTCGTACACTAACGAATTTCAATGAAATAGGGGTCTATCCATTAATTAAAATGAATATTTCAGAATGGGTATTTAATAATAAGATCTACAATCTATTCTTAACAAAACTACATGAAATATTTTGAAAACATAGTAAAACTTTATTTTTAAGAAACCAGTAATCAAAAAGTAACAAAAACTTTATCTCACAAAAGTCATCGTACACTGAAATATTTTCGGATAAATTCATAATTAAAATTATCGTCAGGAGCTTTATTTTTATTTTTGAATTGTGGTGGCATTTAAAATATCGTTTTGCTTTAATTTTTGCTTGCCTACTCTGTAATATTCTATTTATTATTTAAAAATGGCTCGTAGTCGTAAAGAAACAACAAACAGCATTCGAAAATTGATTATTTTTCATCATAGTAGTGGTAAATCAGTTCGGAATATTGCTAAATTACTTAATTTATCCCATTCTACTGTGCAGTATGTGAAAAAATGCTTTAAAGAAGAAAATTGGATCGAAAACAAGATAAGAAAAGGCCGTCTGGCAAAGTTAAGAAAACTTGATCAGAGATTTATAATTTGAAAATTTGTGAAAAATTCACGTTTGAGTGCTGTAAAAGTTTCTACAGAATTCAATGAAACATTTTCTACTTCAATTTCACCTGAAATTTTTTCACGAGTTCTCAGAACAGCTGGATTACATGGGCGTTCTGCCCATAGAAAATTTTTTGTGAGTGAGAAAAAGAGAAAGTTTAGGCTTCCCTTCGCACTATCAATGATAAATAAGCCCCAAACCTATTGGAATAATGTCTTATTTGCCGATGAACATTTTTGGTGCTGATGGGCGTATAATTGTATGGAGAAGAAAAAAATGAGGAACTTAATCCCAAGAACTTAGTAGTAACAGTTAAGCATGTCGGTGGAGGTATCCTTGTGTGGGGGTGCATGTCAGCATCCGGACTAGGAAATTTGGTATTTATTGATGGCATAATGAATCATGTTGTTTTTATAAATATTTTAAGAGACAATTTAAAATTATCAGCTCAAAATTTTGGTATTGGAAACAACATTGTTTTTTATCAAGATAACGATCCTAAGCACACGGCTCTCAACGTTCGCATCTGGTGTCTCTATAATTGTCCACAAGTTTTGAAAACACCACCTCAATCGCCAGATTTAAACCCAATAGAACATATTTGGAGAGAACTGGAGGTTCGAGTAGGAAAACACGACATTCACACGAAAAGCGAACTAAAAACAATTATGATGGCAGAATGGATGAACATTGATGCAAAAATTACAAAAGAACTAAAGCAATCTATTCCCAGACGTTTAAAAGCTGTTGTGGATGCTAAAGGATATCCTACTAAATATTAATTTAACGAAAAATTAGAATATTTACTAATATGTAGAGATTTTTTACAAGTGTACGATGATTTTTGTGAGATAAAGTTTTTGTTACTTTTGGATTATTGGTTTCTTAAAAATAAAGTTTTACTATGTTTTCAAAATATTTCATGTAGTTTTGTTAAGAATAGATTATAGATCTTATTATTAAATACCCATTCTGAAATATTCATTTTAATCAATGGATAGACCCCTTTTTCATTGAAAATCGTAAGTGTACGAACACTTTTGGGAGCCACTGTATATATATATATATATATATATATATATTTCGGACCATATGATGCACCTCTTTGCGTGAAAAAATCGACTTAAAATTGGGGTGCATCTTATGTTCCGAAGGTAACATTAAAATAAAATGAATATTTTATTACATATATTTATATATTTTATTACATTTTTTTATTGTATAAATTTTTTATCTTTATTAAATAAGAAATTGAAAATATTTTTATATACCTAACAAAATACAAAATATTCTTTTCTAAAATTCCTCCCATAAATTTGAGGTGCTTCTTACGGTCCGGTGTGTCCGAAAAATACGCTATATATATCTAAATATTACATGTGTACGTGTACATACATAACACGAAGGACAATACATTTAGGTCGCAATTTATATTGTCTCTAAAGGAATGCAGAAAACAATCACCTAAAGCATATTTTCCACAATCGTCTGAGAGACACGTTCCGAATTGGGGAAAACTATCAACAGTGAGTCATCACTTGACTATGGCATTTACCGGGCAGTCCCAAATGGGTTATTCCGGTATAAACCTGGAATTACCTGCATATTAGACTTAGGGCGTACGAGTACAATAATTTGGTCAGACACTGCACACTAAAAAATAAAATAAAATAGGAAAACCCGTAAAGAGATTGCCCATCGTAGTTTTTCGATTCGATCGAATCATAGGCTTCTTTTCGGATTCAGCGTTCTTGGGAGTAAGCCAAGTTATTTAAATAAAGAATCTCGGAGATATCAATCAATCAGCTAGCTGTCTCTTTTTATGCCAAAATAAAATAGTGTAATTCAACCAAGTTGCATTCGCAATTATAGAACGGAATCACAAATACTCGCATTGGAATTTTCGAAGTAAAATAGAGTGGAGATTGTTATAAATATTTTTTTGAAAACTAAGAACATTTAACAAATCTTAACGTATTTACTTTATTTACATATTCATCCATAATACCCGAAAAGTTAACGGTTAAGGCTTCTGCGTACGTACCCTATTGGATACGCTCACCTCAGTGTTAACCTATGGAGAAAATGTGTCTACTATTGACAGCGTCATAAATGCTGATAATCCAATAAAAATGGTATTATCATACAACCTTGACTTTTCGGCACCTTGCAACAGGATTTTTTTTTAATATAAATTTCGTCCACCTAAGGAATTTAGGATCGTTTAAAAAACATTACACCAGATTTTTTTTTCTTCGAACAATTTAAATTTAAAAATATTACTTTTAGTTTTTTTAAAACGAAAATTACCCCAAGGGGTCAAATTTCTTAGCTCAAAGGCTTTAGCCCCAAAGACTCGCCCCAAAGAAATATCTCCTTTCTCTATTACGGAGTACAATATTTAAAAAATATCTTTCAATCCAAGTAGGCAATCCTTGTACGCATTTTCTCCATAGGTTAACATTGAGGTGAGCGACTCCAATAGGATTAGTACACAGCAGCCTTAAGCAGAAACACGTAGAATTTAATAGTACATACAATGAAAAAAAAGATTGGCTACTAGTTTCGAAGTAACTAAAAGTTCTATGTCAGGTTGTGGAGCATTAAGTGGGATTTTTTTCTATAGTCAAATCACAGAGAGTTTGATAATATTCGCATTTATGTATTGTCCATAGAGACAACCACACCTAATACAGAACTAGGTGTTCCGAGTAGGCCGAGGAGTACAGAACAATTCTGTACTCCTCGGCCTGATGAAGAACTTTTAATTTATTCGAGACTAGATGCCACCCTTTATTTATTATTGCGGATATTAAGAATCTGTGCGTTCCCGTTATGCGTTTACCATGAGTATCATGTAAGCAACGGTAAAGCACCGGCAACTTGAGTGCCGACACTTTACCGTTTACAATGCGATAAAACCATTAAAAGCGATGTAACTGGCAGCATCTGTAATCGGTAGATATCAAAGCACATCAAAATGGTCAAATTGCAATTATAATTAGTCTTAAGATGGCTTCACGGCTGAGGGGGAAAAAGGGAGTTGGCGGAATGAAATACACGGTGAGGTAAGAGGGAGATTGAAGCATTAAAGCCTTGTTCACATTGCTTCCGGAGCGTAACATTTCTCCGTGGGCGAAGAGAGTGTTGACACGTGATGGGTCTGACGTAACACTTGATCAATGCTTTCAGCTGTGTGATTGGTTAAAAATTATATCGCTGACGCTCCGGAAGCAATGTTAACAAGGCTTTAACAAATGGGTTAAAATAGGTGACGGCCCGAGGTAGCCTGTGTGTAACGCGGAGGCTTTCGGTACTGAAGGTGCTCGGATCGAATCCCGACAAGCACCGTTAAATACCTTCGTGTCTAGGCCGGATATGTGCATGTTAAATAAGTAGACCGGAAATTCCCTCTATGCGGTCATAGAGGGTGGGTAAGGTACGATACCCCAGATGTCGCCCGATTGAGGTGCAAGGCCAAAATTGGGATGGCACCTAGCCAAGACGGACATCGATCCTTGTGGTGCTATTATAAACCGGAGCCACACTCCTCTGCCCGAAGCCTATATGGACCTGGTTTGGAACATCTGACCAGGAGGCATTTGCAACAACAAAAACAACAACAACAAACTATGTGATTCTTTCGTCAATGGGTTTTGCTGCACGACGCAACCGCAGAACTCACAGAACAAGATAAGGCATGGACAGTCCCGTGTTAACCCCTGATAGGGTACAGTGCTGGCTTATCTATGTGGTGCTCCCGTAATTAAGTAGCCAACTAATTCGCTATGTGGATGGTTCGATGTCCTCAAAGCACATCCCCCCCCTCAAAAACAATCGAAAATCGAAAATCTTTTGTTTTTTTTCCGTACACAACTGGAATGCAACTTTATTGAAAGATTTCAAGATTCTCTAAATTCCACTCCGGCCCCAGTCAAATTCTTTTGTGTACCCCCTCTGGCACGCGTTCGCCATCTGTGACGTACCCTGTGTCCCTCCGATGTTCGCGATCCGACTTCACGCGAGCACACTTTTTTTTCGCCGATCGAATAGTGCAGGGCGTAGGCACCGAAATCCGCGCACTTCCTGGAAAAGCGATCCGTGCGTTCAAATGAAAGGAAATAGGTGGAATTCGGAATCTGGGCGGTATTCCATATGGGAGAATCGAGGAGCATAACACACACGGAGGTGGGTGCGTCCATAAAGGACCAAAGAGTTTCCTAATACGCTTTCAACGCTCAGTTTTAGAATGGAGTTTAAGTGTATCCTAAGCATATACAGTTTTATATCCGGAAATGGATATAACTCATTTCTATCTTTCAGAGGAATTTATTACTGATGACTGAAACTTTTACTTTTAAATGTATGAGTTATTTTTATGCAATAATATTTATTCATTACACAGGTGAAGTCCAGATGTTATTAAGACTGCTGTGTACTAACCCTATTGGATTCTCTCACCTCAATGTTGACCTATGGAGAAAATCTGTCTGCTATTGACAGCTATATAAATGTTAATAATCCAATAAAAATTGTATTTTCAGATAGCCTGAAATTTTCTGCACCTTGAAACAGGATTCATTTTATAAATTTCGCCCACCAAAGGAATTTAGGAGCGTTTAAAACATTCTAGACCAGATTTCCCCCCCGAATAATTTAAATTTTGAAATAAGATTCACATTTAAAAAACACGAAAAATTCCCCATGGTGTGAACTTTTTTCTCAATTACGGAGTACAATTTTTTTTAAAAAAAATCTTTCAATCCAAGTCGACAAACCTTGGACACGTTTTCTCCATAGGCTAACAATGAGGTGAGCGAATCCAATGTGGTTAGTACACAGCACCCTTAAGGATTTTTAAAAAATTGTACTCCGATATGGAAAAGGAAATTTTTTTATCTCTTATTTTATTGACTTTAAAAATTTCGTCCAGCAAAGGAATTTAGGAGCGTTTAAACGCAGTGTGCCGCATTTATTCCCCCGTATAATTCAAATTTAAAAATATTATTTGAGTTTCTTTTAAGGATTGAAAAATATACCCGAGTAAAAAATAACTTCGACAATTAGTGGACAATTAGTGGACAATTAATGGAAGACAATTTGTCGACAATTAGTGGAAATATTTTCTCCATAAGCTAATATTCAAGGGATCGAATCCAAGTAGCTTTACAGCCTAGAAGCTTCAAATCGAACAGACAAAAATATTTTCATTTACCTATGTATCATGGTCAGTAGCTATCACGTGTACACGATTTTGTTCGATAAACATATATTTGTAATACTTGTATACAGTGGTGGGATTCAAATAAAGTAATAATGGTTCTGTCTTAATCAGTGGTGGGATTCAGCCGGTTCGCACAGGTTCAGTAGAACTGATACCCAGATTAGGTATCGGTTCTACAGAACCGGTGCGAACCGGCAGAATCCCACCACTGCTTGTATATATATATGTATACTATTTCCAGGACATACATTTGTCAAATGTATAGTACAACTAGCTGAAGTACCCGGCGATGCCCGGGATTTTAAGAATAGTTTTAAATTGATTTTGGTTAACAAACAAACGCAGTATAAATAACATAGAAAAAAATCCACGTGAAATATTATACGCATGAATAAAAGGAAAACCCAATATCAAAATATACAAATTTACTAGCTGAAAACCCGCACTTAGCTACGGAGTACATTCAAAGTAAATACAACGGTCAATGTATGCAATTAATACCAAAAATAAATAAATAAATAAATAAATAAATAAATAAATAAATATATATATATATATATATATATATATATATATATATATATATATATATATATATATATATATATATATATATATATATATATATATATATATATATATAATAAATACGACGATCAATCTATACAATAGATGTAAAATATATATATATATATATTTATAAGAAAATCGTAAGGGATATTTTTATAGACAAAATAATTTAGAAGAAAATATTCAAATTAAATCTAATATAAAAAATACTAAAGAATATAGTACAGTTAATATAGTACAGCTTGTAGAACATTTTTTTGTATTATTTTAAATGCAAACGTAAAAAAAGTTTAAAAAACAGCTTAAAAATTTAATTTAAAAAAATCTAAGAAGAATTTTTGTAAAATCTTTCTTAGTGCACCCCTACACTATTAGAAGAATCACCATGCAAAATTTCAGCTCTTTAGGTCCAGCGGTTTGGTCTGTGCGTTGTATGTCAGTCAGTCAGTGAATGAATGAATGAATGAATGAGTCAGTTACGGAACTGTTTTATATATATAGATAGATGAGAATTTTTAATTGTATTTCGGAAGTAACACTGCACTCTTTGTTTCATATTCTCGTCTATAGCAGTTACTTATGATGATACAAAAAAGAACTATTATGACTAATCTAACTCATTCGGACTCATATTAGCAATTGAGCTTAATGACCCGTAATGAATTTATAAAAACTATGTATGTATGCGTGCTGGGCTTCAAGAGGAAAGAAATAACACTTAGAGATTTTAATATTTATAAGATAATATTTACTCAAACACATAGAACAAATTTTGACGCAAACAGCGAGATAGTCATAAAGCGATGTCAATTTAAGTCTATTGTGTACTAACTCTATTGGATTCGTTCACCTCTATGTTAACGTATGGGGAAAATGTTTAAAAGGGTTGCCTACTTAAATTTAAAGATATTTTTTTTATTTAAATTATATTCTGTAATAAAAAAAGAAATTTTAACACCTTAGGGCATTTTTCGTTTTAAAAAATGCAAAATGTATTTAAAAATTAAAATTATTGAGGGGGGGGCATTTGGTATGGTGTGATTTAAACGCTTATAAATTCCTTTGGTGGATGAAATTTATAAAACGAATCCTGTTGCAAGGTCCAGAATAGTTCAGGCTATCTGAAAATGCCATTTTTATTGGATTATCAACATTTATGTAACTGTAAATAGTAGACACATTTTCTCCATAGGGTAACATTGAGGTGACCGAATCCAGAATAGGGTTAGTACACAGCAGCTTTAAGGATAACCACTGAATTTTAAAAAAAAAACCTGGAATAGAGTCCAGTTTACACGAGTTCTCATTTCAGTGCCAAAAATGTCACAGGATAAGAACTAAAATACAAATCGGATGAGTTAACACTAAATTAATTATTGTCTAGCTCAGAGGTACTCAAACTGTGGCCTTCGGGCCGCATGCGACCCACCAAGCTTGAATGTGCGGCACGAGACATTCGCACTCATCACCAGGCAGGTGCTTTACAAAACATAATTTTGGAAATGCGTACCTGAAAAATGCAAATCTGTACAATGACGTGCCACCTGCTGCTCACGTGGTTCGAATCAACGTATCTCTGTGAATCATGCGATTTCAAAATGAAATAGGCAAAGAACGTATATAAAAATCGACTTACTGATTTTTACCTTCATGACGTACGTAGAGTAGCATGTAGCAAATATAAACCTGATTTCTCTAATGTAGTCAAAATTTTGTCACAACATAAAAGATCCCACTCATTTTTATATAAACTTTTGAATGCATTTAGGTTTTGAGTTTTTTTTACACTATTATATTATAAAGTATAGTGTACTATGTTGTGGCCCGCGTAACATAACAAATATGTGCCTGTGACCCAAGAGAAGAAACGATTGAGTATGGCTAGTCTAGCTCAATATTTGAGTGGAGCAATTTGGATTACAAAAGCTCATATTTTTATTGATCAACGCTGTCGACAGTAGCCATGTATAATACTTAAACAATAACATCGGAATGTAGTTTGTTCCCATCGAATGATCGGAATGTAGTTTATAATGTTGTTTATTCCTGTTTTATATAACTTAGATACAGAAATTTCGCCGTGCGGAAATTGCATCATGCGGAAATGGCGTCATTCAAATACAATGTAATGCATATTCTTAATGGATAATAATGTGTTTTGGTAGAATTTTACATATATACGTCAGGATGACGTCAATTTCACACTGTGAAAATTTAGTATGCCCCGAGACTTGAACCTAAAAGTAAGCTAAGCACGATTTATATAACAATAAGAGACACATGAATGGCAAACGAGTTGAATCAAAGTCCCAGTTAAAAACTGCATTTTGACAAAAGCTCAAGTTTTACGTCAGCTTGTGTTTCAATGTACCGACGTTAATGCCTCGAATGCAGGTGATCACAAAAGCCATGAAGTATCACAAAAGGGAGAAAACTCTCCGAAGAGAATACTCAAATTTAAACTATTTTGAATCAGTTTATTAAACAGCATTTCTATATTTTAATGTCATTGAAGTACGAAGATATATAACAATAGATTCAGCGGAATATTCTAAAAAAAGGACCTTGTTTTGCAAATAAAAGTCTACGAGACTTCATCGTTTTTCAGTGACGCAGCGGTGGAAATAACCTTTTGTTATTATTTTTCCGTCATAATCTTTTGTGATTATTTTCCCGTCGATTGTTAAGGCTGCTGTCTACTAACCCTATTGAATTCACTCACCTCAATGTTAACCTATGAAGAAAATGTGTCTACTATTGACAGCTACATAAATGCTGATAATATAATAAAAATGGTATTTCCAGATAGCCTGGACTTTTCTACACTTTGCAATAGGATTCATTTCATTATTTGCGTCCACCAAAGGAATTTAAAATTCCTTTGGTGACGTTTAAAACACACTATACGTGTTTAAAACACACTATACCAGATTTTTAAACGAATAATTTAAATTTTAAACTATTATTTGTATTTTTGTAAAGCACGCAAAAAAGTCCCAAGGTGAAAAAATTTTTCCTCTATTACGGAGTACAATTTAAAAAATCTATCAATCCAAAATTTATTTCTCTATTATGGATTACAATTTAAAAAAATCTTTCAATACGAAATTTCTTTCTCTATTACGGAGTACAATTTAAAAAAAATTTTCAATCCGAAATTTCTTTCTCTATTACGGAGTACAATTTAAAAAATCTTTGAATCCGAAATTTATTTCTCTATTACGGAGTACAATTTGAAAAATCTTTCAATCCGAAATTTATTTCTCTATTACGGAGTACAATTTGAAAAAATCTTTCAATCCGAAATTTCTTTCTCTATTACGGAGTACAATTTAAAAAAATCTTTCAATGCGAAATTTATTTCTCTATTACGGAGTACAATTTAAAAAAATTTTTGAATCCACGTCGACAATTCTTGGACACATTTTCTCCATAGATGAAAATTAAGGTGAGCGAATCCAATAGGGTTTTAGTACTCAGCAGCCTTAAGACAACTGTTTGATGTCATTTAGCTAATTATTTACCTTACAATTTCTTTGAGCAGCAAAATTTAACACTTTGCTGTAACTCCTGAAACTACCGATCGACTTCGCAAACAAACATCTGTAATAATATCGGAAATAAGAAAGTAAATAGTTTTCTATCACAGATTAAATCTACAAGTGAGGTATCTAAACTAAAGAAACTACTATCATACTGTGGAGATCCTTCTGGAATCATTAATATCGTGCAGAAAGAGAAAGCAAGATAAAATGTAAATAAGACACGATGCGGTCGCCCATCCATTGTCTAGAACCATTAAACCTGCTGCAGAAATAAATGAGAGGTTAGGTGTGTTAGTTTTCTCCTGAAACTGGACGGAAGGTCTTAAGTCAGCTGCACAACAGTCGTGTCGCAAGACGAATATTTTTCGTAAGAGAAAAGAGACGAAAACTGAAAGAAGAACTAAGCACACAATCAATCGGTGTCTACTTTCAAACAAACAAAGAATATGTTATGAATAGGAATTGCATGTCCCAACTCAAGATTTCGTAATGTGGGACCTCTTTAAAATACACACAAGTTTAGTTCAGTTTCATTAATTACTACTTCAAATTTAGACGAAAGTAAGTAAAGAATTCAACAAGAAATCTTTGACATCTGGAGCTAAATAATACGCTTACAATTTAAATACAATGTAAAAATAAAACAATAATTGAGCACGGTAAAAGTGCATAGGTTCCCTTTAGCTTTGTTTCCACAATAGTTATGATTGAGACAAAAAATATTGTGTAATGTACCACAAAAACTTTGTACATAAGATTCGGAACTCACTAATTCTAGCATTATGAGAGTAAATTACATTTTGAAAGCACAACACGCGACGTATGAACATGGGATCACCATGGATTTTGTTAATTACTGTTTAAAACAAAACAAAATTAGCGAGAGTATGCAGTAGTCCCCTTCCCTCTACTCATGGCATCTTGCTTGGGGCAGCGTTTAACTTTTCGCCTCGCCCCAGCAAACTTACACGGCTAAAGAACTTTCGCTTAAAAAGCTTACATATTTATTGCAAGTAAAAAAAATATTGATAGAGGTTTTAAAAATGATAAATATGTCAAACTGCTAGTATGCTCCACTTCAAAAACACACCAAAAAAATTACGTGAATGATCTCCGATTAATAGAAAATAGGCTTATAAAAACTCGACTGTTTTCCAGTGGCGTGTTTGTCTATGCATAATCTAAACGTTTAAACAAAATTAAACGTTTAAATCAATGGTTTGGGCATTACGCATTTCTCTCCATCGATTCAATTTATGCCTTTCTTCCATCGTGCAAAACAAAGTCGACAGCAATAACATTCAGAGCGAGACCTAAGTATTCTCCGAACGTGATGAAACTACGCCTCTTAGATTAAATCCACGCAAAGGATCATTATGTGCATCTCTGTATATATATTAAGAATAACCCTCAAGTATGACGTCAATTTGCTCAACCATAGTAATAGTAATAATGCTTATGCTCCAGCGGGGGAGAGAGTCTGAGTATCAGCCTTAAAAATATCGAGACAATCCTTGGAATCCGGATTAGCTTTTAATTAGAGCACCAGATTACAAAAAAGTTTATGATATTAAATACATATCCCTTATAATCCGTACATGTTCTTTCCAAGTACATGCGTATAGTGCAACAGGCATGGCCCGACATAGCAGCTAAGATCTCTCGGGAGATGAATCCCTGCCGTTGAACATTCTGCCACCCCATTTTAGACCAAGCCCCTTGAGAGACAATATTGTATCTTTCTCCCACCCTTACAAACTATATGGAGGGACTTTCCGGCCTACGTATTTAACGCCAGGCATAGACACGAGAACATTCAGTGAGACCTGTCGGGATTCGAACCAAGCAACCTCAGCACCGAACCCTGAGGTGCTAACCACTAAAATATTCCGAGACTAATCTAAATGCATACATTAATGTATCTTTTCACACATTAATTTTTAAATTATGCAGGTAGTAGGTAAGTAGGTAGAAATAGACACTAAAGTATTATAACCTCATGATTAAACAGTCAATTGATCTGTATTTTACTGTACATTTTGATACGAGATATCATTAACGTAAAATTAGGGTTTAAAAATTTTAGAAAACAAAACCAAAGAGCAATCCACATACTGTAAAAAGAAGTAATATTTCTTAAGAAATTAGATAGTTGCTGCAAATGAAGCTTAGGAAAATTTAATTTAGAAGAAAACAAAGTATAATCCCTTTTCTAATAAATTGTTATGTCTGTAAAAGTAATTACTTGATGGAAAATATTTCAAACTTTTGTAGTTATACTTTTTATTTTTTATTTTCCTTTCAGCAATTTTAGTTTATCAATTGTAAAGCTTTCTGACAACCATAATAAAGATTATTCACAACAAATAAAATAGCGTAAAAGAGAAATATCGCTGGAAGCGCAACGAACCTTTGATAACTAGAGTAGCTTTAGACTTGAATTAATTTATTCCTGATTACCCAGTAACTATATGTTACTGCACAATATTTTATCAAAGATGCTGTTTTTATCAACCTCAATCATCTAACCAACCCAAACATGTATCAATGTTTGACGCCAATTGAAGAAAGCCGCCAATGCATTGAGTCGCAAAGAGTTATCAGTTCACTGAATAATTTGTTTTCCTGTTTTAAGAATCGTATTGCTAGGAAACAAACATCCAGTGAGTTTGCGATATCCCTTCAAGTTATATTTAATAAACAACAGTCTATTTATTGTACTTTATATTACTTCCCTTTAAGTCACAAATGGATTTAAATAGTGACCCATCGTAAGTTCGTTGCAGGATGCTTCCAATAAGATCTGAAATTTGGAATGTACGAAAAAAAAATCTGGTACGGTTGGTTACCTTATCTGTAACCGAACCACAACGTTCTAGATCAGAAAATGTAAACAGATCTTCTTGTCACTAAACTATCATAAACAGTTTTTTTACGGATCTTTCATGCAACATTCCAACAGTAGTTTAAATAAAAGTACTAAAATAATTGCCATACTATTACATTAAACTTTGTCTCTAAAAGCGTTAGATAAATCAATAGAGCAACTCAGAACTGCCTGGAGAATTCATTTACTTTTTTATAGTGCCGAGAAATATAATCTACAAAAAATTCAGCAACACCTGACATTTATTTTCAGTACAATAAATTATGGAGTTTGGGGGAAAAAAGTTTACAAATGCTCTCCATTCAATGAAAAATGGCCGAAATTATGAAAGATAATTCTACATAATCGCTACAAGTCCCCCTGCTACAAACGACCCTATAGGAAACGATACGCGAGTCATTTCATAAAATATGATCTCCTTAACATTTGCCAAAAAATATAAATTCAAAATACATCATATTTTTGACATAAAACTAAAATACAGCGCTCATAAAAGTTATGGTTTTGCGGTAGTTCCACTTCAGAATCCATGGCCGTAATTCATATTTATGAAATACAGTTTGTGATTTCAGGAGAATTTATCAGGCCATTCGAAGCATAAATAAATATACTTTTTTTCCTCTTTTTCCCTAAAGCTAAGATATTGTCCTATTTTCTTCATGTCGAGGGGTGGGTGTTATTTTATATGCTAACGGTTAAATTGACCTTAACGTCGTTTAAATATAACTCGTTTCTTTGATTACCTTAAATTTATTCATCGCGGATACATTAACTCTTAGGTTTGCATTCTTTGGAACACGAACACATTTTTGTATTCTATATATACACTTGTAAATATATCCTCTGTGGATTTGGTAAATAGACAATGCATCTGGCGTTATATGAATAGAAGACCGTGGAAATGTTTTATACTTTAGGGACCGCAATTGGAAAAATTTATTTGGTTCAACGGTCAATTTCTTTCAAAGGAAGTGCCATTAAAATTTTAGTGCCAGCAGATACCGAAGTAATTACATGCTGAATCTGAACTCTTCACCATGCACTAGTTCAGTTCAAAATCAACTGATTCATTCGGGGGGGGCAACCGAGGTTTAGCTAGAATAACGAACTCTTTATCGTCGAATTTCAGGATATCAACATTAAATAAAATATTTTCTTTTTCTTTTTTTTAAATTGGTATACCAGATTGCAAATTACTCTTTTGCAATTTAAGTAGGTTCATTCACCTTTTTGTATATCGTACGCTGAATACATGTAGTTATTTTCTACTCTCGGAAGTGTAACGTTTATGGGAAACTATTTTTGTGGTGCCCTTTAGTCAAAAAACCGTAATTTTTAGATATTTGTTAGTATTGAGATAAAAAAATCTTTTGACTTGTATAAAAGGCTTAAGTCTATCAATTTTGTATACAAAAGTATATTTCTTTGTTTAAAAGATTCAAGTCGAAATTATTGTTCTGCGATTGGAATAAAAGCCAATAGCTTGGTATATTTAAATCACTGTTTTTGACTTACGCACTTTATACCGGGCATCAAAGATTTATCAGTCGAAATGAAGTGAAACAAAGAGTATATCATTAATATATCGCTTATTAATTTCCGAATTCTTTTTTGACGACCCCCCCCCCCCACAAAAAAATGAAAAAAAAAACCTAAGTAAAGACAAGAATGCAGAGCCTATATAAAATTAGAACACGTATGTTCAATGAAGTTTCCAATACTAGAATCAGGAAGAAATCTAACAGATCGTAAATCTAAGAGAGAGGTCTAATGGCGTAAGAGGTCTAATGGAGTTGATAATGGCGTAATCGAGTAAGCCCAGTAGCAAAACCAGAATCACTCACAAGAAGTTTATCATGTTTCTGAAGGAGAAATTTTCATTTTTGGGGGCATGGGATGACTTATTGGAACGACATTTTCCTTACTGAGTTTTAGGGTTCTTGCGGAGGTTTGTGTGTTTGGAGGTAGGGAGATCTAAACTCTCCTTCCCATGGTTGCGCTATGGGGCTGCAACGATGAAATCTACGACTACAGAAAATTAGAGCATAAAAAAGAAAGAGTTTGGATTCATTTTTTGAGGAGTAACGGTCATCTTTGGTTCAGCCCATGACCTTAAATTTAAAGCCAGTAGGGGTGCTCATGCATTATTAGGCCGGGACGGTGGGGTTAAAGGTAAATGACCTAGGGGTGTTGGAGAGTGAGGTATGTCCTCTTCTATGAGGGTAATTTTGCCTTTTCGCTTTTTTTTTGCGTACATGCGAAAATCGACTTTCAACTAGCAAAAATATGTGCTGGTGATTTTAGGAGAAAACGTAACACTATTTTTCGGTGAAGAAATGTGGCGTAAAACAAACTTTCGGAAGACAAAATACATGTTTATATATCTTTGCTTCTTAATTTTAAGTTAGCAGGTAGAATAAATAACTTGCGAGTGCATAAGCAAGAAAAACATTTAATTGTCATTCGGCCGATATTAAATAATCCACTGAACCACTGCATTTTTATCATCTGTATATATATATAAAAATCAGTTCTGCAACTGACTGACTGATTGATTGACTGACTGACTGATTGACTGACTGACATATAACGCACAGATCAAACCGCTGGACTTTAAAGGGCTGAAATTTTGCATGGCCATTTTTCTTACAGTGTAGGGCTGAAAGATTTTTGAAAAATTCTTACATTTTTTAAAATTAAATTTTTAAGCTGCTTTTGTACCTTTTTTAAGCTTGCATTTAAAATAATAATCTGAGGGTTATAAAATTTATATCACGAGAAATATCATAAAAATTCCTTTAAAATGAAATATTTTTTAAATCTTTACCTCCCTTTTCTGAGTTTTGGTGAAATTTTAAAGATTCATTTTTAGAATTTAATTTCTTAAATGCTGATCACGCGGTTTCTTTTCTTTTTGTGATACTTAAAATTAATTTTGTGTCACGTGCATAAAAACGAAAGAAATTGATAAACAAAATATTGAAATACGGTAAAAGATAAAATTTAACCAATAGACTAATTGAGATGGAAGTTTATTAATAATTTAATTCAAAATAGTATGTTTTATGGATATTAAAGATACAAATTAATTGCATACATTGACCGTTATATTTTATATGAATATTTTCTTCTATATTATTTTGTCTATAAAATATCCGTTATGAATTTTTAATATATATATATATATATATATATATATATATATATATATATATATATATATATATTTTTTGGCATTAATTGAATACATTGACTGTTGTATTTAATTTGAATGCACTCCATAGTAATGGTATTCATGGAATACCTGCATGGGTATTCAGGTAGTGTTTTAATATAAATTGGCATTAGCGTTAAATTAGACAGCTCTCGAGGCAAAGTGGAAGAAGAGTCCACAGAACTTTAAAACAGGTAACTGTATTTAGAAAGTTAAGGCTGTTGTGTACTAACCCTACTGGATTCGCTCACCTCAATGTTAACCTATGGAGAACATTTTTATGCTACATAAATGCTAATTATAAAATAAAAATGGTATTTTCGGATAGCTTGAACTTTTCTGCACCTTGCAACAAGATTCCTTATATAAATTATTGCACAAATATTAACACATATTAACACATAGTTTGTAGAGTGCAGGGTCCTCGCTTAAACTATAGTGTCAGTACACTTCTGCTAAGTTTACCAAATTTGCCACGTTAAGGCTGCTGTGTACTAACCCTATTGGATTCGCTCAATTCAATGTTAACCTATGGAGAAAACGTGTCCAATGATTGCCGATTTGGATTTACAGATTTCTTTTCAAAAAAAATTGTATTCCGTAATAGAGAGAGAAATTTTAACCTTTTACGTTTTTTACATATTTTACGTTTTTTAATAAAATGCAAAAAAACATTTTAAAACTTAAATTATTCGGGGGGAAAATCTGGTATGGCGTGTTTTAAACGCTCTTAAATTCCTTTGGTGGACGAAATTTATAAAATGAACCTTGTTGCAAGGTGCAGAAAAGTTCAGGCTATCCGAAAATACTCTTTTTATTGGATTATCAGCATTTACGTAGCTGTGAATAGTAGGAGATTTTGTGGATTTACGTGTGGAAAAACAAATTTCAACTTTTCATAATTTAGCTGAAGATTATGCAAAACATCGCTGAGTGAGTGGAAGAAAATTACAAGTAACTACAACGGTAATAAATAAATAAAGGTAGAGTGCACTACAAGGGAAAAAGTACCTACTTACAATATACTTCAGTATGAGATGAAGGATAAAAACTTACCTAGAAGAAAAATCAGTACATTAAAAAGATGTAAATATACTATTAATTTAGATTACACGAAAAATAATATTAATATAAGTAATTTAAATATTTACTAAAGGGAATTAGTGTGACACGAAATGGTTAATTTCTTTTATAAATCATAAGGTGTGTTAGTTGGAAATAAAATCAGAAGCTTCATTTTGCAAAATTACGAACAGTAAAGACAAGATAACCATAAATAGACCAGTGACTTCAATCACGAGTAATTTCTTTAACGAAATTTTTCGAAGTTTTTAATTTTCACTCCTCTTTCAGTGATACAAGGGAGACACGTAATAGCGTAAAATTTAACTAAAAGTAAATTACACTGTCATGGCAACAAACATAGGAATTTGAGACCCAAATATACATAATACCCACGTGAAATCAAACGTGGTGTTACGGGAGAAAATGGGAGATATGGTTTCGGAGATAATTTTTTTTAAAGTATATTATTAACTTAAGGTATTTTATTTTGAAATTTTCTGTACTTAAGGCTGCTGTGTACTAACAACTCTATTGGGCTCGCTCATCTCAATGTTAACCTATGGAGAAAATGTGTCCAAAGATTGCCGACATGGATTTAGAGATTTTTTTAACTCTGCAATAGAGAAAGAAATTATACAACTCGGGGCATTTTTCGTTTTTTTTAATTGCAAATTATATTTTATAATTTAAATTATTCGGTGAAAAAAAAGCTGGAATAGTGTATTTTAAAAGCCCAAAAATCCCTTTGGTGGACGAAATTTACAAAATGAATCCTGTTTCAAGGTGCAGAAAAGTTCAGGCTATCTGAAAATACCATTTTTATTTTATCGTCAGCATTTATGTAGTTGCAATTAGCAGATACATTTTCTCCATAAATTAAAACTGAGGTGAGCTAATCCAATAAGGTTAGTACACAGCAGCCGTAAGACAGATCCTATGAATACTCCCATAATGAGGATTTACAAGTTCAACGGTTATTTATTCCATTTATACCCTTTTCATCACCTTTCTGGGCAGGCATCACTGCGCAAGTACAAAACTTTCTACCGGCTGAATTTCCTACATACTTTATTGAAAAAAAGTCACTTTTCAAACATGACCTATATTTCACTTTCCAGATCTCATCTTGTCTCATCATCACAGAGCCGCAACTTTCATCCAAACAAAAGAAACCGGCAAAATACAAACGCGAAAAGGCCAGTATCAAATGGTCCAATGCCACATAGGCTTCCAGATAATGAAAACCCAAAAAATAACAGGGATTTTTTTTTAAAAGGAACGTTCGATTTTTTTTATTTCTTCTTCTTTTTTCTAATCTCGTATCTAACCGTCCTTTAACAATAGGTCCTACGTTCTCTTTTACTAGATGATGTTCTTTTTCTGCACATACCTCGATGAGGGGCTTATCTCGTCAGACAAGCCAACCCCCTGACCTGACTTTTCGTTCGACAAAGAACACACACGCCGTGAAGACCCTCCAATCATCGATTCGAAGACACTGATCAAAAGAATGATAGAAGTCTCTCCCCTCCCCCGACAAAAGTCGTCCGAGGAAACGATGCCGCCATTATAAGGGGCTTAAATGATATAATTTAGTGATGGAGAAGTTCATATTTCGACGAACTTCGCGACAGATAACAATGGGGTACTGCAGATGGGGAGACGTGCCGTAAATCCTAGTTGAATGTAGCTGAAGTGTGGGGTAATGACGAGGTGAAGTAGCGATAGAATGTTTGGAAATGAGTATCATACATCTAGATGTAAGTATATAGGTGTCATATGAGAATTATTTTACCTAGAAATGTAAAATTACGCGTTTGTAGATTAAACGGTGTTTGTCTTTTATATATGCACGTCATGCTCTGACATGCATTATTAGTCTCACAATACATCACAAGTAGCTAAAAATAAATCCTCGTTTAATACCCATTTAAAAGAGGCAAACGTAATTAAATTTAAATAAAATATAACCGAGGGGTACTGTGCTAAAAGTACCCCTCGGTGTGGCTGTGAGCATTAGTTACCATAATCAATAAGGTAACAATTTCTTTTACTTTAAGCACGTGCGCATGTATCAACAGATCACTTTTCTCTTCTGAGAACTCTTCCACCTGAAAAATTCTGACCTATGAAGTGTTTGAATTTTTCTCGCCAAAGAACCAGGAGCTTACTTTATAAAATCTTCACTCTACATATATTGCTTGTTGTTACCACACAGATGATCATTGTTGTTGTTGTTGTTGCTTGCCAATGCGGGGCACTTGTCAATGAAGACATTAGCACTTAATCCGCGATAATTGTTGGTTACTTTCAATAGGGGCACCGTATAGGTGAACACACACCAACCCCTGGTATCACCTCAACTTTGATCGGGCTATCTCAGGGGTGACATCCGGAGGGTTCGTACATTCTCATACCCACTGACCACACAGATGAAATTTTCGGTCTACGGATTTAACACATCCAAATTCGGCCTAGACGCAAAAGTATTTAATGGTTTCGGGATTCATACCGAGCACCCCTAGTCCGAATCCTACCGCGTACCACTAAGCTACCTCGGGCTCATCTGTTTCTATATACGCACCTGAATGATGTAATCATCTTGCTTGGCTTCTAGGCCCGTGTGGCTTGTAGCCACACATATATAATACATATGACTGCACACGTGGTGTTGTAAACTGTGACATCCTGCCATTCTTGCGTGTGATGTTCATCTCAATTCCCAATTTATGCACCTTTACTCCTTCTTCGCTTCGTGTAGGGCTAATCTCGCTGCGACATACCAAGACGTTCAAAGAGTTTGATAACGGGGTTTTTGTTATGTTTATTGAAAAAAATGAGGAACATCCAATAAACTCATATGATCTCTGTGGAAACAAAAGTTTTTTTTTTCTCTCCTCCGGCTAGAAAATGACTTTCCAGGAATTGAAAGATATATACTACAACGCAATACAGTCCTAATACATAACGCTACAAACTAACATACACTCAGTGGCCATATTATTATGACCACTAGTCTGTTTTATGCAAAGAAGCTATCCCTTGCATTTCGCAGGTTTAAGATTGCCGAAGCGGAATAAGTACGGAGGGCTGAAGACATGTTGCAACTAACGAAGCAGATTATTCCAAAATAATGGGAAAGATGCCTTTTTTTGATGAGTTCCGAACGGGAAATAGCCGCGGGCACTCAAAGCAGTGGTGTGGAATTTAGCAGAATGGCTATACTAGCGAACAGATTCAGACCACTTATTACTTTTGCAATCATGCTCACATTAAAGTATATTTTCTGTCAGTTTTTTTTTCTGATTGCAAACCTTACGTAAATTATTTGTCTAGATTCCGATTCACCCAAGTTTTTTCACATATCACTTCATACGACTGTGGTAAAGACATCGTGCATGAATTGGGGAGAATATTGAAAATCGAGCCATTAAAAATGCTACCGTATTTTTCAGACTATAAGAGGCATCTCAAATTTAGGGAGGAGTTTTAGGAGAGAATATTTTGTATTTTGTTACGTATATAAAGATATTTTTAATTTCTTACTTAATAAAGATATATATATATATATATATATATATAATAAAATATTCATTTTATTTTACTGTTACATTCGGACCATAAGACACACCCCAATTTTAAATCGATTTTTTTAATGTAAAATGGTGCGCCTTATGGTCCGAAAAATACGGTAATTTAATCATCACTGTGTTCCGTTAACCGCGGTAGCGTATCTCTTTAGTAGAAAGCAATAATAAATCGGCAGTAAATTGACTATCTGACTTTTGAAATAATTTACCACATATCAGAAATCATACAATAAATATGCTTTAATTATTTAACCCTGCAAAAGTGAGAGTGTCTAAAGAATTTGTAACAGCATAGTATTAGAAGCCCTTAATGCATTGCCAACCCATCGGGGACATCTCATATTTGGCCTGGAATGGATATACACGATATGTTTGCAAATTTTGTGGTATAACACTCCATAAACGTGTCTGGTTTCAAAGTTATCACACTTAAGGCTGCTATATACTAACCCTATTGGATTTTCTCACCTCAATGTTAACCTATGGAGAAAATGTGTCTACTATTGACAGATACATAAATGCCGATAATCCAATAAAAAGGATATTTTCAGATAGCCTGAAAATATCATTCTTATAACTTTTCTACACCTTGCAACAGGATTGAGTTTATAAATTTCATCCACCAAAGGACTTTATAAGCGTTTAAAATACACTATACCAGATTTTTTTCCCCATGAATAATTTAAATTTCAAAATATTATTTGAATTTGAATAAAAAAACGAAAAATGCCCAGAGTTGTAAATTTTCTTTCTCTCTTACGGAGTACAATTTTTTAATAAAAATCTTTAAATCCAAGTCTGCAATCCTTGGACACATTTTCTCCATACGTTAACATTGAGGTGAGCAAATCAAATAGCGTTAGTACACAGCAGCCTTAAAAAAAGTAATTGCATAACATGTTTTTACTTCCGGACCTTTCGCATAATTTCTATTAAGTAATCTTATTAGAATATCCCTATCATATCATCATTTTATTATTTGAAGCAACATGTAGCTTTATATGTACTTAGACTTAATATTGTTATAACTACTTGCTGGGGGAAAATGTGTTGTGTTCTAAGTAATGCAGAAAAGATTCGTGCGGCAGACAATGTGTTAATACATCTGGTTTTGGGGTCTGCGGGGGCTTCAATCACTGTTGGGTGCGCAACCTCAAATGAGCCAGGAACAGACATTACTAGATGTCATAAAGTTTAAAGAGAGAGAAGAACCAAACTGGGTGAAAATTCTATGCTCTTAAAGCTGGTACTGGGAACGGATATGGAGCTACCAGGCTTGTTCAGTCTAGCAGTAATATTACGTATGAATCAGATAATTGAATGGGACGGCCCCTCAGCATTCAGTTCTCAGATTATTACACCAATATGAGCTTCAGAAGCAAGAGACTTGTCCGGAAGCTATTCTTATCTGCCGAAAACAATCCAGACTTCTGAGGAACACACAAAAACTAGATGATGAATGAGAGAAGAAAATTTACTGCCTGACTAGATGAATCTCTTTTTCAACTACACAATGCTATAATAAATATGTGAAAATGTGTGCAGGAAGCGGCATTTAGATACGGATCCTTGAATCATCACAGCTTACCAAGTTGATACGTAGGTGGACAACCGTATGGGTACAATATAGCTCACAAAAATTATGGGGTGGGAGGTTCCGACAATTCCCCTCGACGTTTACTTCCAACTGAAAAACAGGAAAATCTCGTCCTGGCAAGGGTAGTTGGTCTTGAAATTTGGTCTCGTATAACATAACACATCAAGGTAGTTAATCCGCCATGGGCTTTATGATTTAATGCATGTTTTCATGGAAAAATATTCCGTATGGTAATTTTAACATTCACACCTGTCACATCTATTCGGTTGTACCGACAACCCATTTCAGTGGAAACGGGTACTCCAATGTGGATCATGAAAGCTCCTGGACATAGGTCTTCAATCCCAAGAGTGAATGATATGGCGAGTAGGAATGAGGACTTTTGTTGCAAAATTACTTAGCACCATCCCGGGATCTCAATTCAAATAAGCATTTTTTAGAGCCATTATTACCAATGGATCAATGTTAACCTATGGAGAAAATCTGTATACTATTTACAGCTACATAAATGCTGATGATAAAATATAAATGGTATTTTCAGATAGCCTAAACTTTTCTGTAGCTTGCAACAAGATTCATTTTATAAATTATTACATAAATATTAATACATATTAACACATAGTTTGTAGAGTGCAGGGTCCTCGCCTAAACTACAGTGTCAGTACACTTCTGCTAAGTTTACCAAATTTGCCAAGTTAAGGCTGCTGTGTACTAACCCTATTGGATTCACTCACCTCCATGTTAACCGATGGAGATAATGTGTCCAAGGATTGCCGATTTGGATTTAAAGATTTTTTTAAAAAAAATTGTACTCCATAATAAAGAGAGAAATTTTACACCTTGGGACATTTTACATTTTGTAATAAAATGCAAATAACATTTTAAAATTTAAATTATTCTGGGGGGGGGAAATCTGGTATGGTGTGTTTTAAACTCTCCTAAATTCCTTTGGTAGACGAAATTTATAAAATGAATCCTGTTGCAAGGTGCAGAAAAGTTCAGTTAATATCATCTTTATTGGATTATGAGCATTTATGTAGTTGTGAATAGTAGACACATTTTCTCCATAGGTTGACATTAAGGTGAGCTAATCCAATAGGGTTAGTACATTTTTTAGACCGATTATTACTAATGGATCCGCTACTTTCGAATCTTCGGGAACTGGAGCTTGCAACATGTCCCTTGAATGAATATATCCGTTGAAATTTGTAAGAGGGTCGTAAATTTTTCCGAGACAAAGTAAAGCAGCGATAAAGACAAAAGGGCGACCTGATGTAAAAATACAAACGAGGTGGGTCATAAAAATTCCAGTACTGAATGCATGAGTTGAGATGAGATGAAGTTGGCTGAAAGCGCTACGCTAAATTCTTTGGGTACTAAAGTGCTAAATAGACCGGAACCTGCAGGTACTTATAAGGGTATTAATACTTTAACTAACATAATTCTAGTACGCATATAAATCAAAAATATATATTGCTTATAGTTCCTAAATATTTCTGTTTCTGAAAAAAAAATTCATCTCGCCAGAGAAAATGGTAGTTTTCAAACTGTAATTTTTTTTTTAATGTGGCATTGACTCAAATTAACAGGATCACTCGCAGTGATCCTATCTTGATAAAGAGCAAACTATGAAAATACTATAAAAAATTTAAAAACTTCTCGAATAATTTACTTTCTCACCACACGCATACGAATATTATGGCTGCAATATCAAATTCCTACCACATAACCTAAATTAAGTACGTTCATTGATAAACTTTACAGAAAGGGAAAAAAATCGTCTGTAAGTACTTGGGTTTAAAAAAAATGTGGAAGGCGCAGATGTATTTTTGTTGGCAAATAAAAGTTAATGAAAATGTAATCAAATTAAGCAAGTTGGCGATTAATTTCGCATTAACGGCGCCAAGAATTTCCTCTTTTCAAACGATTATTCCACTCCGCTAAATTAGATTTTGTTCTCCCGGGAATACTTCAAAAGCGAAAACGAAAAGCAAAAGTTTCCGCGCCAGAACGAAAGTGACGGGAATATTCTTTTATGATTTTAATACGTATCTATGCGATTGTAGTCAAGGAACTATAGCTTTTCATTGTTACCTAGAATTTTTCTGTAGAAATAGAGTTGGCAGGAAAAAGGGGGG